>JARJCX010000135.1:0-438482 GCA_029282285.1 Mycena rebaudengoi
TGCGTATATTTAGAAGGTAGAGCAAGTGAAAGAGCTCGACCGGTCGTTGAAGTTCACCGTTCCAGCAATTCCCGGAACAGCGAGGAAGCTCCACGAGCCACCCTGCAGGAAGACGACATCGGTGTCCGTGTTACTGATGCACCCCGCAGCGCTGTAAGGGAATTAATTAGTCCACACAGGCAGTACAGATCAAATTTGACTGAACGCACTCAAAGAAGGTACAGACGAATCCGGCCGGGATTTTTGCCGCGGAAACCTCGTCGTTCAGGAAGCTGAGGCCGCCGGTGAAGCTACGGCAAGTGTCCGAGTTGACGGGGATGTTGACGCATCCACTGACGCCGTTAACATCACTGCACACGGTAACCGTGGTTCCGACATCCTAAGCAGTAATTCAGAGAGCGGAAATGTATTTTGAGGGAGACGTACGGGGGTGGGGCCGACGGCGAGCGCAGATGCCGCAGCGATGGAAGCAAAGAGGATGAGCGACTTGGAGAACATTGTACTTTAGTTTGCTTTGAACTGGGCGAACTGAATAATAAGAGGCTGGATCCCCTCCTTTTATAACAATGTAGAGTATCGGAAGTAGAATATCTCCCTCAATCGCCCCTCATCTGCCATTCAACCGTCAGAAAGACAGATCATTGTCTCCAACCTGGGCGTTGAGTCGGTAAATCCACACTTCCGACCCAGCGCCAAAACATAAGTCCCACCGGACAAGAATTTATTTCCGAATCCTCAGTCACGAATGGCGAGAACCTTGCCCGATGTTGACGGGAATGCCAAGAATCCTGGTTTTGAATGCGGATAGTCAGAGGCACCCTTGCACCAGTACTCCGGAGAAAGCCGAGATCTCGTCGCTTGTTCCCCGTGGTGTGTGTACAGTGTATCTGCAATTTAAAATATAAATGAGGAAAATTTATCTCAGAACCAAGATCTAAAAGGTCTCTAATTCTGAGTGCAAACCATAAACATTGAAACTTTTATCTCACGTGTTGGTGGAACATGGACGGCATAAGAGTTGATCCTACAGTTTCAGGAAAATGAGGGCTCTGCATAATGATAGACCCAGTCGATTTGGCACCGAACTGCAGCCAATCTCAGGTGTAGACGGCATTAGGGTCACATGCGTGTGTGTTGCCCAATTTGAACCATATTCCCCTTTCTGGAAGGGCAGTGCTGATTGGCACGTGGCATTCAACTCTTCCCCTTCACGGCACCCACGTTCGTTTCCATCCTTCGCATTTGTTCATGTCTCGTTCCTGGGCTGCGGGAAAACCTGCAGCTGTCGGATGATTGACGACGCATTTTCAGCGGTGCGAACCGGGTGTCGGTACCTTCCTGCAGACCTAAAAGGATATTCAGGTACTCGCTGTCAATATTATTTCCGCACACGGCGGAAAAACAGAGTCTCCGACTTCTTCTTCATGGAAATTGTTGGACAGACCCTGTGTTTCTTTGTTCCTGCGATGTAAGTGCACGGCCAGTCTCGAAAAGGGTCTCGGGCCGTCCGTGAATGGCCCAAACCCGATGAATCATTTCAGCACAATTTTTACTTCGGGGCCCAATTGAACTGTTAAGTTTTACTACAGCAAATTTCCTCCCTACTACAGCAAGTTTCTTCTCGCTCCAGATTGATTTCAAGAACTCTTCTACTCACCATGCCAACGGCCACGGCCTACCGTTGAATCAATGATGCCAAACTTTGCATGACCTGAGGAAACATTTCAAGATTGATATACATATCATGTACTTCCAAAGATCTGCTAACCATTGGATCAATCCCCCGCCGCTTCTAATCGCCGGTAAAAACAATAAACTACTTACGATGAACAGCGCTTCTCGATCCGTATCAATATTAGCGCTACCACTGGCAGATGTGCTCCTGTTCAACGCGCGCAAAACAGCCCCCATGGTGCATCTATACACGGACCGCGAGTATAATAAATTCCCCCTCTCCTCCCCGATTTTTCATTTTTATAAATTTATCACTCTCTCTGCGGGGTATCTCTGGAATGGTCTTTTTCACCTCTTCTGCGATTGCCGGGACATTTTGGGCTCTCGCTCATGTCGAATAAATACAAAGCCATACGCAGAGGTACTCGGCGGAGTGTCTTAGCTAGGCGCGACGTTCCTGCTTGATTTCGTTAGGCCGAAATTCGCTTATGCAGCGGTACAGCCTCCGGCATGAGCATTCTCCGTCTCAGAGCAAGTCCTTGAGAGGAAAATATGCAACCATGCAATCACAGATGAGGGGTGAGAGCTAGAGAGCGATATTGCGCTTCAAATCGATATAATTGCTCTTTAAAAGGGAGTAATTTTCGTCTCCCATTCTTCGGTTTCGCCCAGTCCAAAGCCAACTAAAGTCCAATGTTCTCCGAATACCTCATCTTCTTTGCTTCCATTGCCGCTGTATCGGCACTTGCCATCGGCCCCACGCCCGTACGTCTCTCTCAAAGTCTATGCTCAGCTCTCTGAATAAATATTGCTTAGGACGTCGGAACCACGGTTACTCTTGCACGGATCCCAACGGCGTCAGCGGATGCCTCAAATCCCGGTCAACTCGGACACTTGCCGCAGCCTCACTGGCGGGTTCAGGTTCCTCAACGATGGGTCTCCACTGCGAAGATTCCCGCAGGATTCATCTGCACCTTCTTCGAGTGCGTTGAGTCAAATTTGTTTTGAACTGAACTAATTAATACCTAACAGCGCTGCGGGGTGAATCAGCAACACGGACACCGATGTCGTCTTCCTGCAGGGTGGATCATGGAACTTAAACACGGTTCCGGGAATCGCTGGCACCGTTAACTTCAACGATAAAACAAGCTCGCTCACCTGTTCCACCTTCTAAAGAAAGGCCATATTATTGATTACCTGCTGGGCCATCTTTGTCTTTCTTTTCTTTGTGGGCTTATGGAAATTTGGTTCGTGATTGCCGGCTTGAGCTTCCAGATTGGGACTCTTCAGTGCGCATTAGTATCGTCGTTGATGTCGATCACCCAAATTTTAAACTCCGCAGACAGCTCAACACCTGTCAACGAGTTGTACCAGTCTGTAACCACCGAAAGTGCTTGCCACAATTTTTCGGATTTTGGTTACAGACTGGTAACGAGTCTAACTGAAATGGACCTGTTGCGAAGAGTGAGCCTAGAAGTTGGGTTATAGTCAATGCCTTTCTGCACACCTCGTTAGGACCAATTCTGACCACTGGGCCTACAGATACTCAGAACCCAAAGCACATGTCTGATGTCTCGTGATTTGGACATACCGTATTTCTTGTGTAGCCATTTAAGATGTTCCAAGAAACCTCCATCGCGCAGTACATCAAAATAGCCTTTGTACCACTTCGTAAATGCCGCCAGCCACGGGCCAAGGTAGTTTCTCAAGGGACTGCGGCTGAGATTTATAGCGGCGAATGTTATCTGGAGGCAAATGGATATCCCAGTGATCAACAGCAGTGTAAGCGGCATGGTGGTGGGCGAACGTATGCGGTTGGCGGAAGAGAAGACACACAAAAGAAGACGTGAAGAAAGTGGATAATGTATAACACGGCCATCACTATTCTCAGAACAGCACCTGTGGCGTGACATTTCAAGTTGACGTAGACAAAAAAAAAAGTAACAAGCTGATGATATCTCAGCCGGGAGAAGTGTTTTAAATATTCAACCTTCTCAGGACTCCCGAATACCCTTATTTCGGAAACTGATCGTGAATTCTCTAATCATTTGTGTCCTTTAGATGAACAAGGAGAAGGAAGATTGTCTGACAGTAGACTCGTAACCAGTCTGTAAACAATTGCCGAAAAAATGCGGCAAGCGCTTCGGTGTTTACAGACTGGTACAACTCGTTGATCGTAATCGGGCTGTCTGCGGAGTTTGAAAATTTGGCGAGGGCTCTGTTCTGGGATGCAGTTTGGGTATGAATATACTTGAAGTACCTAGGAGTAATATGACCCTAAAACTACTTAAATCTGTCTCCTCATTTAAATTTTTTTATGGCTTGGAAGAGTGGAAAGAGCTATCAGCTTTCGACCAGAAATGATCGGGTTTGATGGCTCCTCAGCCGGCCGATCGCGGCACCTGCTAAAATTTCAAACTCCGGGGACAGCCCAATGCACGTCAACGAGATGTACCAGTCTGTAACCACCAAAAGTGCTTGCCACATTTTTTGGATACTGGTTACAGACTGGTAACGAGTCTAGTCTGACAGCAGGTGGCTGTACTACACACATGAGACTACACTGTATGCTACGGATTTCCTACATTCCTACCCTTCATGATAAGGTGCAGGCGTAGTTTAGGACCAGACTGTCGTGTTTTCAAGGCACGATATCGGCCGACTGTTCAGGGAGTACTGGTGGCCACGGCTGCGCTCTTGATTCACGATTAGGGATGGTGATGAGAAGGAACAGGGTGAAAGTTTCCGCTTCAAAGGCTAAAGACACGCCAGCGGGCCTGTGCAGGCAAAATGTGAATTAAAAGAAGCCACAGCTAATAAGAAGATTAACATCGGAGCTATTCGAAAGACGGGCACATACATTGTACACAATGAAAGTATATGCATCGTCGGTCGCGGTGCCACAAAACCACACGAAGCGGCATCCCACCAACGCTCCAAGCCCCGAAAGCAGAAGCTGGGTTATTGGACCCACAGTCCACAACCAGCCAAGAGCGGTTGACCATAAAATCAGCGCGAAAAGGGTGAAAACACGGGAAGCTTTAGGAGCATAGATGGGCAGTGTAACACGGCCCTGAACGGAATCCCCAGCTACATCAGAGAAGTCTTGGGCATGAATTGTGGTAAGAATAAGGAAGGCGCTGCAGATAAGTGACTGCAGAGCTATGTGGTCGAGATGAGGATTTGCATCTAGGGCAAGTTAGATTTCGTGAAATGGACGGAGACGAATGGCTAGTTACTCATGATAGTGGTAGCCCCGATTTCGAATGATAAGTAGCCAAAAGTGTTAATGAAATTTTTCCCTAGCCAGTGCTTTGCGAGTCCGACTTCATCATGCAAGATAAGCAATGTCGTCAGGGAAAGTGAAGCTATCACAACATTTCCACCAAATGGAGCAGAGGAAAGAATGCACAAGGGAACCAATAGCCAGCGCATAAGAGCCGCTGACTTTATGGATATCCTTCCATCGGGTACTGGGCGCCATGAGCGGTTTAACGAATCCTCTGCAACACTCCTGTACTGGTTTGAAACATCGACCTGTAGGAGGTGAAGCCAAACCCAAAATGAGCCGTGAAGGAATCGTCCAATAGATTGAACGGGGGCGGCAACACATGCGAATAAAGTCTGAGACAAAATATTAAAAAATAAAAGGGGAAGGAGGATTGTTGAATTGACCTACGACGGGAAATACTATCGTCTTGAAATCGGTGTATGTGAAAAGGACCAATGTCCAGCCAAATCGTCTGAGAGCGAGGAATAAATGAATCGGGTTCGATAGTAGCGTATTTTTAAACGTGATTGCTTCGTGCATTGTAAATTGGGGGTAAGATGAACCGCAAATTCAAGTTCTGGCGGCATATGTATCTCACCATATGTCGCACTGGAGCGGCTGTCGGTGGAATGAGTGGCCGAACTGGGCAACGCATCCCACAAGTTCTGTCGATGCCCCAAACTTCGTTACCAAGAAGATAGTCCAATTTTATAATCAAGCACGCGTTCCATCTCCAACTCGGATAAACCTGTACACCTCGGTAATGTATAATATATTCACAGTGACAAGACCACTCTGATATTTTTCTTGGACTCACCTATGCCACAGAATTTTGGTAGACCCCAAACGTGAGGAGCTCGAGGATGTTGCAACTGATTTTAATCTTCGAGCATGTGTCCCGCGGCACAGTGATAAGGCCACGTCGCACGCGGCTGTCTCTACTGACGCGGACCACTGATGATCAGATTTACAGAACTCAAATTGGGGGAGCAGTCAAATACTTACATGACTCAAATGGTGTGGCACATGCTCAGCGTCCAAGAGGGTTAGAGAATGACAAATGGGAAGAAATAAACCGAGCATAGCTTGAGCTATGGCATACGGTGCGTTCTCTCCACCAGAAACAATCATTGTTTCCGTAACGAATGGTTACATACCTCTTCCTTCAGGTGACATTTTTTCCATTTATGTCTCACCCTGCGTGGATACCCTACACGCACAGCTCTATGCCCCGATCTTATTCGTAGCTTTCCTGTCCTGGTTTGTCCCTTTCCATGTTTCATTCCCGTCAATGATTAATGTGCAGCAGGCCTTGATTCCGACCAGCCTCCTGCAAATTACGGAATGTGATATAGTATATCATCTCTTCTCTCAAGGGGGTGTCGGCATTCGAGAATAGCATATAGGGTCGGAAAGTTTTTTCCGACCGCCGACACCCCCTTGGCTTCTCTCCAACCAAGTGACGAAAACATTCCGGACTGCAATCCCCATCCGCTGTAACGCAACTGTAACGTACAAGTTAAAGACGGTTCAACCACTCGCAGTTATAAGGATTGGTCGCCATACATGTGTGCTTGTGTGTTTTTTCGTGAGGATATACAAGATGCAACGCTCCACATATAGGTAATGCGCGGCACATTGCATGTAGCTTGGATGTAGCACATTTTTTCACTGATCACCGTTGCCGTTGGCACCATCAATTCCGGCATTCGCGGCATGCTGGGGGAAGGTTCCCCAGACCCCTCCATTTCGCTGGCGCTGCCCTTTTCCGTTGGCGCGGAGGCCTTTTTGAGTCGCTTAAACCGTTTTACGGCTTATTGGGTGCTTTTGTGAGGGGATTCGGCGGCCGGCGCCGGGCCGGCTGGGGGTTGCCCCCAGACCCGCTGCGCTGCCACTGCACGGGGATTCTACCTGCGGTGCTGCCGCTGCTAGGCCTTCTTCGCTTGCCGCTATGGCCCACTGCGTGGGGCTGGCGCCTTCGGCGCCGGTGTAGCGGGGTTTAAAAATATTCATCTGCCGATGTCACTGCCGCTGTCAAAATGTGTGAATGTGCTACAGCTCAAATGCTGTTCCTGTCTCTATGCTTCAACCTCACGTTCTGTCTCCGAATCTGTCAAGCGTTGCGGCGCATTATGAGTTATTTCTCAGAATTTATGCGCAACACAAGACCTGAGCGCGCCGAGATGTCCCGGCGGACCGGGGCGGCGGCAATCAATCATATTAAGCAGGATCCTAGGACCCACAAGGACCCACAAAGTCCGTCTCAAGCTCGGGCTTTCAACTGGGGTTCAATAACGGCCATGACGCACTTTACTCAAAAGACCATAACATTCCCAGCGCTAGCACCGGAATCTCATTAGAAGCCTGGCTATTCAAGCCCTCCGGCCCCGGTCCCTTCCCTCTCGTCGTCGCGGCGCACGGGTAAATAGTCACAAAACCAACTCAATAAACACATATCTAAATGAACACAGAATGACAGTGATTAAAGACGCCGGCCTGGCCGCATTCGGGAAACGCTGGGCCGCCGACGCGGGCTTTGCCTCAGTCATATTTGACTTTCGCTACTTCGGTGGATCTGGCGGGGAACCGCGTAACATTGTCTCTCTCGTGGCGCAGCGGGAAGACTACGACGCCGTCATCCGCTGGGCGCGTCTGCAACCAGACATGTTCCTCAACAATAAGATTGTTGTTATGGGCAGCGCGTTGAGTACTCTGGCGGCTTTTCAGCTGGCCCTGGATGATCCCGGACTGGCAGGCGCAATGGCTCATGCTCCTATGCTAGATGTTGAGTATCTCTGTCGATGATTCAATGTGTCATTCAATTATTAACCTTCGCAGGCTATGAGACTGTGATATCCCTCGGATTCAACCCTCGTCTCCTTTTCTGGGCCGCTATCGACATCATTAAGGGCAAGCTGGGGCTATCCCCTGTTTTCATTCGGGCTGTTGGTCGTCCTAGCGAGTTGCCTTTCTAAACACCCCAAGCTCCTATCCTGGTACTTCCTACTATGCTCACATGTTCGTTCGAACATTGAATCTCAACCCCCAATTTCTGCAAGGATTCACAGCGATGTTCGCTCAGGGAGAAACACCGTTTTCTTTGACCCCGAATCTCATCAACCCTCGCGTGGTGTTCGAGATAATGAGCGCGCGCCCCGGCCGAAGTCTCAGTAATGCCAGGTGTCCTCTCCTGGTAGTGACTGCACAAAACGACGATATCTTCCCCACCAGAATTGCTGATGAGATAGCTGAGATGGCAGCAGATAGTAAGTATTACGAGTGTGTGGTTGGAAATTCATTGCTGCTTGCTAATTGAGATATCAGAACTTACGAGGGTGGAAGCGCCTGGTGGACATTACGATATTATGGAAGGCGCAGAGGTGAAATATTTTCAATCATTATGAACCAACTAATACGTTTCCCAGGGGTTCGACGTCAATATCAGTGCCCAGATAAATTTCCTGCGCGGGCTTCTTTGATTTTTACATACAACGTGTATAGTTCGGAGTACTAGGATATCTACCTTGAATCATTTGGTTGAATTTACACGCAACCCTGAAACCAGCTACATCTCTAAGAACTTACATAACGAGAAACATGAACTCCTTCCACTTCGTCAAAAGTGCTTGAACGTCTACCACCGAAATCAAGTTCGCATTAAGATCCGCGCTGATGTCGATGACACCTCCCCAAGACGACAAGCGAAAGAAGCTAATCAAAATAAACAAATGAGTGAATGTGGATTATCGGTATCCCTGAATGAGATGTTAAGGTTGATGGAGGTAAAAAACTTCAAGAGGCTCAATTCGGGCTTTCCACTGCTATTGGTGAACGTGGAATCCAGAAACTTCTCACCCGGGCCGTCGCTCGAGAACATATAGCAGTGGTTGGATGGAGTTCTACGCGTATCACCGAAATAAGCCACTGCGAAGTGATCAAGGGAAAGAAGGACGGATTCATTCGCTACGTATCCCTGCTTCATCGCATATCCGAACATCTCCGATGCCTGCGCAATATAGGCCACAGCCATCCCGCGGTGTTCTGCGTAGCGCTCCTGGATGAAGTTTATAACCCTTAAGAGTAACGTCTTGTCAAGCGGGAGGGGCTGTCCGTCGGACGAAAGGAAAAGCGCGACTGGGATGCGACACATGGGCGGGGCAAGTGCATAACCTGGATACCCATCCCGCGAGGCGTAGGGCTCCTTTAAGCGGGGACGGACATCCACCATGCAGAAATTGTTGAGACTATGCTTGATCACGTCGGGGGTGGCGGGGTTTTCGGACATGACTAGTAGGGGCAATGCAGCGTGAGCTGATCATGAGAACCTGGGATGTAAACAATGTGAACTTTCGAAGTACCCGGCATCTCACCGAGCACAGTTAGTGTGTACGGCTGGCTCTTCATAAATCCAAGCAATTTGGCGGAATCTTTTTCGGAAAATACCAGCTCTACGCGTCGAGTATGGGGCCACCTCGCATCCGAGCCGTTCCGAGTCTTGAATCCGTATTTGTTCTGTATTAAATTCGTCAGCTGTGAGTAGCCCTGCTGACCATACTGCAAGGGTTCAAACCTGCATGGATTCACCGATGGAGTGCATCTCACCGCCTAGAGTACGATACAACGGATGTTCAAACGTGGGCAGTTCGTCCGAGCTGGTTGGGATGGGGACGGGCTCCGGCGGCTGGAAGGCATTCATGATAGCGGGCGTCAAATTTTTCACCTCTTGCCCCCACGCTACCGCATCCTGGCTGGCGCCACCCAATTTCTTCCCCAACTGAACCAGAAACTGGTTCATGATGATTTTCGCGCCGTTGCCGTCCGTAACAGCGTGGTGCGTGTGGAAAATAAGGCCGATTTGAGTCTGCAGCTCCGCAGCGCCGGGGGGACCGAGGACGAGATGCATCCACGTATGATCTCCTTCGGCGGAGGGTCTGTCACCCCTCCGGCTTGGCTTAAGCTGGGGCCGTCTCAACGGAAAAATCTTAAGCTAGAATATAAGCTGAGCTGGGCTTAAGCCCTATTAAATACTGCAATATTATTACTTAAACATACACAAAAGTAGTCTCGCTTAAGCCCACTTAAAATGAGCTCAAAAATCGCAGTTTCCGGTATCTACCTACGAGCTTAAGCCGGCAAAATATTCAAGTTGCGCGCTGAATGCGCAGCAGCTGGCAAGTGGCAGCATGTCAACCAGGTCGTGGAGTCAACAACCAGCAATCCTGAAATAGTTGATTAGGGCATAACGATACAACACAGGCAGAGCGAAGTGTACCGTGTAAAACCCAATCTACGGGGTAAATTTCATCTCATTTGAGCGTCCAAGCTGGGTGCCAAGTACCACGGTCCACTCCAGCGCTAGCCTGGACAGTAAATGAGGCGCGAAGGAGCGGGATTGATGGGTGGACGGTGTCCTTCTAGAAGTTCATCATGGTCGTCGTGGTCGTAGTGAGAGGAGGAAGACAAAGACCGAAGTGTTTGGCTGGCATCAATCGATCGACAAAGGAATTGATCCGAATCGTCGATCCCAAACATTTCGAAACAAGGTCCAAACAAAGGCCTCTTTGCTTCTTAACTCCCATATCGTTCATCCGCCACTGCGTCCATGCATCACTGGATTGTCACAGTACCTCTGCAATACACAAGCCCTCGTGTTCTCTATTGTGAATTGAGTTCCTCCACTGCAAACTCCGTCGCCGCCGGCCCGCCACTGCGCTACCCCGTGCCACCAATACCACTCGTTCAAATTTCGGCGGCAGCGGAAAAGATTTGATTCCCTGGTATCGATATTGGAAAATGCCACTCTGTTGCCTCTCAGGGAGTTATCCATTACTTATATTGTTTAGATTTGTGTTTTTTTTTTGCCTGAGAGGCATCGCTTGAGCTTAATGCTTTAAGCCGGCTTAAGCTGGATGCTAGTGTGCAGGCGACGTCGGGTTTTTTTTAGCTGTAATTCGACCTTGAGCTGACCCTAAGCTGGCTTAAGCGATAATGCAAGTGTATCTACTGGAAGTGCTATATATTTAGTACAGCTTAAGCCAGCTCAGCTCAGATTCCAGCTTAAGATTTTTCCGTTGAGACGGCCCCAGCTTAAGCCAAGCCGGAGGGGATTCGTGGAGGGTAATGGTTGCCCGCCGAGCGCCTCGCGCAGCTGATCTAGGTCAAGCGCGGACTGATGATGCACAGTGAGCGTGCGCGCTGCCCACTTGTTCACTCCAGCTGCATCCTGCACTTGATACTCCAACATCGGGGTGTCGTTCTCGTCGACAATGATAGAGGTCGCCAGAATCGGAATGCGATGGCGGAAGGCAATCCAGGCGCCCCCAGCGGCCTCGATGATGGTGGCCGCAGAAGCTGGAGAGGAGATGTCCAGGTAGACCGCGAAGAACAGGGTCTGGTTCCCATGTTCGAATCGATTATAGAGTTCCTGGACAATTTCAGCGCCTGCGAGGGGCCGGGAGAAGTATTGGGAGCCGTCCGCGGTGGGGACGGATTTCCAGATGAATTTATCAAAGTCGTATTTGACCAGAAGCTGCTCTGCGGACATTATTGTGGGCGTTCAGGATGGATGGAGTAGAGGAGAAAGTGGACTGGTCAGATAAGACGCTCATCTGTGGGGCCAGGCTTGCATTCCAACTCTGATCCGTCTAGATCTGTCATCGAAGGGGGCGACGGCATACCACCGTTCAAGTTGGTGTCGTCCCGCAAGATGACGAGCCTATGCCTTGATTCAACGCCCACAAAAAGACCCACGAGATCAAAAAAGGAAGGCTGCCTCGAGGAAAGAAGCGTCAGCCCGTGAAGCGCGAATGATGAGCAGTAGGGGGCAGTGGCGGAGCCCAGCGATAGGCACATAGCATAGTAAGAGCAGGACCCAGGTAAGAGCCTCAGACCGATATGGCCGAGTCAAAGGCCTGGCACCGTACGGTGGAGCCGTCGTTGAGCACGAGGCGCGTAAGGGCCTGAGCGGGCGAGAGCATTTGGGAAATGGCCAAAACGGCAACTGGGGGACCGGGATCAACGGGATCACCGGCGGCATCGGCGGCTCGATCACGAAATGACATTCGGCTTGTGATCGGCATGATATCGGCGTCCAATATCATTAGGCAGTATTATGCTCGTCTACTGGGCTCAAGTAGATGGGGGGCAATTATTGATATATTTTATGACCAAATAAATTCTCCTCTTGGTCGCGACTAGCCAAATACTCTGTCCGCACTCCGTGTAGGTCGAAAGACGCTGCTTCGTCAGGATTGATGCCATCAATATGATCTTGACGCACGAGTAGGGCAGCCTTTAATGTAGGAAAAATACAGGACCTGTCTGGCATGTCTAATAATTCAATCTCATCCGGCGCACTTCTTTTTTTAACAGAAGAACGGGGTAAAAGTAGCGGTAGTTGAAACACCAACCAAATACCCAATTTGATTCACATTACATGCGGCATCTAGGGCAGTAACATTGTCACTGCACAACAATGCTGTATTTACAATCCCCACCTATCTTTTTCCTACCGGACTGCGGGCAGAGGACACTCATTGTCACTTAGCCCCTAGATTCAAACTCCGAAAGATTGCCGATGTCAGCCGCCGGTGACATTTGCCGCTACGGCCAATTCCCGAGCTTTGTGGAGCGGGCTTGTAACGCTCAACCAGGGCTGCCCAGAAGCCCAGTTGGCCTCAAAAGTTTCGGTAGAGTAGGGAAGTTGACAAGAAAGGAGTACCAGAAGGAGATATCATTTTTAATTTGACATGTGTGATCGGATATTCCCGAGTGCCTTCTTCCTTATTTTTCGCAAGCATTCGTGAATTCGCCACACAGTTCAACATAACACTTCTCCCTTCCAACACCAAAGATTCGAAGAATTCACGGCAGACTCGGAGCAGACTGCTCTCAGACTTGGCTGGAGATGACATAGGGAGTTCTTCCGTAATCGACAGCAGCCTTTTATCAATCGCGACTTGTATGGACGAAGTGCTTAGCAGCTCAGGAACTGGGGGAAATAGACCTGGTGCATCCTTTACTACGTAATGTATTCCCTTATCTGATGCCTTCATAATAAATTGGACTGCGGTGCCACCGACAACTAACAGTTGAAACGTTGATGTCCCATCATTATCAGCAAAGTGCTGACGCACTATTTTGAGGTACACAGCTTTCTATTTCTCTTCCCCCCACCAATTGGCTTGCCTATCGTGGCTCTTGCCATGGCGGACCCTATTACCGTCACGACGACAATCATCACCCTTGCGACATTTATTACTGATCTCATTGACTTGGGACAGAACATCAAACGCTCAATTGAAAAGGTACCTGTGCAGCTATTACTCTGCGCTTTTATTGAAGGGAATTAGGTCGGAGAGAATCGAAGGCGTATCCGGGACCTCACGAACGACATCTTTTGCGCGCTTGCCAACCTAGCCAATCTTTCCCGAGGCCGTGAAGATTCATTTCAAGCTCCAGAGCTACTGGATGCCCTCGCAAATCTCAAGGCGTATGTAGAGCAGGTACCCACCCATAGCCCGATTTAACCAGTTTTTTCCAGCGACATGTTGCACGTTCTTTCCACTTCCGAGATGTTGTCGCTATCCGGGTCCCCACCACATCGTCGTGGCTTTCGGGCACTCCAGTCTCAAATCAAATTCTGGCTCATTCGTGATGATATCGAGTCCGAAATCAAACGTTTGAAGCAACAAGTCAACAAATGTTACATCCAATTTACGGTTAGCCGCTTTGTAATTCAAGAAATCCTGTATTGAATAGACCAAGGCATTCTCCGCTGCTCGAATCGAACATACCTCCGTCCGGGTAGAACAAAACTTGATCACCAATAATGTAGAAAATCAAGCAAGACTGCAACGTCTTGAAGGAATGGTGGCACGAGTGTTGGTTCACACTCAGTTTGGACAAAACGTGGTCGACCAAACGATGACAATAGTTGCATCGGTAGGGGTTCATTCTCGAGCCGAGAAGCTTACTAACTGCCAGAAGGACCCGGGTCACCAAACTCTCGAATCACAATATCTTTCTGCGCAAGTCATGCGCCTCATTGACTCACTTCAGAAACTCGCGGCGACACATCAGTTTCATTCTGAAACCCCTTATTGGAATCCTAGGAAACCCCTACAACTATCCTTTGTACGACCTGCATCTCCCTCGCATGTTCTTCACGCAATCCTCGGGATTGTCCTGGAGATCAATGACTGCCCCGAACAACTTTCTACGAAAGCTACCGCACTCATGTTACTGAACTTGGGGGTAAAACTATCCTTCCTTGGTATGCGGCGGGAAGCAGCTGCCTCAGACGTCCTGGCGGTTCAAGTTTTTCGCCACTGGGCTTCTGGGGACAATGCTGCGGGATGCCTACCCCGACTTGCTCTTGCCCTCCACCACCTTTCATGCCAATACCGATATCAACTGCGCCACGACCTCTCGCTGCAGGCCAGTGAACAATCTGTTTCCCTATGCCACTTTCTTTCTGAAAGTGCACCGGAAGCCGACAATCGAGTACTTCTATTGACATCATTGAATGCACATTCCATCAGCCTACAGGCCGCGGGCCAGCTGAACGCGGCCATATCTGTCGCCAACCAAGCTCTCATCATCGGTCGGATACTATTGTCCGAAATATACGATGTTGCAGCTGTCGAGCCCGTCAGGGTCCATCTACCCTTGGGATATGAAGTCCAGGCGCACGAATGCTGTCGAGCATTCTTCTGTCTCAGCGGTGCACTTTCAGCTGATGGGCGACACCGCGAAGCACACTTGGCTTCGAAGGAAGGGTTAGAATCTGTGGTTCGGTTTTCAGGGTCGATTCCTCCTCCGCCGGGAACTCACATTGACGCCTTTTTGAGTCATATGTGTGAAATGGCAGAGACGGGACATCTTCCCTTCTCTTTCCTCGCGGATGCCGTCGTTCTATGCGGAAATCTTTCGCACATCTATCCCCAGAAGTTCTCGATGCAGTTCCTTCTGGTTCTCTATGCGCACACATATTTTTTCAACAACCACGACGCGCGGGCCCTCAGAGATTTACGTTTGTTTCTGGAACCCGAAACCTGTTTGCCACCATTTACCCTGGACGATTTCACCACTGTTATACCGTGGATCGATGATTGGGTTGTGGAAGATGCTGTCCGCGCATTTTATATATCTCCAGCCTCTCGGTCCAGCACACTTTCTTTCTTTATTGTGTACCTGTTTCACCTGCGTTTCGACCTGGCCATCGCAGTTCTTCGAGAGGTGGTCTCATCTTTACTATCAGAACCTTCTACCAACTGGGACGCCTTGGAAGCAACCCTCTACAGCGCGCGCCACTTGGCTGAGCTTACTCCTCCACAAATATCAAGTGTCTTGGAAATACTGGCTAATATCGTTGCACACGCGCGACGATCTATCAAATTCTTGCCGTCATCACAATACTGGCACCATTTCGACAATGTGTTGTCGGACTACTGCTGGATACTGTGGGAAGCTGGCTGTCTCCACGATGCTTTGTCAATCACAGACGAAGGGATTCAGTTGACGACGTTGTCCGCGAAAGAGGAGGGCAGCTGGTTTGTTTTTCGGGCTCTCATTTTCGTTGACCTGGGCCGCTTTTCGGACGCAGAAAATGCCCGACGCGACGCAGAGAAACGATTGGACACCTCCGATGTTCGTTGGTTTCCTACTTTCGTGTCCTCTGTTCTTCTCCGACGGACGGGCAAGTCAAACGAGGCATTGAACTTGCTTGCACAGGCCTTCTCCGAAGTGGTTTTGGGAGCCGAATCTCGTTGGCTGGCGTACTTTCTTCTTGCTGATGTGGCATCCACACAGCTCGAAGTAGGGCAGACACAAAGAGCCCTCGAATCGGCTGAAAGGGCTGTGGTTAAATGCCGGGAACGTCATTCATTTACACCACACGCACATCGATCACGACTTGCTGTCGCACACGCACTCACCACCCTTTCCACTTGTTTCGCGGCACTTGGCCGGGCGGATGAAGGTCTTGCAGCCGCGCGCGAGGCAGCCACGATATATACCTCGTTGCGCGGGTCCTGCCAATTAGGATATCGTGCACAGGAATTGACATCGAACGCATTCCACATTTTATCACTTTGTCTTGCCGCTTCAGGGCACTTAGACGAAGCTCTCATGAATGCCGAGAAAGCCGTCAGAATATATCGCGAACTGGTATCGCTCGCGGTGAGCCATACCCAGCCCTTGCGACTGGCCTCCAAAATCTGGCCTCAAGGCTGTGGGATCTCGGCCATAAGGAGGAATCCATTAACGCTGTGCAGGAAGCAGTCGATATATTGCAGGGACGGGTTGAGCAACAGCCATACCTGTCGGCGACTGTCTGCGGCGCCCTGAAACAACTTGCGGGATACTCATCGGCTAAAGGAGCATTGGAGGGATCATCCACTGAATCCACTCGTGTTCAGAGGGAACCCACATGTCCATCCTCAGTCGCAACCGGTTCGGGCAAGCTTTCCGAAAACAATTCAGAATTCTGCGATAAAACCAGCCAGACCCGAGTCTTGGAGATAGAAAAAAATTACCCTGCGGAAACAGCGGGCCAACTGGCCGTCATATTTCCACCGATTCCAGGCGCATTCGAGGTTTTTGAAGCTGCTTCAAGTGCCGTCGCAGTGTCTCGGCGCGAATGTGAGGCAGAGACTGCCACTGGCAGAAAGAGCTACCCCACCAGCCCCACCAGCACCCAACTCGGCGAAAGTGGGAGGTTCAAATCTGGCGAGTTTACGTGGCGGATCTTGGTGGCAACTTTAACCATCGCCCTAGCGATGAGGAATTTATATAGATTATTGTGATAGCAGAATGTATTGCTGTATGATTTTGCTGTTCTCATTCGTGGTTCGAAATTTGTACTTACTATTACTGGACACATTAAATATCCATTCTCTTTGTCGCGCAGCTAGCTAGACTCGTGACCAGTCTGTAAAACAATTGCCGAAAATGTGGCAAGCACTTCGGTGTTTTACAGACTGGTACATCTCGGAAAGGGGATTGGGCTGCCAAAGGAGTTTTATGTTGGTTTTATGGCAGGTGCCGAGATCGGCCGAGAAGCGAGCCATCAGACATACGATCAAGCCCATCAATTCTGCCCGAAAGTTCATAGCCTTTCCTGCTGTTCCACCCTCAGTAGAAGAAAATCTGAGGATTTTCATTTTTAGCATTATGACCCCTTCGACTACATCCAGTATTAAACTGCAAAAGGGAACAACTTAACAAGAGCCTCGCCAAAATTTCAAACTCCGTTGGCAGCCCAATCCTCTTTCCTGAGATGTACCAGTCTGTAAAACACCGAAGTGCTTGCCACATTTTCGGCAATTGTTTTACTGACTGGTCAGGAGTCTAGCAGCTAGCCTTGGCGAAGAAATTTTGTACGGTATAATTACAAAAGGTTTTTGAGCACATAGTACTACGGTACTGTTGTATCATAGAATTGAGGCGGGAGGAAACTGAAGTAGTACATCAGGTAGAAAACGTTATTGGGTCGCCAAGAGCAAACAAGTGCATGCAAACATGAGCAAAGTGTGGTTCATTTCAAACCCCCAGTTGTTTTGACTGCCTAAAATTACGGCAAATATTCACGGGCCTTTGGGAATATGGCATGAATGGTGGGGATATTCAAATATGTAGTTCACTGGGTTGCTGACTGCACCTTGTACTAAATTCGCCCCGGTAAATCACCGACAATTTTTTCTATAAACCCACAACAAAGACGGACACAGTTCCGTACACAAGATGGAAACACACAGATAGCTATTGATGATAACTACTTAACAGACAACTGCTCGCTAGAAGGTGGAGCAAAGGAACGAGCTCGCCCTGTCGTTGAAGTTGACTGTGCCAAAGATTCCCGGAACCGCGAAGAAGTTCCACGACCCACCCTGCAAGAAGACGACGTCGGTGTCTGTGTTACTGATGCACCCCGAAGCGCTGTGAGGGCATTAATTAGTCTACACAGGCAGTATGGATCAAATTTAACTGGACGCACTCGAAGAAGGTGCAGGCGAATCCGGCAGGGATTGTCGCCGCGGAAACCTCGTCGTTCAGGAAGCTGAGGCCGCCAGTGAAGCTGACACAAGTGTTCGAGTTGATGGGGATGGTGGCGCATCCACTGACGCCGTTGACATCACTGCACACGCTAACTGTGTTTCCGACATCCTAAGCAGTCATTCAGAGCGTGGAACATGTATTTTGAGAGAGACGTACGGGGGTGGGGTCGACGGCGAGCGCAGATGCCGCAGCGATGGAGGCAAAGATGATGAGCGACTTGGAGAACATTGTACTTTAGTTTGCTTTCAACTGGGCGAACTGGAGAATAAGAGGTAGAATGCCTCCCCTTTTATAACAATGTAGAGTGCCGGAAGTAGAATATCACCCTCAAATCTGTTGTCTGCAATAGATGGATAGATGGACATCGAGTCGAAGAATCTACTCTGCACCAAAATATAAGCCCGCCGGAGAAACATGTATTTTCTGCTCCTTACCTGGTTCAGACGATCTGTGAGTGTGCCTCTAATTACAAGCATTCAGAACAAGGATTCTTACCCTTCTTGTTAAATTGGACCAGTTCTCGGTATTCATGACTGCTGTGAGCAGCCAGGGAAAGTCAGGACTCCCCGGCGATTGTTGCCCATGGCAAATACTCGGTGTAGTCATGGCTAGGTACGATGTTCCTGGTTAAATTTCGCTCAAAGTCAAAAGTTGTCTGTGGTGTCTTTCACTAACAGCGCATATCCGAGCAGTCAGAGAATAATAATGAAACGTACCAAGATACCATGAGAGAAAATGTCCCCCATAATGACTGTGAGATACAAACACCGCCGAAGCTTCATTCGTCGATATTTGTATTACTCATTGCTGAAAAAACGAAACGGCATCGTAGCTGATCCTGCATTCTGAGGGAAGTGTGGGCCTTGTATAATCATCGTTGCAGTCCATTGAACCCTGGCTTGAACCCAATTTTAGCCGTGCGCTGAAATAGGATCTTTACATGTGTTCTTCCAACTTGAACTATCTTCCCCTTTCGGGAAGGGCTATGCTGATCGTCTGTGCTACGTGGCACTCCTTTTCTTTACGGTGCTCACTGGTGCTCATCACCAGTCATCACCCAGCTGCCGCTAAGTACCCTGTGCTTGATCACTTCTTGGAGCTCGTGAGGCCTGGGCTGTTGAAAGACTTGCGACGGCGCCGGGATGTCGATACTTCCTGCAGACGAAAAGGGATATTCAGGCACTCGCTGCCAGTGTCAATCTTACTTCCGCGCTGATGGCGGCCATCCGTTGGGGACATCCCGGAGGGTTTCCGACCTCATCTTCGTGGAATATTCTTTCCAAAAACCCGGCCAATTGCGCGATGTACTTTATTTCGATGTTTTTACCTGCGCACGGTTGAAATGTCAACGCCAGAAATTGAATGTTCTTGAAAGTAAATTAGGTGAGTTTCCGGCATGATCGGATTGGGAATAGTCGGAAGTGTGCGCGTCCAGTGCACCCTCGATTCACTCACAAGACTGATATTCCCACATCCACGCCGTTTCCCAAGGACTTTCCACCCGTGGAATCAACGTTGCGGAAGTAATGGAAACAATATTTCAAGATGATTATAACACCACATGAGCACCTCAAAGGACTTGCGAGCCATTGAATCAATATTTCCGCACTTCTACTAGCTTCTCGATCGATATCATTGTTAGGGCAGGACATTTTCAAGAGCACTATGTATCAGAGGTGCATTTATTCGCTCTGTTCTGCGTGCGTCGTCCTCATTGTCTACGGCGAGTTTATACAAGGAAAATAAACCGGGTCCCAAAAGTCAACATATGCTCCTTTGGATAGTATTTTTTTGTTTAATTTTTCCGCGATTGCCAAGGCATTTCTGGCTTGAATAAAATGCAAGGCCATACGCAGATACTCGGTACAGTCATGGCTAGGTACGATGTTCCTGGTTTAATTTCGCTTATTGTCAGCTCCCAGCCTGAGTGTAAGACAAGCTGCCGGCTACTTTTGACTTTGAGGCTCATACAATTGGTCCTGCCAAATCCTATCTAATATCTGCCTTCTGGGAGCTGGCAATAAGCGAATTTCAACCAGGAACATCGTACCTAGCCCTGACTGCACCGAGTATCTGCCACGGGCAACAATCGCCGGGGAGTCCTGACTTTCCCTGGCTGCTCGCAGCAGTCAGAAATACCGAGAATTAGTCCAATTTTAACACGAAGGGTAAGAATCCTTGTTCTGAATGCTTGTAATTAGAGGCACACTCACAGATCGTCTGAACCAGGTAAGGAGCAGAAAATACATGTTTCTCCGGCGGGCTTATATTTTGGCGCAGAGTAGATTCTTCGACTCGATGTCCATCTATCCATCTATTGCAGACAACAGATTTGAGGGTGATATTCTACTTCCGGCACTCTACATTGTTATAAAAGGGGAGGCATTCTACCTCTTATTCTCCAGTTCGCCCAGTTGAAAGCAAACTAAAGTACAATGTTCTCCAAGTCGCTCATCATCTTTGCCTCCATCGCTGCGGCATCTGCGCTCGCCTTCGACCCCACCCCCGTACGTCTCTCTCAAAATACATGTTCCACGCTCTGAATGACTGCTTAGGATGTCGGAAACACAGTTAGCGTGTGCAGTGATGTCAACGGCGTCAGTGGATGCGCCACCATCCCCATCAACTCGAACACTTGTGTCAGCTTCACTGGCGGCCTCAGCTTCCTGAACGACGAGGTTTCCGCGGCGACAATCCCTGCCGGATTCGCCTGCACCTTCTTCGAGTGCGTCCAGTTAAATTTGATCCATACTGCCTGTGTAGACTAATTAATGCCCTCACAGCGCTTCGGGGTGCATCAGTAACACAGACACCGACGTCGTCTTCTTGCAGGGTGGGTCGTGGAACTTCTTCGCGGTTCCGGGAATCTTTGGCACAGTCAACTTCAACGACAGGACGAGCTCGTTCCTTTGCTCCACCTTCTAGCGAGCAGTTGTCTGTTAAATAGTTATCATCAATAGCTATCTGTGTGTTTCCATCTTGTGTACGGAACTGTGTCCGTCTTTGTTGTGGGTTTATAGAAAAAATTGTCGGTGATTTACCGGGGCGAATTTAGTACAAGGTGCAGTCAGCAACCCAGTGAACTACATATTTGAATATCCCTACCATTCATGCCATATTCCCAAAGGCCCGTGAATATTTGCCGTAATTTTAGGCAGTCAAAACAACTGGGGGCTTGAATGAACCACACTTTGTTCATGTTTGCATGATTTCAAATTTGATCTGTACTGCCTGTGTAGACTAATTAATGCCCTTACAGCGCTGCAGGGTGCATCAGTAGCAGAGCCACCGACGTCGCCTTCCTGCAGGGTGAATCATGGAAGCATCCCAGTAGCATAGGATCCTGCATCAGGCTGGACCGTGAAACCATCAAGTAATCATTATGTAAACCACTCATTCCAGACAACCGTTTAAACTTTCAAACGACTCAGCCAACCGACCGTCCACACCGTTGAGCCCAAAATTGAACATGAACAAAACGTCTTCTGGGTGGTACTTCGGTTCACAAGGTTGAACTCAATTCAACCCGAGAAAAGCAAACCACAGGCCCTGTCGATTCTTCGGCGTCCAGGGCAGTACATATCCCCAGTCTGGCCGTCCAGCAAAAGGTCAATGCAGCGATCGACCGTTCAACGTTCAACTGTTGATCGGCTTATTCAAGTTCGATTTGGCTTTTAACCGGACAGTTTCTGGCTTCACCAAATTCAGTTCATAGGCAACCGTAGCATCCGTTAGGTGTCCAATTGTCTGGTTAAGGTTAAACGGAGTAGCATGGTTAAACCGCGGTTAACAAGAGTGAACCGGTTAATGGTCTAAGATCTGGGAAGTTAAACCTGTACCTCGAGCGCGCCTTGCGCCGATAGATACTTGCATAGCGCACCAAGTTGAATGAATTAAGTGCACCTTGCCCGCGAATTGCATAGCCGTAGTACATGCATACACGACTGAAACTGCGTTGGCGTTGGCGTATATGATAAAACGGGAACTCCACGCCGTGGTGCGATCGGTGGATGTATTTGACGGCGTCCAGGCTGTGACTGCGACGCCAGGATACGTGTGTGTGCGATTTCCCGCGAAACAAGGACGGGACGGGATAGAGCGGGGCAGGCATGTGATGGGACGGACGGACGATGAATGGAAGATATAGGTGGAGGGACGTGATCTGTGGATGCACGCCTTGGAACTGCTCATAAATCATGGACGGGGAGCGGTGGTGCGAGCGGGCTCGGAGGCGGGACGCGTGTGCATGTGCGCTCACACAGCTTTATGCTGAAGCTGTCGAACCGACTTGCAACGAGCCTCGGGGGCACCTCAGGGAAGGAGAGGGCGAGGCCGGGGCGGAAGGACACGGCGGTCGTAGTACGCAGCAACTCTTAGTACTGATGGTGCGATCGCGCGCCGGAAGCTCTAAATCTGCTCTCGTCGCGTTTCGCTCTTCGTGCGCCGCAAACGCACCAGCCTCAGCGAAGCGTGTGAGCCACCCGAAGGGAAGGCAGTCGTACGCATGAAGGCGCAGCAGCAGTACGCACCGCGCACGCCAAAACGATGGGCTCGGGGTTGGTGAGCTCCAACCTGAACGGAGGGGCGGGGCTACCCTGCGTCTCTGGTTATGTGCCTGGCGGTTTCGTTGGTTTGGATGCTGCAGTGGCTTGAGTACGGCGTGCGTGAGTGCGCGGCGGGCAGGTTCGGACGGACAAAGACCGTGCGAACCAACGGGCAATGCCGAATACCAACTGATTGCCGAATTCAGACACCGTCATTTTTATTTCATGTTGCTTTCAGTTGACGCTGCAGGCCTAAGCACGAAGTAATTGAAGTGAAGGTTCGATAAACGCCCAGAATAGATGTAAGAAAGCCTCCTTTTTCTTCCCACAATTCTTTCTGATTCAGTGTCTGGAATTTGAACTGTCGCACTTCATAGGATCAAAACTCGATCTCGTTGGCTCACATGAATCAGCTGCTACACTGAAAATCTGAACGGCAGATTGTGCCAGGCAATTTACTGTACTCCCATCTCTCGGAAATTGGTAAGGATATTTATTTCCGTATTAGTTGTGGTACCATATCGGCAAAATTGGCAAGAATATTTAGCTCACCGGGATGCAGATGTTGCTAGCTGCACCTTGTACTCAATGCACCACGGAAAATCACCTATTTTTCCCATAAACCCACAAGAAAGACAGAGACAGTTCAGTAGACCGTGATGGCAATTAATGTACAACTACTTGTTAGAAGGTGGAGCAGGTGAACGAGCTTGACCGGTCGTTGAAATCGACGGTTCCAGAAATTCCAGGAACCGCGAGGAAGTTCCACGATCCGCCCTGTAGGAAAACGACATCGGTGTCTGTGTTACTGATGCACCCCGCAGCGCTGTATGGGCATTAATTAGCTCTCACAGCTCAGTTCGAATTCAAATTGGATTGAACGCATTCGAAGAATGTGCAGACGAATCCGGCGGGGACCTTCGCAGCGGAAACCTCGTCGTTCAGGAAGCTGAGGCCGCCAGTAAAGCTGCGGCAATCGTCCGAGTTGATGGGGATGTTGACGCATCCACTGACACCGTTGACATCGCTGCACACGGTAACCGTGGATCCGACGTCCTATGTAAGCAGTATTTTAGAGAGCAGAACATAGATGTTGAAAGAGTCGTACGGGCGTGGGGCCGACAGCGAGCGCCGATGCAGCAGTGATGGAAGCAAAGAGGATGAGCGACTTGGAGAACATTGTAGTTTAATTGGCTTTGAACGAGGCGAACTGAAGAATGGGAGGCTCAGAATACTCCTCTTTTATTGAGGAACTGCTGCGACCAGAAGCGAAATATCACTCTCTAGTTTCCCACCCCTCACCTGCCAGACTATTATCTTCCCTGCATGAGTTCCTAACTGAGACGGGGAATGCGCATGCCGGAGGCTGTACCGATGCATAAGAGAACGTCGACCCCCAGAAATCAACCAGGAACGTCGCGGCTAGCCAGTACTCCGCCCAATGTCTGCGTATAACCTTTTATTTTACTCGACACGAGCGGGAGCCAGACATGTCCCGGTAATATCGGAAAAGTTGAAACAAAAAGCTGCGCTGCACTGATTCAAAGGGGAGTGTGTTGAGATTTGTAAAGTTTGTTTTCCTTTTTGTTTTCCTTGCATAAACTCACCGCAAAAAATGAAGAGGCGTGTGAAGGGCCCCAGAACTACGCGAATAAGCGCACCACTGGTAGTTCTTTTGGGGTATCCTGCAGGAAGAAGCCCCAACATTGATATGGATCGAGATCCGCCGTTCACAGTGGAAGTGCCGGACCATTCAATAGCTAACAAGTCCTTTGGGATGCGCATGTAGGTGGTATATGGATCTTGAAATGTCGTTTCCATCGGCGATTCTAAATTCCGCAACATTGATTCAAAGAAGTCCTTCAGGACCGGTCGGCACGCGCCGCGGTGCATGTGGGTATGTATTCAGTCCTGCGGGTGTAAGTTAATCGAGAGCAAGTTGGAAGTACGCACTTCCCATCATTCTCAATACCATCTGATCATGTCGGAACCTCCCTTACATCCAAGAGCATTCTGTGGTTGTTTAATGCCAGTTCAACTGTGCACCGTATAGGTAATAAAAAAATGATGAAATGGGCTCATTTGCGATTCGACGTGGTTTCAGGCCCACGGGACTTCAACAACACCATAATATTTCATGAACATGAGCCTGTGGGCTTCCATCAGCGCGGAGTCAAATTTGACAGCGAGTACCTGAATATCCTTTTTATCTGCAGGAAGTATCGACACCCCGGCGCAACACCGCTGAAAGGGCATCGCCGAGCACAGTCAATCACCCAATACAAACTTTCCATTTTTTCTCGCCGTTGAGCATCTAAGTGGTTTGAAGGAGGGAGGACACGAGCCAATTGAAATTTGGTTATTCAAAATAAAGACCGTGTGAATTCGGCGAATGTGGACCGATTGCCGAATGCGGCAGGCCACATCAGCTCGTCGGCGTCGCAAGCTCATCACACTGCTGGCTTGCTCGTAAGTAGCTCACAAGTAGCTCGACGCTCTCACTGTTACAGGTTCTACTTGGAGCTAGAAGTCCCAGTAGAGGTGGGAAAAAAGCTTTTTCCTTCATAATCCTTTCTGAATTTTGATTTCTCTCCGGAATCCAGACCAAGATATAAACCTCAGTTGCGATACTGGTGCGCAACCGAACTTGAAGAGTGGCAACTTGCAAGCTCAGGCATGCACATCTGATGCGCGCATATCAGCCATTCAAAGCTCTGAACTGACCTCCACGGGCAGCATTCCCCCGGAACTCATGTCAGAGATCTTTCTCTATGTCCTCCCGAATATCAAGAGCGTCTATATTTCTCCGGTCCCGGATCGCCGACGCTTGTCTCTCACATCTGCGGGGAGTGGTGAAACATTGCACCTACAACTCCTGCGCTCTGGCGAGCGATGCGACTGACCTTCTGGCACTCGGAGTCTCTCACCGTCGCTTTGGATCTTCTGCAGACTTGGCTGCTTCGCTCGCGGGACTATCCTCTATCAATTTCGCTGGATGCAGAAGACCTAGGGGACGCGCGCGAAAAGGCGACCGAGTGGAGTGTTTCCTCAACGTGATACTGCCTCACGCATTACGGTGGGAAGATGCCAATTTACATATGCCCCACACGTCCTTACGCCTTCTCAGCTGTGACTTCCCCATCCTCCACCGTCTGCGACTGGGTATATCTCACGCGCGAGGCGATACCAGCGCGGCCTTGACCAAGGTGCCTCGATTGAAGCATGTCGTCCTAGCGCGCTCGTTCTGGCCTGCTGACTTCCGTCTGCCCTGGTGTCACCATTTCCGCCGCAGAACTCTTCCCCGATGAATGTCTCGGAATCCTACAGGATGCCCACGCACTTGTGCATTTCGCAGCGACCGTGGTCCAGACTCAGCCTGTATCCCATGCGCCACACCCCCCAATTCCGCCTCTCTCGCATCTCGAATCCATCATAATGGCGGGAGCTCTGTTGCCCAGAAGCTCGTCCTCGATGCGCTGACCACGCCTGCCCTGCACCATCTCAGGATTTCTGAGCGCATGCTTGGAGACGACGCCCTGCCGACGCTATCAAATCCGTAGCTCGCCGGGATGCGGAGGTTGTTGGCTGCAGCTTGTACTAAATACATCACGGAAAATCCCCAATAATCTTTTCATAAACCCAAACCAAAGAAAAGAAAGACAGAGGAGAGCCTGATGGTAATCAAGGTAACTACTTGTTAGAAAGTAGAGCAAGTGACAGAGCTCGCCCGGTCGTTGAAGTTCACTGTGCCAGCAATTCCCGGAACCGCAAAGAAGCTCCACGACCCGCCCTGCAGGAAGACGACGTCGGTGTCTGTGTTACTGATGCACCCCGCAGCGCTGTAAGGGCATTAATTAGTCTACACAGGCAGTACAGATCAAATTTGACTGGACGTACTCGAAGAAGGTGCAGACGAATCCGGCAGGGATTGTCGCCGTGGAAAGCTCGTCGTTCAGGAAGCTGAGGCCGCCGGTGAAGCTTCGGCAAGTGTCCGAGTTGACGGGGAGGTTGACGCATCCACTGACGCCGTTGGCATCAGTGCACACGGTAATCGTGGTTCCGACATCCTAAGCAGCAATTCAGAGAGCGGCACATGTATTTTGAGAGAGACGTACGGGTGTGGGGCCGACGGCGAGCGCAGATGCCGCAGCGATGGAAGCAAAGAGGATGAGCGACTTGGAGAACATTGTACTTTAGTTTGCTTTGAACTGGGCGAACTGAAGAATAAGAGACAGAATGCCTCCCCTTTTTATAACAATGTAGAGTGCCGGAAGTAGAATATCACCCTCAATCACCCCTCGTCTGCCATCTAAGCGTCAGAAGCAGATATCATTGTCGACAACGTATGGACGTCGAGTCGGAGGATCCTCAATTCCGACCCAGCGCCAAAACATAATCGCCGCCGGCCCCGCCGGACAAGAATTTATTTCCGAATCCTTAATCACGAATGGCGAGAGCTTTCCCGATGTTGACGGGAATTCTAAGTATGCTGGTTTTGAATGCGGATAGTCAGAGGCACCCTTGCAGATCGTTTGAACTAGGTACTGCGAGCAGCCGGAGAAAGCCGGGATCCCGTCGCTTGTTCCCCGTGGTGGAGTCACAGGGTATCTCCGATTTAAAAAATGGAAGACGAACTACCCCAGGACCAAGATTTAAATTTCATAAAAATGAGGGCTCTGAATAATAATAGACCTAATTCTTTTAGCACCAGATTTCAACCAAATTTTCGGTGTGGACGGCATTAGGGTCACCTCCGTGTGTGTTTGTCCAATTTGAACCATCTTACCCTTTGTGGTAGGGCAGTGCTGATTGGCACGTGGCATCCAACTCTTCCCCTTCACCCACGTTCGTTTCTATCCGTCGCATTTGTTCATGTCTCGTCCCTGGGCTGTGGGAAAACCTGCAGCTGTTGGTTGATTGACGACGCATTTTCGGCGGTGAGGACCGGGTGTCGGTACCTTCCTGCAGACCTAAAAGGATATTCAGGTACTGGCTGTCAATATTATTTCCGTACATGACGGAAACAGAGTCTCCGACCTCTTCTTCATGGAACATTGTTGGACAGACCCTGTGTTTCTTTGTCCCTGCGATGTAAGTGCACAGCCAGTCTCGAAAAGGGTCTCGGGCCGGCGTTCGCGAATGGTTCAAACCCGATGAATCATTTCAGCACAATTTTTACTTCGGGGCACAGTTGAATTGTTAAGCTTTACTACAATAAGTTTCACAGCAGTTTCCTCCCGCTCCAGATTGATTCCAAGAACTTTTCTACTCACTGTCGAATCAATGATGCCAAACTTCGCATTGACCTGAGGAAACATTTCAAGATTGATATACACACACATGTGCTTCCAAGATCTACTAACCCCCGCGGCTTCTAATCGCCGGTAAAAACAACAAACTACTTGCGATGAACAGCGCTTCTCGATCCGTATCAAGCGCGTGTAAATGGCCCCTATGGTGCATCTATACACGGACCGCAAGTATAATAATAAAAACCCCTCTCCTCCCTGAGTTTTTATTTATTTATTTATAAAACCCGACACTCTGTCTCCGGGATATCTCCGGAATGTCTTTTTCACCTCTTCCGTGATTTCCGGGACATTTCGGGCTCTCGCTCATGTCGAATAAAATACAAAGCCATACGCAGAGGTACTCAGCCGAGCGTCATAACTAGGCGCGACGTTCCTGGTCGATTTGTTGGGCCGACATTCGCTTATCCAGCGGTACAGCTTCCGGCATGAGCATTCTCCGTCTCAGAGGAAGTCCTTGAGATGACAATATCCAACCGTGCCATCACAGATGAGGGGTCAGAGCTAGAGAGTGATATTCCGCTTCAAATCGATGGAAATTCTCTATAAAAGGGAGTATTTTTGGACTCCCATTCTTCAGTTCGCCCAGTCCAAAGCCAACCAAAGTCCAAGGTTCTCCAAATCCTTCATCTTCTTTGCTTCCATTGCCGCTGCATCGGCACTTGCCGTCGGCCCCATGCCCGAACGTTTTTCTCAAAATATATGTTCGGCTCTCTGAATAAATATTGCTTAGGACGTCGGAACCACGGTTACTCTTTGCACGGATCCCAACGGCGTCAGCGGATGCCTCAACATCCCGGTCAACTCGGACACTTGCCGCAGCCTCACTGGCGGGTTCAGGTTCCTCGACGATGGGGGGGGTCTCCGCTGCGAAGATCCCCGCAGGGGTCATCTGCACCTTCTTCGAGTGCGCTGAACATTTGAGTTGAACTGAACTGATTAATACCTGCGGGGTGCGTCAGCAATACGGACACCGATGTTGTCTTCCTGCAGGGTGGATCATGGAACTTAAACATGGTTCCGGGAATCGCTGGCACTGTCAACTTCAACGACAGGACGAGCTCGGGCACCTGTTCTACCTTCTAGCTATATAATGGAGAACTACCATGTATAGACATATTGATAACGCTAACACTCCCTCCCAACTTATGTAAATTTATTTTTGCTCATGCTTTAAAAACGTCCCAGAGTTATGGAAAACGGGAGGCTGATGTGGAGTTTCAGTCCCCACAAATAATATTTTTAAGGCAGAGAAATATCGTGACCATCACATAAACGACTAAGGATGCCATGATTGGTCTGGATATTGACTGCGGTGAGGTGCCGTATACTATGAAACTTGGGCACAACAGTTGACATATGTAAATAAGACATGAACTACATAGCCTATAACTCTTGGTCGCCCTCCGTTGTTTTATTGAGGCCCAGCTCTCCTTTTTCATATTTGCAATGTAGCCTAGAAGAGGGAAGCCCCCCTTGTAGGTAGGCTCCACGTCGCTCTCGGCCTCGGTGTCGTCTTTCAACAAGCTCCTGACATTGTCCAGCCCTATAACAGGCGCCTGCAACTTGATGCATACCGTTGACGAACCGCTTTTACATTTTCGTCGTCCACGTAGGGATCGAAATAGTTTTTGCAGATAGTCATCATTTCTTGGACCTTGGCGTCAGTGAGTTCTTCGGAGCTGTCCGCGGTCCCATAAATGACTGAAGTCATAAGAATTAGGGCTTTCAGATTAAATGACGACGGACCGGGGCGGAACATTTCAAAAGCGCCGTCGAAGTTGCTGGCATTCCATCGTGCTAGTCTTGGGCCGCAGTTTCTGCGATCTGACCTTTGATGGAGGCGCAGATCGTCAGAGCAGTGGAAAGAGCTCCCGTCATGGCAATATGCACGCCGGATGAGAAGAAAGGATTGACAAAGTATGCAGCGCACCATGAATATCATATTCAGTTCAGTTTCAATTTGAACACATACTGGCGGCATCGCCGATGATCCGGAAATGATCCCCCGAGTACCTTGGAGCCCAATAACTGTAGTCCGCCGCACTTTTAGTGCTCGCAGGTATCATGTTCCCCTTTTCGCCGATGAGTTCCCGGACACCCGGAACGAGCTGAAGTCGGTCAAGGTAGTATTCGGTGAGGGTCGGTTTTTGCCCTTCTGCCGTAACAGTAGCCTTCTTTGCGTTTGACGTGTTCTGGTGCATGACGAAACCGATGGAAGTAGTGCCGTCGTGAAGGGGAATGACCCACGACCATCCTGTTTCGTCTAAAGGGCTCACAATTAACATCGAACGGGCCGGAGAATGCCTTGCTTACCTGTCAATGCTTCGAACAAGCCGGAGTTCGCCTTCTTGGTGCCCTCAGCATATCACTTGACATCCTTCCAATAGCCCTAAACCGCAACATTGCGCAGACTCTCCCGCATTTCCCGATTTTCTGCCAAAAACACTAAGAATAAGAAAGCGGAACATGTGCAGACCCCCCAAAAGAATGCACTGCAATATTTAGTCGACATTATTCCCATGCCAACTCCCAATGAGGCTTGGATGTGAGATCCGAGGCTGATTTTTCCAGCCGCAGCCAGACTTATTTCCAAAGCCACCCTATTGACATGAAAAACGGATCTGAGATCCGTTGGGCAGAGGAGGTCCGCAGAGTGAGGATGGGGTGCCAAATCGGCCATTTAGGACCCAGGCTGACTCCCAGTAAGGCTCGAATGTGAGATCCGAACCTGATCTTTCTAGCCGTGGCCAGTCTTATTTATATAGCTTGTTTAGAGCTAGCTCAGAATGATTGTCAGCTATGAGATCCAAAACCCATTCCTCCAGGTGTCTTTTTTAAAACCGCACCATTCAACGAGAAGTTAGTTGGGAGGCCATCCATCACAAGTCTGTGTCCCAGTGTTCTACCTAAGACTTAAGGGTTAAGTCCACTTAAGGGTTAAAATGCACTTAACTTAAGGGCTTAACAAGTGGTCCGGAATTTCTTAGGTCTTAATTAAGGGTTAATGATGGCATCATTAGATTTTGATCGCACAATTTTCTTGACCTACTTGTACACCCAATCATTGACTAGGGTATTTCTACTGCGGAGGAAAAGAAACCTCAACCCATGTCCACTACAATGGCTGTGGATTTCCTTGTCAAACACTTTAGCCGATCCGAGGGGAATGGGACAGTGATTGATGATCCACCTGATTCAAGCAGGATTTGGCAACAGTAGGATAGCTGCTTGTCCGAAGGCTCCAGAGGGATGCATATAGATGCATGGGTAGTGAGAAGTAAAGAAGAGATTAAATAAAATATGTAGAGAGGTTATATCATTGAATAATATACCACACGTGATACTTAAGGCCTTAACATACCCTTAAGTTAAGTACCCTTAATAAGACTTAAGGGCTTAAACAAACATTTTACCCTTAATAAGGGCTTAAGGGAGAACACTGCTGTGTCCTACACAATGCAGCCCATCTCTCAGAATTGATTTTCTTGTCCTGATTAGTGCATCTGCTTGGAGATTTTACACTCAAATTGACCAGTGCGCACATTGACAAGCATGGATGCACATTGATTTGGACCTACTCTTTCCCTACGACAAATCTGGGTTTCCAATTTTCAGTGAAAAACTTCAAACAATTTTTCCAAACACTGTTTTGCATTTTTCACCCAATTCCTGGTGCAAAATGTGAGAAAAACATTTTGTTTTTCACCTATATTTAAGCTGAAAAAAGTGGTAATAAACAACATGTATCTTTTCATCCATTTTTCACTAAATAAAGATGAGAGAAAGATAGTGAAAAATGTGTGAAAACATGATTTTCTGGATTTCTCATTTTACATCATCTTTTGCTGCTGATTTTTTATCCATTTTTTTATATGTTTTCCAGCGAACAATGTGGTGAACTGAAAGTTTTACATTTTGCCAAATCAGAGGATTTCTCAACTGGCAGCAGAGTATACTTTTGATTGTCAGGGGTTGAATTATTTGTGTTTCCCATTCTTCATTTGGTGAAAATAGTTTACATTTTTCACTTCTTTTTTCACTGAAAAATGGCTGGAAAAAAAAATCAAGTCTTTCACCTATTTCTTCACTGAAAAACTTGAATGTTCAACCAGTGCTGAGGTTTGAAAGAAATGAGAACATACGTAAACATAAGTACTCATAATGGAACAGACTTCGGGGCCTTGGCCAGCTGGAGGTTGTTAAGGAGCAGTGAATTCAAAACTCATAATCCTGTATTGCTGAGGGAAATAACTCATGACCTAAACACTACAATGGAATTTGTAACAAGAACAAGATAAAGAGAGAGTTCTGTAGGAACCTGGTCTGCTGTGAATATGATGGTAAGGATTAGAACTGAAGATACTTTTGGTAAGAGAAAAATAATGCCCAGGTCTCAAATCTAATCTAAATAGGAATTTTGGCCACAATACTATTTGTGGCTCACTTATGCAAGATTTCGATGTGGCAGGTGGAATATGAGCTCAAAGCCTCCATTAAAAAAAAGAGGGTTACTCTCCTGATATGAGACATGCTGTTTTCAAGTTTGTAGAGTATTCCAAGAAGATTGCATCCACTAGAAAATCAAATCCTGTTTTTCTGCAAAATTTTGGTAATCACCTGCCAAATTCCCAATCAAAAATCTTGCAAAAGTCGGTATTCGGTCATTTCGCCTCGGTGATGTTCCTGCATGCGCGGTTGAAGCTCAAAAATTAGGCCACTTCACACAATTGAAATTCATATATTAAGGATGCTCCATGTGAATTCTGGTGGCCATTGGGTAAACGGCTTTGGAGAACAGTGCCGATCAAAAAAATCTTGCATAAGTGGGCTGAAGATAGTAGCAGGAACAAGGGATTCACACACCTTAAAACCAGTGTGATCCGGCCAGAATTTAAAAAGAGAAAGAAATTGTACCAGTGTGGATGGATATAAATCAACCTCAAGTATACAATGACTTTCTGATGTGGAATCAGACTCAGTGTTCATTGAATACTGAGGGAAGGAGACTCATTGATCATCACTCCCATTCAAACAGACATGGTCATGTGACTGGGGGTACAGGTAACACTAAGCTAACAGAAAACATCCTTGCAGATGCACCCCAACACAGTCACACCACCCGCTTGTTGCCTGAGAATTGGGCTGCCTACAATGCATTCCCAAATTTCCCATCCTGTGCATGGATGTCTGCACCCTTCTCAATGAGCAGGTGGACTAGCAACTCATGCCCACAATATAATGCTGTTTGCAGTGCATTCCCATAATATCCACCCTACACATTGATGTCTGCACCCTTTGCAATGAGCAGTTGGACCAGCAACTCATGCCCACAATATGATGCTGCTTGCAGTGCATTCCCATAATATCCACCCTGCGCATTGATGTCTGCACCCTTCACAATGAGCAGCAGGACAAGCAGCTCATGCCCATGATATGAAGCTGCCTGCAGTGCACTTCCATAGTATCCACCCTGGACATTGATGTCTGCACCTTTCTCAATGAGCAGTGGGACCAGAGACTCATGCCCACAATATGAAGCTGCCTGCAGTGCATTTCCATAGTATCTGCCCAGTGCATTGATGTCTGCACCCTTCTCAATGAGCAGGTGAACCAGTGACTCATGCCCACAATATGATGCTGCCTGCAGTGCATTCCCAAAGTGCCCACCCTGTGCATTGACATCTGCACCCTTCTCAATGAGGAGGCAGACCAGCAACTCGTGTTCATGACATGATGCTGCCTGCAGCACATTCCCATGGTGCCCACCCTGTGCATTGACATCTGCACCCTGCTCAATGAGCAGGTGGACCAGAGACTCATGCCTGCCAGCTGATGCTGCCTGCAGTGCATTCCCACCCTGCGCATTTGTTATATACCGTGCAAGTGAAGGGGGCTAGGGCTGGAGGAACTGGGGACCGGTGTGGGCTCTCCCTTCGCTCGACCCACCAACCAGGGCCGGATTATCGTATTCCACAAAGCATCACCTGCAATGGACAACCATGGCCAAAGGACATCGCTACCGCCCAAACGAGGACCAAACACTCATCATCACATCACTCCGGGCCCCTATTTTTCATGAATAACTCCTCAGAACGCTAACCCGGGTCTCGATTCACTTACATCTTCCAAGGAAACCACTCAGAACGCTAACCCGGGTCCTAATTCACTCGCATCCTCCAAGGAAACCACTCAGAACACTAACCCGGGTCTCGATTCACTCACATCTTCCAAGGAAACCACTCAGAACGCTAACCCGGTGTAAACATGCTGCTTACATTACATACTCACACGCTCCCACTCACGTGCCTCTGTGCTCTTGATCCCATACCACGACCACCTACTCGTATACTTTCCTAGCTATTTCTGCCACGAACACGCAACGGTCTAGATTTCTGTCTTGTTTCTCTTTTAGTGTTTCTCACTCCTGGTGAGTTTCCACTTTTTTGAAATCTTCCACCGTCGCTGTTTCCGAGGAGATCGCGGGGTTTTCTTATACCCCCGCGGATCCTCTTTGCCTCCGTCGCGATTCCCTCTCGGGATCGCCCCCACCGCACTGTTCACTGCCACGCCGCTTAGGCGTCTCTGCCCCACCATCACCGTCCGCGAGCGCGAGCTCACCTCTACCGTATGCAGGCCACGTCACCGAGCACAGCCACCCTCCCAAAGTTTCGCCATCTCCCCCAAACGCAAAGCTGTCGCGCCTACCGTCCGTCCCAACGCCTCTTCTCACCCGCAACGCTGCGCGGTCTGCACCGACACCCCCGACGACCACACCAGCCACCAACACGCTCTCGAGCGCATCGTCTGCCCTGACGACACCGCCCAAGTCACAAACCCCCGCACCTGCCCCTGAATCACCGGTCACCGCTCCCTCTCCTCTCCTTGTCCCGTCTCCGGCTGCTCCCTGCGCTCGCCAGCCCTACCTCTCCTCTGATTCCGATTCTTCCCCGCTCCGCCCCTCCCGCACTATGTCTACCTCTACAGCCGCTACTGTCACCCAGAAGGACGGCAAGGTCCCCTACCTCTCATCGGGCGACCTGATGCCCATCACCCTCGATGACTTCTTTACCGCCTGCCGTCACTACTTCCGTAACAAACGTATTGAGGCCGACGATCAGGTTTCCGCTATCCTTGGAGGTTTCGAAGACCAACGGGTAAAGAACTGGCTGCGTCCCAAGGCGGAGAACGAGCGCGTCCTCACCCTGACGTTCGACCAGTTCATCGCCGAAGTCCGCACCCGCTTCCTGCCCGACGATTGGGAAATGAAGGAACACCTGGCCATCCAACATGCGAAGATGAAGCCCGACGAGTCCTTCCTCAACTTCGCCACCACCGTTGAATCTCACGCTGCTCTCCTCCTCGACACCGACTCCGAATACGACAACACCCGCCTCCGTCACGCCCTTGAAGCGGGCATGCACTCCACCCTCGCCCGCCTCTACGAACAACCGCGCAATGTACACATCCGCAATCTCAACCCCGACGTGCAATACGATCAATGGAAGAAGGACGTCGAGAAGATCGATGTCGACAGGCGTTTTGACCTCGCTGTCGCCCGCGACGCGGCACGCGACGCCGCCGAGGCCGTTCGCCAGGAGCACGCCCGCGCGGAAAACAAGCGCAAGGCTGCTGCCGCTGCCGATGACGATCGCCGCCCGAAGAAAGCGGCCGGCGACGGCAAAGCTCCCTCTTCCAAACCTAACTCCTCTGCCTCTAACGCTTCGTCGACCCGCCGTACTAAGTGCCCGCCCCTCACCGAGACGGAACACCGTCTTCTTCAAGAAAATGACGGCTGTTTCAAGTGTCGCCGCTTCTGCGTCGGCCACCGCACCCCCGACTGCGACGGCGATTTCCCCTCCGCCGACGGGTACCGCACGCTCACCGCCGCCGACGCCGCCGCCGCCGACGCCGCCGCTGCCGTCGCCGCCAAGGCCAAGAAGACCGCCACGCCGGTCGCTGTCGTCATGCCGGGCATCGAAGATGAGGATGATAGCGCGGATTCTGAAACGGACTTGTCTCGCGACGTAAGTCCGCCTTCCCATCGCTCCCCTCATCTCCGCTGGGAATTCCTGCTCGGAGGCCCGGCCTCAGAGTTCTTCATCCGCATACTGGGACTCATTGATGACAGCGCGCATTTAGCATTGATTGATGAAACTCTCGTCACCGAACTCGAATTAGAACGCCATGCACTACGTGAACCCGAAGTCGTCTCTCTTGCCTTCTCCGATTCAAACGCTCCCTCGTCGTGTACGCTCACTGAATATGTGAAGCTCAACCTTACCTCCATCGATCAATCTTGGACGTCGTCTACAGTACGCTTTATCATCGCTTCGGGCCTTTGTGCCCCGATTATCTTGGGACTCCCATGGCTAGATAGAAACCATATTGTCATAGACCATCACTCTCGCTCTGTTATAGATAAACGTGTTGGCTATGATCTTCTGCACCCGCCTGATATTAAGCCCCCTGCACCGCCAAAGCTTAAGCTCCGCGAAAAGCTCAAAATCACGAAGGCTGACCACAAGGCCATGGCCCTGGAGCTGAAAGCCGTATGCGACGCTCGCCACGCCCGTATGGAGGCCGAGGGCCTTTTCGAGCATGTGCGACCCATCGATGTCATCGCGGCTACGCGTGATCGCATCGAGACCCTAGCCCACCTCGAAGAGCTTAAGAAGCGCGGCGAGTCTTTACGTGCCGAGTATACTAAAATTTTCGAACCCATGCCACATGTTGACAACCTACCCTCCGATGTCCTATGCGAGATCAAAGTCAAAGACGCCAACCTCCGTATTAAAACCAGGTCGTACCAGAGCCCTCGCAAGTACAAGGAGGCCTGGCAGACATTGATTCAGGGCCACCTTGATGCTGGGCGCATTAGACCCTCTTCTTCCCCACACGCCTGCCCCGCTTTTCTGATCCCTAAGGCTGATAAAACCGTACTGCCCCGCTGGGTAAATGATTTCCGACCTTTAAACGCTAATACCGAACACGACTCTTTCCCACTACGGCGCATAGACGACATTCTCGCCGATTGCGCTAAGGGTAAAATCTGGTCTACGATTGATTTTACAGACAGTTTTTTTCAAACACGCATGCACCCTGATTCTATAAAATATACCACCGTTAGCACTCCTCTGGGCCTCTATGAATGGATGGTTATGCCCCAAGGTCTGCAGAACGCGCCTGCAATCCAGCAACGTCGCGTCACCTCAGCCCTCCAGGAACTTATCGGCAAGATATGCCATGTCTATCTTGACGACATAGTCATCTTTTCGGAGAATATTGAAGACCATGAGGTGCACATACGTATGGTTTTCGACGCGCTTGAGAAGGCCGGCCTGTACTGCAATCCCCGCAAGACGAATTTATTCTGCTACGAGGTGGACTTCTTGGGCCACCACATCTCTGCCCGTGGTGTTGAAGCGGACCCCCGGAAGGTCGATCGTGTCCTGAAATGGCCCCAGCCCAAGTCGACCACCAACGTCAGGGCTTTCCTGGGTCTCGTACGATACATCTCAACCTTCCTTCCCGCTCTCGCCGACCACACCGCTGTACTTGAACGTCTGACCACGAAAGAATGTGAAAAGCAATTTCCCCCATGGACAGAGGAACACCAGAAGGCTTTTGACGCTATCAAGCAACTTGTTGTCAGCGCTGAATGCCTTACCACTATCGACCATGACAACCCGGGAGAAAATCAAATTTTTGTCACCGCCGACGCCTCTGATAAACGCTCGGGCGGGATGCTCTCATACGGGCCCACCTGGGAAACTGCACGCCCCGTCGCCTTTGATTCCATGACCTTCAAATCTGCCGAACTTAACTATCCGATACATGAAAAGGAAATGCTCGCTATCATCCGCTGCCTCCGTAAATGGAGAGTCGATCTCATCGGCTCACACTTCACAGTCTACACAGACCACCGCACCTTAGAAAACTTTGACACCCAGAGGGACCTCTCTCGCCGACAAGCCCGCTGGATGGAATTCCTCTCCCAATACGATTGCAAAATTGTATATGTTAAGGGAGATGATAACTCCGTGGCCGATGCATTGTCTCGCACGGATTTCGACGATAGCAATTCTGCAGAATCTGCCGCAACCGAACCCTGGGCCTTTGGCGCCGACGGTGTTCCCCCCATTGCGGCCGTACTGCAATCGGATACATCCTCCCCATTCCATTCCATGCAATGCCTGGCACGAACCAGAATCAGAGACACGGACCACACCTTTCCCGCCGCTCCCGTTGCCGCGGTTCTCTCAATCACAACCGACGGCGAAATTCTGGACAAAATTCGAGACGGTTACACTACAGACCCTTGGTGCCAAAAGTTAGCCTCAGCCAGTCAAGGGATGCCCGGTCTCACTCTCCGCGAACCTGAACGCCTTTGGTACATCGGTGACCGCCTCATCATCCCCCGCACTGGCGACCTCCGTGAATCTCTGTTCCGCTTAGCCCACGACAATCTCGGTCATTTTGGCTTTGACAAATCGTATAAATCGCTCCGAGACACCTACTACTGGCCAAACATGCGCCGTGACCTCGAGCAGGCGTACATCCCCTCATGCCCCGAATGCCAACGTAATAAGTCCCGAACGGTCAAGAAGGCTGGCCCCCTTCACCCCCTACCCATACCTGATCAGCGCGGCGACTCGGTGGCCATTGATTTCATAGGCCCTCTCCCGCTCGACCAGGGTTTTAATTGCATCGTTACCTTTACCGATCGCCTCGGCGCCGACATCCAAATCATCCCCACCCGCACCGACATCTCTGCCCCCGACCTGGCCTTGCTCTTTTTCAATCATTGGTATTGCGAGAATGGACTGCCCTTGGATGTTGTCTCTGACCGCGATAAACTCTTCGTCTCTGCTTTCTGGAAGGCCTTGAACAAGCTCTCGGGTGTAAAGCTTAAAATGTCGACGGCCTGGCACCCTGAAACTGACGGCGCTAGCGAACGTACCAATAAAACGGTCAACCAGGCAGTCCGCTACCATGTCGCTCGCAACCAACGCGGCTGGGTCCGCGCTCTCCCGCGTGTCCGTTTCGACATGATGAACACGGTTAATGCTTCTACTGGCTTCTCTGGTTTCCAGCTCCATATGGGCCGCTCTCCTCGTATTATTCCCCCTCTCATCGCTGCCCCTGCTCGAGACGCCCCCGACGAGGAGAAACTTGCAGCCGAATTTATCGAACGAATGCATCTGGACGTCATTGAAGCACAAGAAAACCTTTTGACAGCAAAAATTTGCCAAGCGGAACAAGCAAATCGCAAACGACGCCCCGATCACGATCTGAAGGTTGGCGATCGCGTCAAGCTTTCGACAGCCCACCGCCGTGCTGCTTATCTCAAGAAAGGCGACAAGCGCGTAGCCAAGTATATGCCACGCCATGACGGTCCCTACAAGATTATTGCCAAGCACGCTGAGTGCTCTACCTTCACGCTGGATCTTCCCAACCAGCCCGAAATTTTCAACGTTTTTCATTCTTCGGAACTAGAACCCTACATTGAAAACGATGCCGACCTATTCCCTTCAAGAACACTCGCTGAACCTGCTCCAATCATCACGACCGATGGCGAACAAGAATGGAAGGTCGACTCTATAATTGACGAACGCCCTCGCGGCCGCGGGAAGCAGTATCTCGTTCGCTACACTGGCTACGGTCCCGATCATGAACGTTGGCTCCCTGGCCGCGAATGCGCCGAGCTCGAAGCCCTCGATCGATGGCTCGCACGCGACACGAACTAGTTTGGGGGAAGGACGATGGATGGGAATTTTTTTTCTAATGTTCTGGCATCCGGTGCTTCTCCTCACGTCGAGTCTGCGGCATCGCGACGAATTCTACGTATGTTACCTATTTTTTCCTCTCTCTGGTTGATAACGCGGGGTTTGGACTATTTTTGACGGACGGGGAGGGTGTAAACATGCTGCTTACATTACATACTCACACGCTCCCACTCACGTGCCTCTGTGCTCTTGATCCCATACCACGACCACCTACTCGTATACTTTCCTAGCTATTTCTGCCACGAACACGCAACGGTCTAGATTTCTGTCTTGTTTCTCTTTTAGTGTTTCTCACTCCTGGTGAGTTTCCACCCGGGTCTCAATTCACTCGCATCCTGCAAGGAAACCACTCAGAACGCTAACCCGGGTCTCAATTCACTCACATCTTCCAAGGAAACCACTCAGAACGCTAACCCGGGTCTCAATTCACTTGCATCCTGCAAGGAAACCACTCAGAACGCTAACCTGGATCTTAAATAACTTTCAGCTACATCCCCCTACACCTTCCGTCTCATTCAGAACCACCTGCGACAACGACTTACTCACCAACGCCCTCGAAAATAAACATTGACCTCCAAGAATTATAAAAAGGATAGTACGCTATTCGCCCGGCCTCCCTCTGCTTTCCAGCAATGGGAGGACGGGCGAAAAGCCACACTACGATCCTAGTGTGAGTCGAATGCGCATCTCTCAGTTACGAGCGTCATAGCCCGTTAGACCATAGGACCGTTATAATTTCTCAATTCCAACGACCCACGGGTATTACCTAGGAAGGACTGCGCGCTCAACCTCGAGCCGGACGATTGACATAGGACCTGGGGGAGGCTGGTATGGCTCAGAAGGGACTCTAAAGGTGTTACGGGATCGGGGGTACACCATACGAGACTCTGTTTGTGGGCGTCTTTGCCTGCGCGACCATGGAGAAGACCCGGGTGCGCCAACACGTCACATACGACGTTCAAAGTACGGTTACGCAACCCAGGCGACACCAAGAACATCTTAAGGACCTGGAATACGCCAAGACGACTACATGACCCGGGGTGTGCCAAGAAGGGTTTCGAGCTCTACGACCCGGAACCACTAATTAGCAGGTGATTCCAGGATGCTGTAACTAAGGAGGGAGGGTCTTTCTATTTTTAACAGGATCCGGACAACTTGAGCTCGTCTGACATCTGATTATGAGTAGGAGTCATAGGGGAGAGCCGGGAGGAGGGGAAAAACTATAAATACTGGCACCACACTACACATAAACCATCACCGAATTCCCCTGTATTTCTCTAGTGCACACTAGCAGAAGGATAAGAATACACCCAACTATAGAGCTCTCTGGTCATCCAGCAGGCTCTCTTGTGAAACATCTCCCTCCGCTTTTCGAAGCACTCACAAGATCCTCCCGGATCACATCCTTCACCCAAAAACACTCTGATTTGAGGAAAATGATACTCGTACACGGAAACGCTGCCGTTACAAACTTACTCGCAGTACGAAATCAGGGCGCAGTAGCCTTGACCCATCATCTACACTAACACAGTCAGCCCTTCCTTTCTGTGGATAGATCCGACTAGGAACTTCCACCAGTAACATACGACATCTGGATAGTCCTCAGACACTCTCGCCTGAGCATATCATCTTATTTGCCTCGATCGACGACCCGGATCCCCTTGTATACATTACAAACAGGGTCAGAGACAAGGAGTTTTCCCTCTGGTCGCTGTCTTTGGCGATAAAACACCACGAAATCTATAAATCCTCTCGAGTCCGGCACTACTCGTGCTCCCGCGTCGCTCTGAAACAACTGTAGGGATTGCAATAGGTCGATTGGCGCAGGAGAAGGCCTAGTATCAATCACCTTCATCGACTTACGAAGTGAAATATAGCTAAAACACACCTGGAGAAGCGACCCAGGCGCTCTTTTAGCTCTTAATTGTTATATTCTGGCCGCCCAAACGCCCGGAATAACCACCAGCAGATCTGATATACCTAGTAGCACCCCCATAGGCATTTAATTAGACCTGCTTGGGGTAACCCATGCACTAAAAACAAATTAACTACAACCGTTCACAAAACTTGCTACACTCCACTGCCTTGATTATTTCCCCCAGAGGACGTACCTTTCTGAAACTCGCAGACCTACTTGCAGTCACCAGAACCGCAGTCAACACCACACCGGTCAAGACCGGTAGTTTGGAAGGTCAGAGCTGACCAGCAAAGACCGGGAGGTATAGTGAACACAACACCACAGAGGATAAAGGTGAGTGTACTAGCTGGGCTGATTCAAGACAAGTCCAAGAGGGGACTGACAAGACCGAGAGAACCGGTCAAGCGATTTAGACAGGATAATGCGTAGGAAATATTTATAATCAAACTGAAGTTCAAGACATACAGGACAAGTATTTAAGATGTAGATTTAATAGTATCCTAAAGGGAATGGCATAAGGCAAGACAATAAAGACAATAAGAATTAATTTCCCCAAAGGGAAGGAGGATCGGAAACATCGGGGAAAGGCGAGTCCGATGTTGAAGACAATAGAGGCCAGCAGATAAATGGGAAACGCTCAGTAATCCTTCATTGCGTAAAAACCCGATGGTCCCGAGGTGCAGATGTCCAGCCGGCCGGTACCGGGTTGACTGGTCGAGCCGGTCACTGGAAGTACCGGTCGGTCCGGCTGGTCACACAAAGTGCATGGATATAGCAGCATTGATGTCTGCACCCTTCTCAATTAGCAGGTGGATGAGTGACTCTTTCCCACCACATAATGCAGCCTGCAGTGCATTCCCATAGTGCCCACCCTGCACATTGATGTCTGCACCCTTCTCAATGAGCAGGTTGACCAGTGATTCTTTTCCACTACATGATGCAGCCTGCAGTGCATTCCCATAGTGCCCACCCTGTATATTGACATTTGCACCCTTCTCAATGAGTAGGTGAACCAGTGACTCATGCCCATGATATGATGCTGCCTGCAGTATGTTCCCGAAGTGCCCACCCTGTGCATTGATGTCTGCACCCTTCTCAATGAGCAGGTGGACAAGTGACCCATGCCCTCCAGCTGATGCAGCCTGCAGCGCATTCCCATAGAGCCTGCTCTCAGCATGGATTTCTGCACCCATCTCGATGAGCAAGCAGACCAGCGCCTCATGCCCACCAGATGATGCTGCCTGCGGTGTATTCCCATAGTTCCTAGTCTGTGCATGGATGTCTGCACCCTTCTCAATGAGTAGCTGCACCATATTCAAGTAGCCATAAAAGGATAACATAACCAGGCAGTCCCCCATTTCCTGATTGCCAATGGTTTCATGGGTTAAAATATCTTTAGCTGTATACTTCAAATTGAACAATGCTGGTAGCCAGAGCTTTGTCAGAGACTCTGGCCAATCTCAATATTTCCAGGGCTCTTTGTCCAGATCATAGCACAATTTGAACCGAGTTCAAGAAAATCTCCCATTTGGAGGCCTGTCCACAAAACTCCAAGATTAAATCCTGGAGACTCTCTTCAGGGTCTCCTGCAGTATGAATAAGGCCATTCCAGAGATCATAAAGAAGGAGTGAGTGTTTTTCAAGTAGTGCCTCCCACCATTCTCAGAATCTGGTAGATCCTCAAAAGTGTCAAACAACAAATATGTGAGACACCGCTGGGCGATTTCTGTCTGGGCTAGAGGAAATTTTGTTTCTTGGATGTGGGTTAAGTAATCCTGTATTGTATAGTGGATCAAGCGAACAAGACCAGTGGCTACGTCAATCATGAGTAGGCCAGCACAGACAGAGACAATGAGTGTGATGTCGAGGATCCCATCTGGATCAAGTGACTTGGAGCTAACTTCAACTGCAATTGCTTCCTGTAGTTCTGCAGCAGATAGTGGCCTCTTGGCATTGGCAACCCAGATGAGAGCCAGGTATGCAATGTTTCTCTCATCTTCGCTCTGAGAGTCAATGCGAGCCATGGCTTCATTGTATGTGTGCTCCAAGTCTTTTGGCAGATTTTTCAGAGCCTCCCGGACAGCTTTGATGGTAACTTTTGTAGTCAGGGAGTCGGTGTGGAGTTTAGCCAGCAAGAACCTGCATAAAGCATTCAATTCCATTCCAAAATGCAAATAACTTGAAAGCCTCACATTCCATCAGCATTGCTCGTGATTGTTGTCTCAATTTCCTGGCACAGCTCTGGCCTGGATTGAACATGTTTTGACAAGCGAGTTGAGCCTCTGATCTGTTCAACAATATATCAGAGGACATCTGCTTCAGTTGCACATATCTGAAATGCTTGCACATTTGGGAAGAAGATATTTGGTGTGATATGGGGCTGGGAAGTCAACATCAAGTTGATGTTAGGTCCAAGTGCAGCCAGATATTTCAGCAGTATGTACTGTTGTGCAACTTGTTGCTCCGGGTACTCATCCAGAGCATCAATGGCAATGTACACTTTGGGGCATTCCTCCAGTGCAGAGCAAAGCACAGTATGCATTTCATCAGCAGAGGGCCGTGTACGTTGCTCATGATGCTTCACATATAGTTCATGTGTGGGAGAGTCTGCAGAGATGGCTTTCTGAAATATAATCTGCCTCCAGAGACCTGCAAGAATATTTGCAGGAGACTGTGCCCCAGTCTCCTTGTGATTCAAGTATGCACAGGCAACTCCGACATCGGTACCTGAAAAACTGGTTCGAAGATGATCCACAACAACTGACCTGCTACAGGTTAAGTAAACCCTGTCAGTAAGAGAGAAAATGGACCCACGAAAGGACAGTTTTCCCAGCCCCAGCTGTCCTGAGTTCAGTAAAGATGTAACAGGACAAGGGAACCACACACGTATTCCATGGCCCCACAACACTCCTCTTGCGCATTTTTGAACTTCACTTCCTCGAATAGCCATGTTCCAGTTCTTTTCTGCTGGGCACGAAAAATATCTTCATGGTGCGGAAAGAAATTCAATGGCGACAACCAGTCAATGATTCTATCGTGCTGTTCCATTTCAGCACCTGTTCAGATCAGTGGTTGGTTCCATGGAATGTTTAAGACACATACGATTCGCCGATCGGTGTTGAAACTGTGCGATGACATCAATGGAGTCTTAAATAGCAGATGTAGCATCGGCAAGTCTTGAGTAGTTCTAGGTCAAGTTGCATGCAAGGTCAGTCTTCAGAAGGGGACTCTATGATCAGCTCACGATCATGGCCGTTTTGTTGCTGCTGGGCCACATCCCTAAAGGATTTAAATAAGCACACCGCCTGCAGCGATGAGCCGGACCCACATACCAAATATCCATCGTCAGCCCGAGGTTCAACAGGGCCTTGAAGCGCTCCACCTCACCCAGCACCTCGTACATCTCCTTCTTATTCCACAACGTCCACGCCAAGGCTTTCGGGCCCTTCATCCCTGGTTTGTTCGCAGCCGCCAGCTTGTTAACCATCTGCTCCAGGATTAGCCTCAAGCGCTTGAGCGGCTCGGTGAGCTGCCGGATGCCACCGGCGAACAGGTTATCCCGCAGACGGCCCTGCAGCTGCGTGAGAAGCGGCTCGAGGCCTCCGACTTCGCGCGCGAGGTCCTGTTGTTCTTTTGGGGCATTGCGCACTTCGAGGCCGACGTTGATGGCTGCTTTCAGGACAGCGACCAATTGGAGGGAAGCAGCAACCGTACCGATGGTTTCTGCCATGGGGGATGGGAGAGAGTGATACAGGTGGCAAGCGCTTGAATCCGCGTTCAAAAGTTGTTGAGATAGCAGCTGGAAGCGCGCTTCTAACCAGATATAGTGCGCGCGCGCTTAATGCCATGTATCGTCGATGCAAAAAGACGCCAGATATCGGCAGTGCCGAAACTTGGAAGTGACCGTTTGCAAGACTCTAGATCTCCGAGACTCCGACTTCTTCAGCTTACGAAAAAAAGAACATTGTCCGGGCAGGAGACTTTTGCAGCGAGTCGCCGAAGTGCTCAGAGATCAGAAGTTTCATGTTTCATGTTGTCGGATGACATTGAGCGAGGCGCGGTATCTATGCGTGAAGAGCTCGGCGTCGTGGTGTCGACACCTCCGACGTGGATTCGGTGCTTTCACAGGATTAACCAATCAGCATTTCATCTCCTTCCCGCATTCGGCGTTGACAATGACAAGCTCGAAATAGCTCGTGTTTAGCGCGTGTTGTGTCCCGCGGGACTGCCTCCGAGAAAAACGTATTTCTGGTATAATGGCCGTCGATAAGCCCTGGCGAGTTGTGCAAGAACTTTGAGGCAAGCCAGACGCAAATTGAGTGAGCTGCTGGATTGCTGAAACAGAGACCCGTGAAAGCGAGAGTGAGAGCAGAAGACCCAACCAGTCGGTGTAGTCAGCCAGGATGGGTGTGAATAAAAGCCAATTCAGTGAGAACGCAAGTCCAAGTGAGCGGGACCTGAATGTTTCAGAACTCGACTCGCAGTATTTTTTGGCTGCACGGTTGTAGATTCTGCCGCCGGGCGCAATGCCTTGTGAATATCAAGCAATATGAAAAAAGAAAATGTTCATTCCGCGCTCCCCATCGCAGTGTTGTCGAAGAACTAACGCACTGCGTATATGAGCGAGGAAGGGACAATGGTAGCGTGAATAACGAACGTACCACCGCCATGCTGCGGCGCGTATGGGTGGGACGTGCTTGCCCACACTCGTCGGTGTTAACGGCATCACTAGCGTGAGGTATCGTTAGTTCCCGTCTCCGGCGCAGCCATCCCACAGGAAATCAGGTGGAAATCAGGTGGTTTATATACGCTCCAGCCATGGGAGGTGAACGACGAGGCTGTGAGCACATTGAGTACCAGGCGAAGAGTTCTGCCCTGTTCGCATCCATGCATCTGTAAGCACCTCCTCAGCAATAGCTAACGGAGACTCGCTTTGGGGACTCGCCCCCTTCAAGTTGTCCATCGTACGTCGGGAGAGGGCAGAAGGCAGAGAGTACGAGGCGATTGGTTGGCTGGTTCGACACGTACAGCATGAGGCGAGTAAGATGTCGAGTTGAATCGCTTCATAACGAGGCGACGGACAGGCAGGTCGAGATTCGCTTTATTCACATCCTCTGGATCTTGGGGGCATTTTGTCTAAGTAATCTCGTAGAGTGTCGCAAAAGAGATCGATACGACAGCAAAGACGAGAGCTTTGAAGCAAAGCAGAAGAAACCCAGTTGAGGGGCTAGATTGAGTTTGACGAAACATGTACATGCACTTTGGACTTTGCTGCGGACTACTAATAGGAGGCTGCAAGACGAGTATGCGCAACGCGCTCGGGCGGGAGCGAGTTATGAATGGGAGGAAGGTGTTGAGGTTGTCGAAGCGAAGGGGCAGGTGCAGTTGGTTGAGGGCGGGCAGCGTTAGAACACCCAATATGCTACCCTGCGTGGTGGTCCACCTGGCCGGGGCTGCCTTCAAGTTGCCGTCGAGCACGAGAGACCTTAGATGGAGAAGTGGTGGGGGTGTTGGGATATCCGTCGCAGTATTATACCGATTATATTTATCGGTGAGAGTGCAGTCGATGAGTAGAGGAGTCATCCCAAGGATACGTGCGCAGTCTGAACTATAGAGGTTTTCTCCGATGAAGCTCGTAAGTTGGTTCCACGGGAGTTTTATGGACGAAGGTGGAAAGCCCACGAGCCGCACGGCGCGTAATTTTGGCGCAGTTTCGAACGCCGTGAGTGAGATGGCTTCCGCTGTCGGGAAACGCAAACCAGCCTTGAGGATGAGTCTCTCCAGGGCGTGAAGATTTCCTTGAAGAGCTGTTTGGAACTCAGGTCGAAAAAGAGGCTTATATGTGAGGTCGAGCTCCACATCGCGCCATTGAGATGGACGTGCAATGATCTGGTGGAATACGGTGGGAAAACGGCTCCACTCGACCGCCCCGCCGCGATACTCCATTACCACAGACAGCGGGGATGAACCGGCTCTGCGGACCCATTCTTCAAACATTTGGCACCAGCTGGTGCTTCTGTGGACATCATACTTTATGTGCAATGAGGCCCATAGTTTCGGTGTGGTTAGGGCAATATCTCTCCAGGCTCTGCAGACTTGGAGCAAGAGACAGGGTGCGTTGATTCTGATATAGTGCGGGTCGCCGCACAAAGGGTGCTGGCCAAGGACGGGGAGACAGTGGATGAATATCTCGGCAGTCACTTCGACGGGTAATGTGAGAACCGGATATTTGAGTGCACCCAGACTCTTGCGGATCTTTTTTCTTTCCGCTATAAGCACAGGGATGAGCGCATCGAGTTCGGCGAGACGGTCACGGAGAACTTGGTCCCCTTTCATGGCTAGATGCAAATTATGGAATGTCACGTAGAGCACATCGAGGTTGAGCTTACTTTCTGGGAACCCCGAGTCAAGAGTCGCCGCCGTGGTCGCTTTTTTTCAGATGCCACTCGAGTTATCGACTGTCCCGACGTTGGATCGGAGGGGTTGTGGCGAACGAATGAGAAGACGAGGTGATTATTGATAGTCTCGGAACCAGCCGTGGGGGTATCCGGGCCTGCGGCCCGCCGGACCAGCGGAGGATGCGAAGATTCGCAGAGACATTTTTTCAAACTCCGTATCGAAGGAAATCCGAATTAATCTCACTTGAGGATGGCGGAGGGGGTGAGAGAGAGAAAAGCAGAGAAAAGCCAACTCGGAGTCTCGTGACTCTGATTATGAAGGTTATCGCATTATTTTTCAGCGCAGCTCTTTTCCTTTTGCAAAAATAAATCCTCCAGGCGGAAGAACACAAACACTCAGAGATGCTCGCGAACAAGCCTCAGGCGTAGGTAGAGCACCAAGGACCATCAAATTCGTACAAACTACTGCGAGTTGAGTCGCCTTTTCGAACGTATAGCTAAGATAAATTATAAGTGGGTCTATGGTGGAACGAAGAGGTATGTAGCACAAGTAAGTATACAATATATTCTACAAGCAGGTTGAATGCAGGGTAGGCGTACAGTGAGGTGAGGTGAATCAGGGCGAACGGGGCGGGGTCGGGCGGTCGAACATCCAGTGGTCGAAACGGAGCCGACGGACGAGAAGGGAGTCGGGAGCTGAAGGGCGGGGAGCTGGAGCTGGAGGACGGGGAACCGAGGAGCGAGTCGAAATCGATGAGGGGAGGGAGGGCTGACAGTGACGGATAAGCGTCAGCAGAGGCACGGAACGGAAACCCAACGCGGACGAGGTGAGTCGGCCGCCTAGACGACATCCCACAGCTCTTCGAGCGCGCAGCAGAACTATAGGAGGGAGGAGTCAGCATTGGGAGTACAGGAGCGGAGGGGGTAGCAAGAAGAGCCGCAGCGCGCGCACGAAGCGCACATACGCCTGCGCATGAAGTACACATACGCCTGCAGGACGGATGGTACAAAGAAGAAGCAAACAGCACACGCAGACAAAACGCACCTTCCCACACGCCACACTCGCACTCAACGAATACTCGCTGATACTGATCTTCTCGTCCACATACGCGTCCGCAAAGTCGTCCCGCCCGCGCGCCATCGCGCCGACGAACACCGCGATTGAGTGAGCGGGCGGCAGCGTGGGGAGGTACGCGCTGAGGCGCTGGGTTTTGGCGTCGGCGGAGAGGGCTGGGGGGGTGGTTAGCTGGTTAGCTGGATGTGGGGGTAGACGGGGGGGAGGCAGGAGGAGGCAGAGGGAGGGGGAGGAGCGAGTAGTTATGTATAATAAAGGGATGAGAGCCGTCCTGTGGGAGGACGGAGGGCGTAGGCCAGCACGACGAGTAGCGCCGCAGAAGAAAGCCACAGACATCGACACATACCAGCTCGCGGCGCCCATCGCACTGGTGCAGGGACACCGTCGCGGGAGGGTGTACGCCGACAGCAACACATCGTACCATGTACAGATCCATATCCATCGCGCAACACACCACACACGCGGGATGCCTACGCATGGCGCACGGGAAAAAGTCGGCGAAGAACGTAGGAAGGGCACGGGCGCGGCGACGACGGCGCACAGGCTGCGCATCGTATCCCCACAGATCCATACCCATCGCCGGCACACCACAAAGTGGGATGCCCGCGCGTGGCGCGCTAGGAAGTTCCTGCGCATGGCGCACGGGGAAAAGCCCCGCGAGACAAGAAGGAAGGGCGCGCACGATGACGCATAGTGCATGGCAATATGCCCCGACGATCCCCGGCGATCGATCCCGACGCGCATACCCACAGTGCGACAAGCCAAGTCGTGCCTCCCTCGCAGAAAGCCCCGCGACACTAGAAATACCACCACAGCGAGTAAACGCATGACGCCCCGCGAAACGCTCAACAACACGGCAAGAAAGACGCGGGAAATGAAGCAGAAAGAACACGTACTCAATTTAACGGTATTGGGCGGCAGGTGGTCTGTCACGGGGTTCTGTGGGCGGGGTCAGCGTACTTGGTTCTGGATAAGAGGGAGGGAGGGGAAGGGAGTGCGAGAGGCCAAGATGGATGGGAGACGAGAGGGAGGGGGAAGGTTGGAAGGAAGGAATAGTAGGGGTCTGCGCGCCCCGTCCCTTCGCTGTGACAAGCTCCCCCCATGCGCAGCGAAAGGAGGGGTGCGCGCGGGAAGGGTACGCTTGGGACGGGACTTCCTCTGCCCGCCAATCCCGCTCAAAACAAAAACAAAAAACAAGCCACCCACCTTGACGACCTTGAGGAGCTTCTCGGGCCCGTTTACGCCACGAATGGAGAGCTTGTGCAGGAGCTGGACTGCATAGACGTTTAGCAAGCGTACATAGGCGGAGGGAGGGGAGGAAGAGAACGGAGGAGGCAGGTGGAAAGCAGGGTACTCGAATAGTAAAGTAGATCTAAAGAACGGAGAGAGGACGCAGTCAAGCCCAATGCGCAGTGTCCACCCGTCCCACCCGGGACTGGAGGCAGCGTCCCGTGTACGGCGCGACGCCCGTCCTTCGTCCAAAGACGAATTGAATGCCGCGCGCCGCAGCAGCACGGTGCGACACCTGACTCGCGCAGGCCGGCGGCGGCGCGGGGAGGAACGCCAGCGTGTGTGGTGGCCCTGTCGGCGCGTGCGCGAAGGACGCGACGTGTATGCAGCGAGAACACTGCATGCGACGCGGACCCCACAGACGTGTATGCGCTGAGCAGGGAGCAGAGGTGCATGCGACGAGCACGCTGTCGGCTCGAACTCGGGCTCGGGCTCCCGAGCACCGCGCCTTGTCGGAGTCGACCTAAGCATGGGTGCGTGCGTACGCAAACTACGATCTACGCGCAAACGATGGCCATCGCGACGCCAGCACACAAAGAGCACGCCTGCCCTGGCCGGGAGAGCACGGATGCGTGTGCGTGGTGCGCGTGCACGTATAACGCCAACTCGCACGCGATGGCGAGGATTCGCACAAGATGGCGACGCCTGCCAGGGGCGGGGCGACACGACGTCTACCGCAGACCGTGGGCAGGCAGGCAGGCTGGGAGGAAGAGGAAGAACGCGATGGCGAGGGGAGGTACGCGGGCTCCTTGTGTAAGGTACGAGCCGAGCCCGGCGCAGAGTCCAGTTGGATCAGCGCGCGCGCGATCGTACGTGCGCGGACGTGGACAGCGGGAGCGTCAGAGTATCTGCGCAAGCTGCGCAAGAGCGTATCCACGCGAAATCCCCCGAAAGAGCAGATCGATCGCACCCGTAAGCGTCGCACCCGCAGCCCATAAAACCCGCAAACAGCGTGGAAGAAAGGGGAAGGGCGATGGCGAGTACGAAGTGGAATAACGAGAAAAAGAGTCAAGAGACAAGAAAAGAGGCGGACTCACCCATGAGGCCGCTGAAACGCTTGAAGGTGCGGGGGATGCGGACTTGGGGGTTTACCTGGGTGTGGGCTAGGCAGGCGTGGAGGTAGGAAGACGAGGATTTACCTCGATGAGCACGCCCTTTGCGGTGTGTATGTACACCTGCAGCAGCCCCGCCTTGTTGAGCGGCGAGTCCAGCAGCGTGAGTAGGCACTGTCCCGCGTCAGCGATGTACAGAACTATTAGAAGAAAAAAGACACACCTGATGAGTGATATCAGGGCGCGCATCCGCAATGTCGCGGCCCGTCTTTGCGAGGATACCCTGGTGGTCGTCGCAGTTGAGTAGCGTGTATTTCACCTCGCCCTCCGCGCCCCCGCGCCCCGGACGCCCCTTCCCCCCGCCGCCCCCACCGCCGCCGCTGCCGCTGATCCTGTACGCCTCCAGACACGCTTGCTCGAGAATGACAAACAGCCGGCGGTGCGACGACGCGATCCCCCCGCGCGGGACGTGTGCTTGCACCGGCAGCATCGCCGGGTTCGTGTTATTCATGACTACTGGAGTTGAATCCATCGTGCGGGCGGGCAGGCGTCGAGATGGCCTTTGGATCGAGGTGATCGCAGGAGCAGAGTCTTTTTGGGGAAATTTCTGGGTCTCCTCCTCGCTCTCCTCTGCAACGGCAGGCTCTGCATCGCCGCCGCTGCGGAATGCGGTGTCGTCCGCGTCGTCGTCGCCGTGCAGGGGGCTCTTCTGCCGCCGCCGCTGCGTGGGGCGCTCGCCCGCTGGCGTGCTTTTTGGCCGTGGGGGCGGCGACATCCGTCCGCTGATTTTTGTGCTACTGCTATCATGGGTGGGCGACGACGACAAAGAGCGGCGGCGGCGGCGCGCAGGGATGGGCATGGCGGTGGTCATTGGAAAATTTTATAAACGATCAGATCGATAGTGGGCTCATATATATCTTTTGAAACTACGCGAACAGCAGGCAGCCAGTAGAGATCATGACAGGCCTATATATGCGACTGACTCGGACCGACTGAGTCAGAGGCCGCCGCACAAAGAAAAGCCCTGATGGACATGGACACACGTGATCCCAAAACGCTCGCTTTGACCATCATGTAGAGCTCCCCTTTCTCGACAACACTCAGCAGAATACTCGCCCAAGTTTCAGCAGGGAAGAAAATAAAACTCAAACTCTACGACACGAGGAATGTACGTGCCCGGCTAGCGACGCAGACCTGGGGCCTCTGGGGACGATCCGTCCTTTTTTGGCTAGACCCCGCACCTACCCGTCGACCTTCACCGACCGATTCGGAATAAACGCAACTCCGACCTCCACCGACCGATCTGCCATTCCCTGCCTCATTGCGCCTCGACAGCTTCGAAATCCCCAGAGCCCGCCTCGTGCTGATAACCGAACACAACATTCGAATCACAGTCCTTGCTGTGCGCGCGCTTAGGACGCATCAACAAGAACGCAGTATGCATAATAAGAAATGCCAGACATACAATTAAAAATAGCGAGCGGGGCGTCTTCCCGGCTCTCCTCAATAATCACAACCGCCGACCACAATTACCTCATTCCATACGACGCGCTCTTCAATAACGCATGATTGGTCCAACACCCAGCTCCGTCTGTGACGCAAGGTCAGCTCAATTTCGCTGCGCAGAGCCTTCAAAATTTCAATTTTTTTCTGCTACCAGTGCGCCTTCTAGCGACTGAAAATAATCTCAATGCCATCAACACATCCGTCCAAACCAAATATCGCAGTATTGCGACGCCCTCCGCGGTATCCACTGTGCCGTCAAGCGCATCAAACAATTACATATTCCGCCCCGCAGCTCCTCAGCGCGAAGAACCCAACGACTCGCCCCGATTATACACAACGAGTGACGCGTTGCTACATACCGAGCAGCGACCATCCAAACATTTTTTTGGACGCGCACAGGCCAAATTTGATTTCCCACGCCCGTTTTTTGCGCAGGGTCGGGTGGATTCCCGATTGCAATTTTAGACTTTTGATACGTCCTACCCCTCGCCAGCGCACACCGACATTAACTCTTGGGCCAAAATTTAATTTTTGGTGTGTGGTCTTCGCGCGCAAGCTGGCCATGGACTCGGAGGAGGGGTGGGTTTTCGAGGTGACCAATTCTCGTCGCGGTATGAATTCGAAATTTTATTACGAGTCGTTGGTGTCGACGCACATAATCCTGCAGAGCCGTGTAGGCAGCAGGTACAACTGTGGACCTGCGGGCTCGTGCGGAGTTGTGGACGCGGCGGTGCACTGGTAAGTAGTTGTGCTGAAGCAATTAATACCCTGCTCTTGAACAACGTTAGTACGTTTTCGGATTATCACGAGTATTTAATTACCCGTCCATGTGTTGGATAGCGAAGGCAAGTATCCCACCAAACGCACCAGCCATCGTGGATGCACTCATAAATGGTCCAATCCGCCGTCCATAATGGTGGTGAGGATACCACTGGGACAGATAAAATGTTGCTCCCTAAGAAGAGATCGGAATAAAACAGGTATATCTCAGGAGACTAAAACGCTCACCGGAAGTAGCCCTGCCTCTGCAACGCCGAGGAAGAAACGGGCAACAGCAAAGTGGGTGTAAATTTGACAAAAGCCATAGCAACTGTGTCCGGACTCGATGAGACGAATGATGACGGAGTTCGAACCACTGACGCATGATGAATCCCCAAACGAACATGATGAATGCCATTGAATAAAAGTTCAGTGAATATGTTAATCTCAGGTAAATAGCTTACACCAAAGATTAGGTCGCACTTGCTGGAGAATCATGTTGCTCGGAACTTCGAAAAAACAGTACGAGACGAAGAACACCGCGGCACAGACATTGTACTGCAGGCCAACTAAGTGGAGGTCCTCAGGGAGCCCCGTGATCTTTGCGTTGCCTAGACGGAGAAGTCAGTCCATACCGGAAGATGAAGAACCGCCCTATTCAAACCAATGTTCGTGCGGTCTAAGAATGATAACAAGTACAGCAGTATCACGATCGGAAGAATACGCCAATCGAGCTTGAGCAATAGACGGCCCTCGTCGATCGGTACTCCAGGACTTTCGTCCTTGATTGAGCTGGATGTCGCCGATTTTTCATTGCTAGCGACACTGGAAGGCATTGGAACGAGAGGGGGGCGTCTTCCGCTAGCATCAACGCGGTCTTGGCTCTTAAGAAAGTTCTCGTCAGCTCGGAGATAAAATTTTATGAATAGTCAGTGAAGGGTGTGCAACAGCTTAAGAAGCGAGCAGCAGCTCGGACTCAAGCGTGCCTGATGCCAAATCGATTGTTGAATCCTTCGTGCGACTCCATCCGGGAAGGTAGAGAGCGGGATCTTGTGGTTCTAACATGGCCCATACTTATTACGAGTCCTAAACTTGTTTAGGAAACTCGTTCTTAGAAATCTCGTTCCCCCGTTTTGAAATAGCCACCTCATCAATAATGTGCCCGTGGGAATGATGGGAATGATCTTTAGTCATATCCTTTGACTCATCCTTCATTCATAGGGCTTTTTTTTGATGGCTTGGAATGATCCTTCGTCATTCCTTTGACTCATCTCGTGGGAATGATGGGAACAATATTTAGTCACTTCCTTTAACTCATCCTTTATTCACAGGGCTTTTTTTTGATGGCTTGCAACGATCTTTCGTCATTCCTTTGACTAATCCTCCGTTCATAGGTTTTTTTTGGATGGCTTTGGGTTTATTTTTGTTACTTAGGATGTGGTTTCTATGTGGAAATTTCTGACATGGGCGCTTCGTGGGCGCGTCTTTTCGAATGCGGATATCGGGATTTCTTGTCCACGGTTATGGTTACGACGTCGTTTTCTGCGCGACAGGTCCGTTTTTAGACTGCCCCTGTGCGTACTATAAGAGCTTTGGATTTTTTGAGTTGTGTGTCAGTGATTAGATCTCCTAGCAAGATTTCACTGTCCTTGGTTATGTCGGCTTTGGCTGTTATCCTGGGTTCGTGTATTTAGACGGGGGAGGCTCGACTGAACCATTGTTTTTTTAGCAGTTTCTGTTTCTGACTTGCCTGCGGAGCTTGTCTGTCCTTTTCTTCGCATGTCTTTCGGATCCTTTTCCATGGATCCCGAATTATATTGTCAAGATCGTTTCAAGGCCACGCATTTCTGCGCCTCAATATCGATGGGCCTGGTCGTGCTTTTACACCGATATTGTGATGCTTTAGCGCATTATATTCAGCGGTCTGCCCAGGTCGATTTGGTGTTCCATTTCAAGGTGTTGCCTTCGGCGACGCGAGACAGGCATGCCATCCTGCCTGGGGACAAGCTCATTAAACTTTGGGCACGTTGTTTCGAGTTATCACACCTGTTTTCGGCCGATGCAGACCGTTCTCTTTGGAGTCAGCTGACGCGCCTGCCACAGCGCTCTTTTTGAGCAGATCGGCACTCTTGTCTGGAGATACAATACGTCCTTTAGTTTTTGAAATTTAGGCTGGTTTGATGGACGAGCAGAGATCTGGATTATTGGAGGATACGGGGCTTCATGTGCCTCTTTTGTTCGGCGGGTCTCTTCCACCGCTCAGGTCCGTTATGTTCGACGGAGGCTTTCATCTGTGGCATCACATTCCGTTCTATGCCAATCTCCAACTCCTTCATTTGGAAAACCTGTTCAATGACTCTGCTTGGAGGACTTGTTTCTCGTTTTCAACACCGCCACTCTTCTCGTTGAATTGCGGTTCATGTTCGTCGAGTGCGTGGATTTCGGGGACTCCGACCTTTCCTCACTGGTTCTTCCTCATCTCACCACCCTCTTTTTCGTGCCGGTGGATAGCTCGTCCTCGCGGTTTCTGGCCAGGTTGGATTTGCCGAGTGTCCGTTTATTGCATTTGGAGATCTACGATTCAGCCCACATTGATTATCTTGCTCAACATTGCGGTCCGCTGCTCGAACGGGTGGAGACAGTTTTTCTCAAGGTTTAAGTACACAAAGAATTTTAACCAGCTGGCATTTTTGTTGGCTTCAATGCCTGCGCTGGTCCATTTAGATGGTCGAGTTGATGTTCCTAACATCTCTGCAGCCTTGCATATGGTCCTACTCTACTGGGATAACTTATGCCCGTTGTTGCGGCTTCTTATGCTGAACGATCATCTGTTGTACGCGGCTCTGCTTTGAACATCCACTGGTAAGGCTCGGTATTGACCGGCGTCATCTCCGCCCTCGCAGCGCCCGCACGCGACACGTCCACTTCGGCAGCAGAGAGGTCAGTCGCCGACGCGTCCGTCGAGGCCGACGCCTATGGCGCACCCAATGCCGACTGGGGAGGAGCGCTTGAGTCCGACGCGCCGACTGCGATGTCGGAGGCGACTGCCGTGGCGTCAATGGTGGTGCTGGCTGCCGGGGCACTCGAGTCGGCAGAGGAAAGAGCAGCCGATGCAGAGTCAGAGGAAGCAGGCACGGCAGCAGCGTCGATGATGGCAGTGACGGCGCTGAAGCTTGAAGGATGGAGCGCTCGAATCGGTGGAGGCAATGACTTTGGGCGGTAATGGTGGTCGTAGTCTTTCAGAAGTAAGTAAGTGTAAGTCTTTGCGCCCGTCCTAAAGGAGAGTTCGGTGTTTTTCATGACCGACGCGCGATGGAGCGTTTATTCTCATTTGTGTCTGGTTGCTATCGGTTTTTTTGGAATATAAGCGCTGTCGGCTGTTCTCTTTTTTCCTCTAAAATTGATTTTCCTTGTCATGCAATCTTTGGTGGTGTCCTCGCCCTCGGGTTGTTTCCCCGTTGTCTTCCGTGTTGGCTGGCTGACATGGTCGTCTAACAGGAACTGTTTTTACTTTGCCCCATAGCTTGTCTGTCGAGTATTGGATGCATGGTAGGATAGGAAAATGTTGGAGGAAATAAAGGCCAATTCTTAATTATCAATAATCCCTATTTTCTACTATTCTTCTTTATCCTATAAAATTCCATGATCTCAGTAGAAGGATTAAGAGTAGAGCTCAGCGATATTGACACTGGAAAATAGATTCAGTGAATTGTTGGGTGCTCATGAGAATGATGGTTCGTTAAATTTAGTTTTAGTTGAGTTTTCGTGGGCTGGATTTTGAAAGGTAATGCCGGTTCGTTAAATCTTGTCAGGACATATACAATGAAGTCTTCGCGCCCATCCTAAAGGAGAATCCGTGCTCGACGCTTCTTTATGACGGACGCGGGCGCGACAGGTCTATTTTCGTTCGTGTTTCAGTGGCGGCTGATTGCTAAACGGCGATGCTCGCGCCGCGCGCGGTCACTGTGGGTGCGATCTTGAATAAAAGAATCAGTCGCAGCGGAGTGGGAGGCTGCATCAGCAAAATGACAAAACACTTGCGCACTTGTACACTTGTTTTTCTCATTCCAAAAAAAAAAGGCTGGGGAAGTGGGTCCTGGAAGTCAGCACGCGCTTTAAAAAAATGTAAAAAAAATCACTTGTGGAGTTTCGAGCTCAGCCTGTTGGCTTGTCAACTTGTGGTCTCTTTTTACCCGTACAAGCTTGTACAAGCCCCAACAAGTAAGTTGTTAAAAGCCTGATGCCACTGGGGACAACATGAAAATAAAGTCTGTGCTGAACACAAAAATTCTGCCGCAGCGATATAGGTGGGGGAATTCGCGGTGCGCCGCCACCACGTCATGGAATGATGGTGATATGCGAGAGCAATGGCGAGGATGCCAAATCGACAGCCTGGATATAAGAATTGAATGCACTGGAATAATTTGTACGGTCAAAGTTCAATACAAAATTGTGAGCCAACAGGAGATGATTGACGCGCGTTTAGAACGTTGGCCAGGAGTGAGGATTTTTACTAATATGCCGTAAGTCCCGTCGCACCAAATAGGGTCGATATCTGCATTCGCTGATGTGGTACCGGTAAGGGTCGACAGGTGGATGTGCTGTCAATATCAATACTGCATGCAAAAAAATGATCCAACCAAATATATGTGTTTCATATCTTTTAACGCGGCGTATCCAACTTTGTATACCCTCCATTGAGGCTGCAGGCAGTATTAAAAATTTCCGGCGTGCACAGAGATTTTGGTGGGGTGCCTGTCCATTTTTTTTGGAATGCAGCCAAATCTTCGTACCTTCTGTAATGCTCCGTATCCAACTTTGACTGCATTCCTGTGAGGCGGCATGCAAACTCCGGTGTATTATTAAAATTTTCGCCGCGGACAGAGACCTGTCAGCTTTATTAGAATGCAGATAGATCTCCGTGCATGGTCTAATGCTCTGCATTCAACTTTAGATGCCTTGCATTGAGGCAGTATCCAAATTTTGGTGCATTATTCATTTTAATTGGCATGTTTCTCATCCAGAAGTCCAATTACTGACCATATCTCAGTCCACATGTTGTGCTGCATCCATAAACAATTTCGTATGGAGGAATAAACAATGCCTTTACTGAATTTTGAACTATTTGCCTCAGGGAATCGATGTAAGGATGTGAACCCTCATGTTCCTCCTCTAAAGTTGGGCCTACAGCTAACTAATGATAAATATTGCTCAAGGAAACATGGTGTATTAAATAGAAATGAATTACGACTAGCTCAAAACATTGGGTAACGATAAAAAATTCCGAGGGATTATTTGAGCAATTTTCACCGCAATGCCGAGGCAGCTATCAGGACTCCAATGTACACGATTTATTGCGAATTTATTTGAATCTGTAGAAATCTGTGCAGGGGTACCGACCCCCCAAACAGATTTCAATAGACACAACATGTCCTGAATAACCCAATTGGGTCTAGTCCTTCTGCCGAGTAACTCGCATCAAGGCTTTGCGAGTATCCGTACCTCGGGGTTGAAGCAGATTGCTTACTTAAGCCTCCGGAACATCTTCCACGCGTCCATACACGTCTAATACGCGTCACGATGCGTCCGTTAGGGGTCTCCGACGCGTCTTTTCCCTTTTTTCCCCCCGCACATCGAAAGGGAAGCCTAAGAAACGCCAAGTGAAGGTGAAGCAAACATATGGTGATGTGGACATATGGCTCTTTCAGTTCTCACGTCCACCAAGCAGCAAAGATCTATCTATATATGAAAGGATGGACAGAAATGATATTTTAAAAAATGTCCGTTGTGTTTACTGTAAGAATATTACAGCCAACTAATTTGACCCATCAATGGCACTCTCAAACAAGCTCAGATATTGTACAGGACTATTCTATCATTATGGAAAGTCACCCATTGGGCGACTTCCCATAAGCATTTTTTATTCTAGCCGAATTTTCCAGCGGTGCCAGTGATGTCGGCTAAGCATATAGAGATTAATTATAATCAACTATGACTCGGCATAAGTTTTTCATACAATTAATGATTATTTTCAGCACAAATGCAATGTGTCAACACTTGCTCCTGTCCTATTCGCTGTTGGTGGACATTACTTTTTGCATCGGAACGGCACCAACATGGAATAGGATGCTGGCACTGCAACTGCCGCAGCCATGATTTTGCTTTGTGCAGCAGAGCCGCGTATATTAAGCATGGTACGGAGACAAGACAGTTGGCTTTAGTATCCCCAGCTTCTCAGGCCTCCGGACTGCAGACAAAAGATGGCCCAACTCACCGGATCGGCGGCCTCAGAGGACCCCAGGAACTTGAGGCTAAGAGGGCGACTCTGAGTGAGAGGGATGTGTAGAAGAACTAGAAGACACGTCGTGAGCGTGCGTGAGCAACACATTGGACAGGAGATGGCATCATCAAAGTGACCAAAACGAGCTATTCAGACTCTTCCAAGTCTATTCGAGGGGGAGGGGGGGGTACCCCTCGAATATATCCGTATTAGCTGTGATTTATTGGAGGGTCCTACGCGAGATCTGAGGGCGATGGGATCCTGATGGCACCTCCGACATCCCGGCGGAAATTCGAAAAAAATTCTCCAGGAATATTTAATGCTTATGGAAAGTCACCCATTTGTTACTCTTCAACCTTTCCCAGAGAGCAATTTATTTTGTGTTTTATCATTCTGCATTTTCGAGTTGTTCCAAAATCCCGATGCAGCATCGGTAGGTAGGTAGGTAGGTAGGTAGTATTACACGGCACGGTCCCGCTGAGGAACGCCGGTTCCCAGGGATATCTAAGTGTACATGCGCCAATATACACTATTGTCCCTGGACTCCTCCCTAACCTCGACTGCCAGTTTGTGAGTTGAGAGCATTATGGAGGTCAGAGCCTTGCGATGCGCCTGAGTCTTCACCATAGTTAGGTAGTGTCGCATTGTTGAGGTTTTTTGCGCTGGAGGCTCGTCCTTCCTAGGTCCTAGTCTCCCGTGAAGCAGGTACGTCTTCTCTGATGAGTCGATCGTGTCTTGCAGCCATTCTAGCATTAATTTGTCCACCAGTTTAGCATAGTTCTGGACATCTGCAATTGAGATTGTCGCATTTAGAACTAATTCGGGGCAATCGAATGGCAGTCTCCCAGTTGCAGTGATTAATTCCGAGGCCCAACATCTTTTGACGCCTTTGGCAGAGAGCTCGAGTGAGCTATTTAAAGCTGCGCAGGCGTAGTGGCTGTCATTGAGTCCAAGGAAATAAACAAGGTGCTGTAGGATTAACTGAAGACGCCGAACTCCAATTGGTGTTATCCCAGTCTCTGTGAATAAGGGCGCGACCATTGAACGAGAATGCAAATTTAGCATATGTCTAATGAATCTGATCTGAACCTTCGTGAGCTGTTTGATGTGAACATCCTCGCTATCTGGCGTGACTTCGCATGCATGGGTAAGATAGCAGTCAATTCTAGCCATGTAGAGTTCTTTTAGCTCCTTTGGCGTCAGCCTGCCTGTCATGTTTTCAATTGCCATGATACGATACCCGCAATAACGAGCAGTGCGCGCTTCGGCCTTATATAATGTGCCTCTAGGATATTTGGGTATCTGTCCTGAACAGAACTCCGACATATTTCTCCTCTGACTCAATCTTTAGCTGCGCAGTTCCAAGCATGAAGACCGGGAGTGCTTGAGTAGGTGGCGACGTCCTCCCATTTTTGAAAATCAAGATTATTGTCTTGATCATATTGATGAGAATGAAATTTCGAGCGCACCATTCGTGGAGAGTGTGGAGTTTTCCCTGAAGACCACGCGCAGAGAGCGACACTAGTAGCATATTGTCTGCTTGTGCAAGCAGGGAGATTCGGACAGCCGCCAGGAAAAATATCATCCTTGTCGGGCATCATTTTCAAATCGGTGAGAAACAGGTTCCAAAGAATTGGTGAGGCAGGATCTCCTGTAAGGAGGCCGATGAGCGCCTTGAATTCTTCTGACTCTATATCTCCGTGGCGCACGTAGTATTCCATTTGTTTGTACAGCATGCAAAGCCAGTCAAAGATTGCGCCGCCCATACCCAGTCGGAATAATTTCAACCAAAGGGTTGGTTGGTCCGTAGAAGGGAAAGCGTTGGAAGCGTCAATTGCAGCAACATGTGGGTTCCATGTTTTGGGAGAGAAGAGAGTAGGTGAATCGCTTAAAAACTTCGCTTAAATGTTTAAAGTGGGAATCGGCAGTTGCCGCTGCACGTGAGGCTGACGTGAGACTGTAAAGGTACTGCCACAGGTGATTGACACAAGTCAAAAATTGGGTTAGGGTTATGTGTCGACCGACGAAGCTACAAGCTGATTATTGGCCAAGAGGGCAGGGTATACAGGAGATGTGGGGCACAATAGCACCCTGTGAGGTTGTCTCTTCCACTCTCCGCGCCAGCGTTACGCTGTGCACAGAGCAGCAGGCAAATCTAGGCGACTTCGCTGCGATCTCTGGACGCCCGTATTTTCTTTCCTCCGACTCCTCAAAGCTGGGATTCTGCTCGGCGCAGTTCCTCTCGACCCAGCAACACTTTTATTAGCTGGAGTGGGGGGGGATACAGGCTGTAGCAAGAATTCGCCAATTTGATGATCGTGGTGGAATGATCGTCTGAGCAACAATGGCATCCGGAATTGAATGCCCGCTATTTTGCCGTTCAGAATTACACGTGACAGGATGATACTTGGTGAATTTCAATGCATGATGCACCAAAATGTGAGAAACACAAATTTAGCAGGGAATTGAATGCATGGTTTTTCAAACTGCACCAAGACTTAGGTGCATCCCAGACAATAAATAGTTCTGAGTGTCCAATCATATTGAATCTCATCATATCTCATCACAAAATAATGTATCCCATCGAATTTGCCCTGCCAGCCATTGGTGTGGACTACTGAATCACTTGGGTATTGAGTGAACAAGGAAAACGAGCTCTAAAAAAGTAGTGGGATTTTTTCGTACTGGGACTCCTAAGGGACGAGTATTGCCATGCGGAGCACTGGCCTTAATTACAAGTGCTTTGTAGGTGTTCCTCCGTTCTCGTCATCGTGAAATATAAGTTTTCTTCGACGGTGAGAGCCGAAAGCCCAGTTCATCGGAGTCTACCAAGTTGTCCGTCGCTAGCGTTTCTTACAATCCTGAGAAAAGAACCCACAAACGCGCCCCATCATGATCAGTCAGTCGCTGAGCCTGTCCTCTTTTCCACCGCCCGATTAGCGCGGTGAAAACAACGCATTTTAGAGCAACGCGTACCGTGGGGTCTCGAGGCAAGAATCTATAGCACGTTTGTTTAAACAAATTGCGTCTAGACGCAAATTGCCGTTTAAACAGGTGTTTAATCTAAACAGGTTTAACGGCGCAGTGCAGGCATCACGGCCGTTCAACCCGCGGTTTGAACAGTGTTTAAACGGGTCAAAAAGGCATTTTGCACCGGGGTTCGAACCTGTGCCTCAAGCACCTGCATACATAAGCAGGACAACAGAGCAACAAGTATCCAACTGGGCCAACTGGGAATGATGTTCTAAGAATGTAAAGCTTTTTTTATTATGTCCCAGGGGCCCAGTACATAGTTCAGTTTAAGTGGACTCAAGGCGCACTTAAACACCATACAGGGGATAGTTTAAACACAATGTGAGACTACATCGAAGCAAAGAGGAATTGGAAGTTTAAGATATATTTCCGAAGAAGTGAGTAGTTGGGCTTCGAGTATTTGTTTCTTACCACATTAGACAATGAATAATATTTCTTTCTTCAAAGGTACCTGCTAGTAACCTCTGTGTCCTACATTACAATTGGCTTATTAGCTATCTCTTAAACTAAATGCACGAGTGCCTTGGAGCACAAACAGTAGGCAGTCCAAACCGGTATGTTTCCGATTGAGTTTCCACTATTTGAGCTACTTGGTCAGTTCAAAAGGCTTACATGTTCCCTGAAAGAACCACTTGTAATCACACATCTATGCAATGTGAAGCATAGGACCCTGCTGCACCTGATATAAATGTACGGAATCTGGGAAATTACTGAGTCAGAAGGCCTGCATTTTAAGTCAGCTGGGGAATCTCAACTTTGAAGTGGCTGTTTACATTCAAGTGGACTTCTACTATAACATTTAACAGTGACAATGGCGGGTTCTTGAAGCCTCACCCGCCATATGGAAGTCTTGTGAGTGAAAGAACACGCATGTTCAATCAAATCCGGTATGAGGTGCCGAGCCAGCTCATGGAAGCGTACTTTTGGACCTCGAAGCACCAAGGAAAAAAGTTAAACAAGTGGATCTGACAAACTGTCAGTCTGGGAGAGGAAACAAAATCCACAGACATGTTTGAGCGGTGAACATCTGACTTCATGCAGATAGTTGTTGCATGTAAAATAAGTGATATTAGTTGTAAGAAATACACCAAAGAAACACAGTTGTGCACAGTACAGGAGGTAGTTTCTGCGCACTGAAAACATGGGAAAGGAGGCAAGAATAAATGTAGGCCTAGGCAGAGAAACAAAAATGATGTTGCCAGAACGATTGGACAAGGTGAGTTGAACCCCGTCACACAGTACCTTCATGATGAAGGGGGCAGCCCTGTGGTATCCGATTCTTTCAGCTCTTCACCTCTATATAACCTGATATGGGGCAAGGGGCAGTATGTCGACAAGCCACACCATTTTCTGGAGGAGTGCGTCCGCACCACAGCAAAAAAGTAGTTTGCATGCCTCTGAAGTTTTCATTTGAAAAATATATGTCAGTAGGATTTTGGAGAGATATGATCAAGCAGATTCTAGTACTGTGTGTGGAGTTGGCCCCATTTTTCCGCAGGAGTATTTAATCCCTGGAGAAAAATAACGGCAGCACCTGAGCCCTGTGCCCCACATCCAATCTATGGCTTAAGTTGCTCAAGATTGGCATTGAATTTAAATGCAATGGCATTATGAATTACACAAAGATCCCAAGTTCATTCAGTTGAATAATCGCCAATACAAACCATTGTCACCTTAAAGGGGACTAGTTTAACGTCCTGAGATATCCATGTGTCTGGAGAATAGTCTCCAGGAATGCAGTATAAGCCTTTGCGAAGAATTTTAAGGTCATAGCATGTATAACCGGTGAAAACGGAGAGTAGACCCTAATGATTGGGCAAATGATGCAACAGCCATTCAAAATGGAGTGAATGAAATTTAAACAGCAAGACTTAGATGCTAGGATATCGGAAAAAAAATGTGAATTGGGGAAAAGATGTCGAATTGTGGCCAGTTCATAACAAGCCCAACAAAATCTTGCACCTCGTCGGATTGAACTGCAAGGTTAGCATTCAAAAATGTCAAAGTCAGAATTATATTTGGTGGGTCAATGCTAAATTTAATCTGTTTTTGAATATGAGTGTGAAGCTGCCAAGCCAATTGATTGGACACAATCTTACCTCTAATCACATATTGATAATAGTTATAGAAATGAGCCGAAGGACAGCAGTTTTGAGGAACAACTTCAGTTGTTTACTATTGCAAACCACGCCTATGTCTAATACAAGACTAAGGTACAAGTCCACAACGGGCCATATATGCAATGTGAGGGATAAACAAGTATTCAAAATAGTAATAAGAAACCTTGAAGGAAGAAAAGTATTCATTGTCTGACATGGTATAAAACAAATACTCAAAGCCCGACTACTCACTTCGTCGGAAATATATCTTAAACTTCCAATTCCTCTTTGCTTCGATGTAGTCTCACATTGTGTTTAAACTATCCCCTGTATGGTGTTTAAGTGTGCCTTGAGTCCAGTTAAACTGAACTATGTACTGGGCCTCTGGCCCATAATAAAAAAGCTTTACATTCTTAGAACATCATTCCCAGTTGGCCCAGTTGGATACTTGTTGCTCTGTTGTCCTGCTTATGTATGCAGGTGCTTGAGGCACAAGTTCGAACCCCGGTGCAAAATGCCTTTTTGACCCGTTTAAACACTGTTCAAACCGCGGGTTGAACGGCCGTGATGCCCCCACTGCGCCGTTAAACCTGTTTAGATTAAACACCTGTTTAAACAGCAATTTGCGTCTAGACGCAATTTGTTTAAACAAACGTGCTATGGTTACTGTCGAGGCTTGGCGGGAGTGGTGGGAAATGGGAGGCGAGATATGTCAATCGACGGTAAATACTAGGGTCTACCACGGATCAATATCCGCCGGTGTTGCGGCCTTCAGAGAACACAGGAAGTACTTATTTATGATTAATTCTGGTTTCTGCACGAATCGAATGAATCAATTATTCCTCAGAACTGAACGCCACAGGTTTGAACCACACTCGACGGTGTGCGGTCGCACCATCCGTGCCATCCCAGACGCCAACAATATGCTGTACTGGGTGGCCCCGTATTCGTTCGCCGCGCTGAGCTACGACGTCGTTGAGCACAGCCAAAAATTTCATACTACATACTCGAGGAGTCGTCTGAGTTCGCAAGCCACTCTATAAGCACATATGATGCCTAAGGCAAGATTGTGGTTTGAAGACTTGGAGAGGTTGGGTTGAGCGGTGTCGAGTCACGGCGAAAAGGTTCCGAGCGCTATCTCCTTGCACGCTTTCTGTCACTGTGCTAGATTTGCTGCTCGGCTCGAGCATGCGGAACGAAATCTATTGGGATTCTGTCAAGTTGCAGCTGTACGTACCTGTTTGAAGTTAGTCTAGCCTCTACGCCCCGGGCAGACTCTGACAATAATTTATTACCTGGATGTGTGCCCGCCGCCGACCGCCCGAACGGGGGCGGGGTCGGAGAGTGCGATTGAGGGTCGATGGGATTGGGGCTGTGAGGAGTAGAATCAGTATCGGCAATGATACCGCAATAAAGAAAGGGAGAGGAAGGAAACAAGGAAGGAAGAAAAATCCCAACACATCTTGGACTGCTGCGCCCGCGCGCGCGGGGATGCTGCAGCTCCTGCTCGTCGTCCAGCACGGCGGACCAACGCTTGCCGAGTAGGGACGTGATACTCTCCTGCAGCGCCTGGGTGCGCTCGTCGAGGATTTGGGGCGGCGAGAGCTCACGCCGCAGCGCAGGGCTAGGACGAGGAGGATAGGACGAGGAGGAGGACGGGATGCGCGCGGATGACGGCGGAGCGCGCGCCGAGGACGAGGGGATGCTGCCGCTCGAGCGGGAGTGCGAGCCCGTCGGAATGCGCGAGTGGGAACCCACGGCGGGTATGCGCGAGTCGGTGCGCGAGCGATCGCGCGACCCAGGAACCGCGCCCATCGTCACCGCGCGCCGCACGCCACTCCCGCCGCTCCCGTGGCTGTTGCTCTGCGTCGGCACGGGGGCACGACAAACTGGAGCGGCGTGCCTGCGGGCGTGTATGTGCTGCTGCGGCGGCGCGTGGGGGGCTTGGCGTCGCGGGCGGCGTGGACATGGACGCGAATGCGGACACGGGGCTATCGAGCGCGCTGCCGCCTAAGGAGGCGTCGGGCTGCCCGAAGGATGCGATGGGCGCGGCGCGTGAGCGGGGCGGCGGGGGCAGGAAGAAGGCCGCGCTCTCCTGACCGTGGTTTGTGATTCTTGGCTGTCTGAGTACGAGGGAAGAAAATAGAATAAAGAGAAAAAGGACATACTGAAACTGTAATAGTAATATCCCCCATCGTGTCCTCCGCCTTCTGCTTCCCCTAAGCATTGAATAAAACAATCTAGGCTAAGTGAAGGGAAAGAAAAACGCACCATCAATCGCCGGGCCCACAGAGCTCGAAGAGGCAGACGCGACGGTTCGGAAGCAAATTGAAAGAGCGCCAATTGATCATGACATTTGGTTCGGAGAATTCCGAATTCGCCTCTATGTTGCAGGAGTACCCTTGCATCCCTAGGCTCTAAATTTCTCTCACCCTCACGCAAACATGACCGCGGTCCAAGTGTCCTTTAGATGATCAAGGAGGAGGAGGAAGAGCCTGGCAGCAGGTGGTCGTACTACACACATGAGACTACAATGTATGCTACGGATGTCCTACATTCCCACCGTTCATGATAAGGTGCATACATAGTTTAGGACCAGACTGTCGTATTTTCAAGGCATGATTCCGAGTATTGGTAGCCACGGCTGCGCTCTTGCTTCACGATTAGGGATGGTGATGAGAAGGAACAGGGTGAAAGTTTCCGCTTCAAAGGCTAAACACACGCCAGCGGGCCTGTGCAGGTAAAATGTGAATTAAAAGAAGCCACAGCTAATAAGAAGATTAACATCGGAGCTATTCGAAAGACGGGCACATACATTGTACACAATAAAAGTATATGCATCGTCGGTCGCGGTGCCACAAAACCACACGAAGCGGCATCCCACCAACGCTCCAAGCCCCGAAAGCAGAAGCTGGGTTATTGGACCCACATTCCACAACCAGCCAAGAGCGGTTGACCAGAGAATCAGCGCGAAAAGGGTGAAAATACGGGAAGCTTTAGGAGCATAGATGGGCAGTGTAACACGGCCCTGAACGGAATCCCCAGCTACATCAGAGAAGTCTTGGGCATGAATTGTGGTAAAAATAAGGAAGGCGCTGCAGATAATTGACTGCAGAGCTATGTGGTCGAGATGAGAATTTGTATCTAGGGCAAGTTATATTTCGTGAAATGGACGGAGACGGGTGGCTAGCTACTCATGATAGTGGTAGCCCCGATTTCGAATGATAAGTAGCCAAAAGTGTTAATGAAAATTTTCCCTAGCCAGTGCTTTGCGAGTCCGACTTCATCATGCAAGATAAGCAACGTCGTCAGGGAAAGTGAAGCTATCGATATGGATCCGCCAAAGCGCGGAGGTGCTCGCTTCGAATTAGAACGGCAACTTCCGTGCACGCGGCTTGAGTTCGGCAGACTCGTAATCCGGCTGACAGTCATTGTCCCGATTTGGACAAACCCATTTCGCTCAGTTCACGCCTGCGTCCCGAATGACCTATACCATTAGAACTACGTAGTAAATACGAATGCAATGGAGCAAAATTTGGCGGGATAGCTGCAGAATTGAACGTGTTTGGAGCCCTTCTTGTTTGCACTTTTTGCCAGCCGCTAACAGTAGAATTTGTTCTTGTTTTCCACCCCAGCTATCCCCCATCCTCGTCACGTGTTAGGGTAGAATTTCTCGCTTCGCTCGCAACAACATTTCCACCAAATGGAGCAGAGGAAAGAATGCACAAGGGAACCAATAGCCAGCGCATAAGAGCCGCTGACTTTATGGATATCCTTCCATCGGGTACTGGGTGCTGTGGGCGGTTTAACGAATCCTCTGCAACACTCTTGTACTGGTTTGAAACATCGACCTGTAGGAGGTGAAGCCAAACCCAAAATGAGCCGTGAAGGAATCGTCCAATAGATTGAACGGGGGCGGCAACACATGCGAATAAAGTCTGAGACAAAACATTAAAAATAAAAGGGAAAGGAGGATTGTTGAATTGACCTATGACGGGAAATACTATCGTCTTGAAATCGGTGTATGTGAAGAGAACCAATGTCCAGCCAAGTCGTCTGAGAGCAAGGAATAAATGGATCGGGTTCGATAGTGGCGTATTTTTAAATGTGTTTGCTTCGTGCATTGTAAATTGGGGGTAAGATGAGCCACAAATTCAAGTTCTGGCGACATACATATATGTATCTCGCCATATGTCGTACTGGAGTGGCTGTCAGTGGAATTAATGGCCGGACGGGGCAACACATCCCACAAGTTCTGATGCAATTTTACAATCAGTCACCCGGCGCTGGGTTTCACGTAGGTACAGTACCTGCTTGTTCCTTTTAGGGACCACCGCAGTAATACATCCTCCTCCTCCTCCTCCATCTCCAACTCAGATAAACCTGTACACCTCTGTGACATATAATATATTCAGTGACAAGACCGCTCTGATATTTTTCTTGGACTCACTTACACCACAGGATTTTGGTGGACTCCAAATACACTTGAAATCAGGTGGAATCCACTGAGAGGAAAAGGAGTGCGAAATGGTAAGTTTAGACCCAGGTATCGGCGAGGCTGAAACCATTAGTTTCGACAGCTCTGAAACTAAATGTTCGGGCTGAAAGCATACATTTCGGCCACCGCTTCGGCCGGACTCGGATGTCCCCCAAACAAAGGATTGAGGTTACCTGAAATGGTAATCAATTGGTTTCAGCGCTGCCTAAGCTGCTTCTCAAACCAATGGTTTCAGTGTTGTTTTCTTGGCATATGCTCAGCATCCAAGAGGGTTAGAGAATGACAAGTGGGAAGAAATAAACCGAGTATAGCTTGGGCCATACGAAGGCCAGCCCGATGGAAGGCGGTGCGGTCTTTCCACCAGAAACATACCTCTTCCTTCAGGTGGCATTTTTTCCATTTGTGTTTCACCCTGCGTGGATACCTACTTTTCGTCGTCGTCAGCAAAACCCCTATTTCTGGCAATGAGCGGAATTCGGCCCCATTGCCACTTGGCTTGTGGCCAATGCTTCACATGGCAGTACGAGTCCGATCGATTTTTTTCTTGTTAAAATGTAGTCTCACATAGCCAGACTCCACATATTCAAAGATAGTTGATGAACTTAGTTAAAATGACACTGTTCAAATATTTCCATCTCTTTCCGGATCATTGGGATATGTATAAATATTGGAGCATGCTTGGCAACTGAGGCATCAATGAGGCAAGACATGTGGCGAGAATATTATCGACCACTGAGCATTTTGGCAAACTCACACCTCCATTTATCCACTTGAGACAAAAAATGCAGCAAGAACACCAATACAGTCTACGCACTCTTTCTCACAGATACTAAGCTTCAGAGAAAAAAAAACTGCTCTTTTCAATCGGAAAATCCTGCGCTTCATGGTTGTAACAATATGAAAATTAAGTGATCCCAATGAGTTGCCACTCTTAGACAGAGGCAATGAAAATAATAAAAAACCCTAAAGCTGCCTGAGGGTTAATTGAAGGTTACTGTAACAAGTTGTATGAGTGCAACCGATTCTGGAGCGTGACTGAAACGAATCCGGTGAAACGAGAAACGATAGGGTCGTCCCGTGTTACTACCAATTTTTGACAAACAAAATAATGAATTTTTGGGGGGGGAATCATCGTTTCCTGTGGATCTGAGAAAAAATTGGCCCGGAACACAATTTTTCCTGTAACAGGGCCACCGCTATGTGTTACTGGGCGCAATTTGGAAACGAAACGGCTGAGCCGTTACGCGTTACGTTGCACTCATACAGTAAAAGAACCACAAGATACAAAGTAACATCTATGATCTAACATTTGGTGTGCGGATTTTGTGGGGCCAAAGCTGCATTTCTGCTCACAGGAGCGGGGCAAGCCATCTGATGAGGCATATTTTAAGCCCCAGTGCAAGCAAGCGGACGCACATGATTAGCGGCAGAAAGCGTGGTTCAACGTTCAATGCTCACAGGCTCAATAATAATAATTAGACTACTTACTGGGAGGTCTTGGAGAACTCGGGTTTAATGGCCCTGAATTAAAGAGGTTAATTATCCATTATTCCTCCTTGCGTGCTCATGAACGGCATTTTAATTTTCATCTCTCGGTCCGGACGACCAACGGGCACATCATTGTGGGACATAGTGTGGGAAATTCTGTCTTAATTTGGGCGTGCAGGCCTATCGGAGTTCTAACTACGATCAAAAAGGGCTGAATTTTTTTTTGCTTTGTTGAGAATGAGACATTTATTTTGTTTATCAAAAGGCAGACAACACTCGTTCTCAGAAGAATCTGAAACCCGAGTGCGATGTAAAAATGCCTGGATACGTAAGTATCTGGGTTTTACAGACAGTCATTTCGCCATATAAGGAGATTCTGTCAAAAAAGTGACATGGCCAAACATTTAGCCATACACTTTGAGGGACAATTGAGTGACGTTTGAGGCTGTGCTCGACTTGGTGCTTGTAATGATAGCCGACCACTTTGAGGGACAATGGAGTGATGTTTGAGGCTGTGCTCAACTTGGTACTTAGTGGTGTTGCTTAGTCATGTTTGGTCACGAACGACTTGTACCTCAACTATCAAGAAGGTAGGAAAGCAAATGGTTAAAGCTTGCAGAAGTTGCTGCCTCCCTCTTTATCCGCCCACAAACATCTCACCCACACCATGGTATGTACCCACTCTAAGGGGCACATTGTTGAGGCTGATGTCAATGCCAGAAGTCCAGACAATGCAACCAGCCATTTGAGATGGAAGAGTAAATCCGATTTTTTTACATTCAATTTTTTTCAACAATCCTAGCCCTTTAGATGAGCACGCACACGTTCTCTCTTTGGATAGATTGGAACGAACAAAAGCTGCGAGAAGTGTTTGGGGACAAACATTACTGGTACGTTGCAGAGAGCTTCGTGATATACCACCATATTGAGGGGTTCTCAGGCTCTTGTGTACGGCATGCAGCAACACCGTGTCGTCGTTCAGGCTGAATTTCACAACAGTGGGGTTGGATGGTGGACATTAACTTGGAAGCATGTACCCAGTCATTGTGCAAATGTGCTGTGTTTCAGTGACAATTTTATTCACACTCCGGGCGAATTGCATAGAGGAGAGCTCAGGCAAGACAACCGAGGATGTGATAAACCACGCGCGGCGACACATGCACCCACACTGATACATTCCTAGTGTTGAGCCCTTCCGATACCCAGTGATTGTGCAAATATACTGTGTTTCCACTCCAGGTGAGTTGCGTAGAGGAAATCTCAGGCAAGACAACCGAGGATGGCAGGCAACGTCATGCTACAATTTCTTTTGGATCACAATCCCAATTACAGTCGACTTTCCAGGTAGGTCAGACATAGAAAAACAGCCCTTATTGGCCCAACACATGAAGGAGCCGAAAGGGACACGTGCACTGTTTTCACCGCAATGTGAGTGAAAGGGGGTCTGGGGAATCCTTCCCCCAGAAGGCATCAGTAGTCGGACTTGCTTAAAGGCGGTATCCAGGCCTCGCCCGGCAGGGCAATTAACAGCAAATAATATAAAAAGCACAAAATTGTGCGCGTAACGGGAATCGAATTTGGCAACCCAAAATTCCCATATTTGGCAATCGACCCTGTGGACTAGAACACACGCCTAGACGCCTGAAAGCCGGATGCCAGCGGGTTTGATGGATCACTGGTTTCTACTTTTAGATCACTGGCTTCCAGTGAAATTCGAGTGCATACCAACTGTCAAGTAAATCAGTGAACGCAGTCGCACAGTTTGTGGTTGCCAGTGATTCCGCCAGCTGACTTGGGGTAAAGGGCTGTGGCTGCGCCCGGCAGGTACGAGTACTTAATTTTTTTTTCATTTTTGCATGGCTTTAGGTCGGGACTTCCACATTTGTATGCACTCGAGCGGATAACACTGCCTAAGCGAAAGTTCGATCTCAATGATCCCGCCGCGGAGAGGTAGCGACGTCAACCTCAATTTGAACCAGTAAGTAAAGCTCAATTAATTCGAGCATAAAGTACGCCAACCGCTTCACCAATTTCTCCGTCGATATTGCAGGTATTCAAAAAATTCTGAGGCAGTGTGTGGACCGATCCATCCGCCTCGCAAGACGAACCAGTAAGTATACCATCATGGTACCATACGGCACCATTGGGTTTTACCAGACGAGAAGTAAAGTGATGGTCAGTCAAATAAATCACCCCTCGAATGGCATATCTGTGACTTACATCTCCAACAGGCAAATTGATAGAGGAGTCGTACACAATATTTTTGTCGCACATCGAAAAGTACAGGAGAGGCGGGGCATTTGAAACTGCTGTGTGCTTGTGTAAATTATGAGAGCAAACGGGGCATATATAATCATCAGTGGAGTACATCCGGGCACTGAGGAAATGCGAAATGAAGTATGGTACCCTGGGAATTAGTTGGGGAGGAACTACGACATGATAAGCCGAAAAGGCAACTCAAGGAGGGACCGGAGTTGGTACGCATTTTAAGCACTGAAAAGCTTCGGTTCCAAAAAAGGCTTGGCCGATAAGTTTCTCAGCAAGGTGATCAATGGATGTAAGAGTCATGCCAGTGGGGAAAAGAGCAGGAAAATGAGTGGTTAATAGGGTTCTGGTTGAGTCCCGTGCAGCTTCCAAGGATGCCGATCTTCCTCTAAAATTGGAGAAGCCTGAAGAAAGTTCACGCAGGTACTGAGTCTGGGCGCAAAAATATTCAGACCATCGAGAGGGATGGTCTTGCCATATATCGTAAAGAATTGTGAACAGAGCGTCATATGCACAGCTATAATTTATTCTGTCCCACCTGATTGCTGATGGCTTGAGCAGCTCAATGCTATGGCGCACTCGCTTAGACTGCCTGCCTCCTTGGGTAGTTTTTTTGCGTTTAACCGGTGTCTTCACTTTATCATCAACCTTGGCGGTCTTCAAATCCTTACCGACCAGTGTCCACGAGCTAACTATCTGTTGCGGCGGCATTTTCGGTGCATCTCCTGGCTGCCAAGTAAGCGCGACATGCAAGTCTTCAGGATCATAATCCGATCCCTGATACTCTTGGTAAGAGCGCAAAAGCTCGGAACGAGTTACACCTGAGACAGTATTAGGAAGCGTACACATATACTTGGACCGAGTAATTTCGTTCAAGAGTTCAAGTTCTCTAAACTCTTGGCGTAAAAATCCAGTTATTCCTTTAGTTATAAGTCTAGTGTCGAATGCCTGAACAATGGCAGTACCTTCAGCCGTAGAACTCCTTGACAGACATGTGTAATACGAAAAATGTGTTTTGCAATGTTGAAGGTCGACCACGTTGTAAATGCGCGTCTTGCCCTGGGATGCATAATCGGTCATGGAAAAGTTGGGTAGCACTAACACCTGCTCACGGAGAATGGCCACCACCATATCATTGGGGAACGAACACCATATACGTTTAGATGCTCTGCTAAGTGCGACAATATTTTCTTCCAGCCCTGGGATATTAATCTTCCGGGGAGGGTCTACGAGCTTCACAAAGAGGGTGTCTAAAATACGCTGCCCATGCTCGTCATAACTCTCTTGCCAGCCGGCAACAGTGCCTTCTTGGCCCTTTGTGATACATAATTCGGTTGCATCATTGTTCTTGATCATGATGGGCATACCCACACATAAACTAAGTTTGCCCGCTATATGTTCGCTGGTACAAGGATGAGCATTCGAAAGGGCAGTACGCTCAGCTTCAGATAAGTACCGAAAAGAAGGAAGCTTCTTCTTTTGTCTGTTTTTTGGATCCAACCGATCAGATGTGCTGGCCGCTAACGAATCAACAGCAAAGAAATCGGTAAGCTTCTGCCCAGTATCATCTGCGAACCTGGCTGATCCCAATTGATTCAATTTATCCTTCTGAGAATTCCAGGCCGTAATGACAGCTACGGATCGAAAGTTCGGGTCGTCAAAACTCGGCTGCCCCGGTTTGACTCCCAATACACGTGTCTTAAGGAAAGCGAGGTCATCTGGAGTGCACGCCGCATATCGCATGTTCTCCAATGCCCTCCTATACTTAATATCTGCAGATGTCATTTCTTGCATCCGCATATTAGTCTTGAGTATAACCACAGTGTCTACTTGCTTCCATATTATTTTACCTATCGTGTTTTCCTGGTCGCTTACGGACATCTTACTGTGGCGTACAGATGAAATGTTCCACTCGGGTGCAAATAATGGCTGCCCACCGACCGGAGGCAATTGTGCAAAATCACCCGCAAAAATCATATTCATACCTCCAAAAGGCTCGTTAGGTTCATTCAACGCCTTTGCCAATCGAGCGCTGATCTGATACATATTCTTGCAAGACACCATGGACACCTCATCTATAAAAATGTACTCTACACCCTTTAGCCGTTCTCTCACTTTCCTAATGCTGGTGCCTTCACTCCGCTGGCCGTTGTCAGTATCTATGATTCCAAGAACAGAGTGATAAGTTGATCCGTTTAAGAGTGCAGCTGCCGTTCCGGTAGGAGCCAGCACAATAAACCGATGACCTTCCCCTCTGTGCTGGAAAAAGCTACTGAGAGCATTGATTACACGGGACTTCCCAGTACCCCCTATTCCCCCCAAATACATTTTTAATTGATCAGGGTCGGGACAGGTTGCATGGTTTGCGACAATTCGGAATGCACGTGACTGTTCCTTGTTGAGATTGAAGTCGGCTGCTGTTTTATCAATAATTTTCTGATCTGACTTGCTCTTGGCTTTATAATATTTGGTAAAGTGTTGTGCGTCTAGGAGCTTGACACCTGTCTCGAGCTCAGACACTTTAGGCTTCGACTTTTGTTCCTGTCGTCAGCCTGAGCATTTTTTAATTTCAAACTGAGTAGCTTATCACGCTCAATCGTGATCCTGGCTTTCCACTGGCTACCACTTAGCTTTTTGGACGGCACAAATCTAGTAATATCACAATTTAAGAACGAGAATGACCTAGTCCATCCACTTTTTTTCATTATACCGGCAGCTTCCCTCATATGATCAAGCATAGTGAGATATTTATGCCCCTGTTCGGCTACATCCGGACGCGCTATTTCCTCATCGTGTCCGTAAAAGGGCAAACCAGAATCCTCATCGGAATTGACGTGAGCGTCGCGATCGAACTGTGAGAACATCGGGAGCGGGCCGGATTTATTTTGATTCGCATAATCATCGCGCTCGTCATTGCATTCATATCGCAAATTGAAATGCTGCATCATTTTCAATGCTTTATGGGGGAATTTGGCAGCAGTGAAAATATCGTCCCAACTGTCCAAGTTTCCTTTAAGGTCTGAGCCTTGCCTCCATGGTTTAAATAAAGTCATCATGGTACAGCAATAATAATCACGATCCCCCTGATCGGCTCTGGGGAGACCACCACCAACGAAATTAGGAACCATGGTGGTCAACTTCCTCTTGTCAATTACAAGGTAATGTGTCTTATACATAAGATGGTCTGGCCCAAATGGTCCCGTGGAAATTTCTGGGATCTGCTCAGAAACTTTTTCTAGCTCTATCTCGTCCCAGTCGACTTCACCGTCTTGGGGCAGTTCCATATCAACATCCTGGGTGCTGGTGTCTGAAACCTGACCCGCATTATCAATGACCTCTAAAAACTTTTTGTATTGCTTCGGGGTCCGTTTTTTGCGTTCAGAAATTTGGAAGAAGTCGTAAAGACTGATGTCCTTCAGAATCTCAGGCCTGTGTACATAATCGTCCACATTCGTTATTCCTACATACCCGTCAGCTCCATTGACGACTACCACTCGCTCCTCTTCTTCTACAGGTTCTTTTTCATCTACCTGGTCATATGAGGGATTAGGGTCAGTATCAAGCTGTTCGCTAGCTGCACGAGTTTCAAGCACCGGCCCTGTGAGAAGGGGAAGCGTCAGTTTCTGATTTCCAGCTTTTCAATACCTCGCTGACATAACTTTTCCAATAAAATACTTTGAAGTCTAAGTTCGTGTAGTGGTCTGGATTACCCAGCAAATACAGGGAAGCCATAGGGCTTCCGATCTGCAGTTTGGAAGAAAGTGAATTAACCATCTGCATAATGAGCACGCGTGCATTTCTTTTAGACTGGATGGACCCCCCTAGACAAACTGTGTTGCGATCAAACACATTTTGTACAGACTGAAAAACATGGTAAGTTTTTAGGCTAGCTTTTGTAACATAATCGGAAATATAAGCCACCACTGCTTTGATAGAAGTTCCTGAGAGCAAGCAGGTTACGTCTGTGTTACACCCAAGGACATAAGTGACAGCAGGAGTTACATTATTCATCATCGGTTCTAATTTCTTGAGTTTGATTGAACCGTCGTTCACATCAACCTCGGTCTCATGATGGACGTCCCGTGGAAAACGAGCAGAGCAGGACCCGTCATTGCGCGTACACCCCTTAACTTCTAATTTTATTTTAGTCCCAGGTTTTTGAAATTTGGACAGATCTGTTCCAGCCACTGGGGATCGACAACTATGCACATTAGATCTCAACATGAGATCGTCAACAGTCTCTACATAGTGGCGACGCCAACTTTTCAACTCCGCACATCGGGCACAATTGATTCGCTTACAATCACAAGGAGCAGGCGGCGCTACGGGCAATACCTGGGTCGGGTCTGTGTATCCAACTGGATACCCTGAAACGTCTTCGTCATCTAGAATATCGTGAATGCCTTTTGTGCGCCGAGATAAATGAGGTACCTTCATCTTTACTTGCTCTATAGATCCAGTAAGAAATTGACCCACTTGCGTGCTTTCAAGGTACTCAACCATGGACTTTTGAAAGGCCGCATCTGGGGCTGAGATGCGATCACGGATTTCCTGAGGGGAGAGTGCGGATTTTATCCATACCAACATATGCATATGTAGTGTAAGCCTTCCTTGCTGTTCAACAGTCCCGTAATAAGCATCGGTTTCACCGTATAAGCCACGTAGGCCAGTCCCGACACCTAAAACATTCTTTATGAAAGACTTGGTCATAAAATCGAAAAACCGTGCGGCAGCTACTGGGTTCTGAGAAATCAAGCGCATCCGCTCTTCTGAGGACCTTATTCGTGGGCTAAACGGAACTTGTTCATCAGCATAATACAAGCAAAGAGGGTGGTTATTATCCACGGGGGAAAAAGTGATAAACCAAGAAGGGGCACCCTTAAAAGCAGTCAGTGACCATATTTCGTTCCTCATATATTTTCTTGAAGTCAATGACCCCTGGACATGATTTCCTACGTGATCCAAGTCGTCAAGCAAGTCGAAACACGCTTTCTCAGCATCGGTTGTAGGTGTGAATTTTTTTCCTGCCGACAGTTTAGCCGTGATATCGGACAAGACGGCGGAATCAAGTTGAGTAAGTCGGTCAACTACAGAACCAAAGTGTTTTTTCTTGGTAAGCAAATGGCTGCCAGTTTTACCAGCCTTAATTTGCATTTCATTGAAGGCTACCATAGGAAAATATAGATCCGTCTGGAACCGCTTGTCGTGATACATGAGTAAAAATTGCTTGTGGGCAGCAGCTGAAAGTCGGCTCCTGTGGGAGGGATGACCAATCCCACCCAGTCCATACGGAAAAAGCCATGGGAACATTTGAGGATACAATTGAATGTTATTGAACATAGATTGAGGTGAGGTGGAATGACCAAATCCTAAGGTCTGGCCATTGTTTGCAAGATGGTCTAACATTTTAGCCTTGAGAGTTCGTATACTAGCCGACCCGTATTCGTCACCAGTAAGGCCGTGCACTGCAAAAGTACATTTTCCCGAACTAGTGCCTTCAGTGTCCACACCTCCATCATCAACGCTACGCTGTTCAGGTGAAAGTGAAGATTCATCGCCCGCAGTGGGCTTCCAATCGACTCCGAAGGGCATCCCATATTCAGGCAAGGCTTCAATGTTTTCTTTTGAAATTTGGAGGTCACTGTAGTCACAATGGTTTAATTTAAGCCAATCCAGGGCTGCTTGAACTCGATAACGCCGAACCAACATGGGGGTACGCACAAATTCTTCTTCGGTAGGTTTGGTAGGGCCAAGAAACACGAACGCCAGGATTTCACTGATCTCATCGCTAGAAGGCGGTAGAATATTATATACCTGGACGGTAGGGTTAGCAAACATGATTGCATTTGCGCTCAATTTACCGCGTCCAGAGTTTACGCGTACGACACATCGGTTATGACGGACCCGGGCGATTAGCATTCTCTCAGCAAAGGTAAGATCCTTGAGCTGCCACGGTACCCGTCCAATCCACAGGCGGTTGGCCAAACTCTTCAGCGGTCTCTTTCCAGAATGTAACGCCTTCGCGCAGTCCTTGCAAATACTGTCACAGGAAGTATCAATGACTGGGCCGGGCAAACTAGTAACAGGCTCGTCTAAATTAAAGCGTTCGGCTCGAGTCACGCCCTCTTCATGAAGGATCTCGAGGTCTACATCAACTAGGCCAGAAAACTTTTGCAAATCCGTTTGTAGAGTGATCTGGGCGCAGACACAACAGCCTGCCTCAACAAATTTATCAGGGACTATGTCGGCGCAAGCCTGCCTTACTATCCGTTCCTCAATGGTCTGTGTTAAAGGCGGAGGTGGAAAAGAATTACTCTCGCTTCTGGTGTTTGCAGTTGAAGAAGGAGCACGGGCCTTGATATTCCTGGAAACGGCGCTCATTTTAGCGGCTTTCAGCCTGGAATCCCGATTTTTTCTGCGGTGTTTAGCGTTCATCTCGGCTCGATGCTTGCGTAGCTGCTGACCTGTGTGTTCAGATGGGGAAAGAACTGTAAAAGTTTCCACACAGCTGGTACAATCATGATCAGTGAGGACATGAAGTAATTTGGTAGAGGACATCCTGGACACAAAGGTAATTCTATGCACAGACGCCACATGCTTGAGCTGCTTGAGATTGAGGGACAGAACGAGTGAACCAATGGGGACTGTAGTCAGGATCGAGTTGGCATCAGCTGCAGTGAGTTTCGTCATTTCGTCCAGAGTTCCATGGCCAATAAAATTGAAGGCGTCTATACCTTCTAAATTAATACTCTTATCACATATATAAGGAGCTACTTGGGTACGCATGAGATTGAAACGTGCCCCACCGTATCGAAGATTCGGATGACTAGAGTCCAAACGAGGAGGGGGGTGGTTCGGGCGAAAGCAAGTCAGAATGGATGCTGATATCAAAAGAAAAAGGCTGAAGGAAAACACGATAGAAGAAGTGATGCGAATGAAAGGGATAGACATGAAGAAAGCACTGCAATTACACCATTGCAAATGAAACCAATTGATGCTATCAGTAAGTGCCTTATAGTCATGACGCCTATATAAATGCCTGTGAAGACTATTGAACAACTGCTTGAGTAGACGAGCAGACCATAGCTTAGTATCCACCAGAAACACCAGGGCAATGTGGCGGAACCAAGATAAAAACATCAAGAGCATGAGCCGAACGAGGTCGTGAGTATAGGGACGGGATTTGCTTGCAATGTTCGACAGATAAACACTGAATCTAACATGACTTTCGACAGCGCAAGTTATGCTCAAAGGCCCGCGCAGCATCTTCCAGAACCGATGAACTTCCAAAGAGATTCCGGTAGAAATCCCAGCCAGCATTCTATTTTTTACAATGAGTCTGATCCTACTCGGGATCGTGGAACATCCAGCGGATGGTCTGAAGCCCAAGGCAACAGAAGGACAGCGTCCAAGGGTGTGTGTGTTTTCAGATGTTCTGGCAGAACATCGAGATGGTAAGGTAGCGTAGCCAATGGCTTCCGCAGGTGTTTGAGAAGGCAAGAGTAGAAACAGCACAAATATGCATAAGATCGCGGTCCACAGAGATTGTCTCATAGTGGGAGGAGTGAGAGGAGGGCGTTGGCAGGATGCCAAGCTTATAAACAACGGCTCGGACATATAGGGGCACGGTGCCGGGTAGGAGGCGCCCAGACCAGATTTGAGGATTTGTAGGAATGCAGAGGAATAATGAGAGTGGGATTTCGGCCTCTGAGATTAAAGCCCACCGGATAGAGATGTGGGGCGGCGCACGCAGTGAGCTGTAGGCAGCTCGGCAAACCAAAGTAATTAAGATAAGAATAGATGCAAGATCAATCACATGTATGTACAAAAATAGACGGATCGCTCCAAGGCTCTTCACCACCCTGCTCGTAGGTGAATTTTTCCTGGCCTACCAGTACCTCGCGCATATCAGTAAGACGATGGACAGCGGTCAAACATGCAAATCGGCAAACCAAAGTAATTAAGATAAGAATAGACGCAAGATCAATCACATGTATATACCAAAATAGACAGATCGCTCCACTAAGGTCCTGCTTGTAGGTGAATTTGTCCTGGCCTAGCAGTACCTCGCGCATATCAGTAAGACGATGGACAGCGGTCAAACAGGCAAATCGGCAAACCGAAGTAATTAAGATAAGATTAGTTGCAAGATCAATCACATGTATATACCAAAATAGACGGATCGCTCCTCTCCACCGCCCTGCTTGTAGTGCTTGTAGGTGAATTTGTCCTGGCTCAGCAGTACCCTCGCGCATATCAGTAAGACGATGGACAGCAGTCAAATCATGGTTAACGAAGTTGAAATAACAGTCAGTAGACTCCAGCGTTCCAACGGACGAGCGAGAAATATATTGCGGGAAGCTATGCGGAAAGTCAAAAGATGTGCGGAAGATTTCGCCGCATCAAGTCGTCGTCAAAAAAACTTTTCATTCCATTTGGTGTTTGCGCATGATATGATTTTTCACCGAGTAACTCCTTTTTTTCCCCGAGTACGACAATAGATGCAAATACATAGCCACTAAATTCAGTAGAGTGAGAAATCTAAGGCAGTGTCTAAATCCATTAGACACAGCCACTACAAAGTCCCTCAACAAAATCGCTCTCAAATGAATTTGTTTTTCCATATTTTTAGCTCCCTCCGAGAAATGAAAGGGACGATCCTTATTACATAAGTACTCGTAAATACGGCAAGCTGCCACGTGCAGTTGATTTGTCATCACCTCCTGATTTCGCATCAACTCACCTCAAGCTGTTGCAAAGGCATCCGAAATGCTTCAAAAACTGCGATACCAAGTACCAATTTCACATCTTTGGAGAAAAGCAAATAACCAATGATGCCAATAAAGCCTCAGGCCTCAGGTTTCATCCAGACTCTCGTTTGAAACCCGTTTCCGACAACGATGTCTTGAGCTCTTAGATTTTGTGCCCTATGGCTGCCGATGGTATCTGATTTAAATCCTCATCTTCCATCGAATCTATTGCTCGGTTGGTTATGACGCTCAACCTTGACAAGTGTTTTGGCGTTCGAACCTCCTTGCCTCTTTTTTCACAATTATTTATTTAGTTTGTGATATAAATAGTGCAAAATCTGTCCTCCTCATTGGCTCTTGATCCAATCAGTTGCCAATTGTGCCAGACAATTTACTGTAATCCCATCTCTCGGAAATTGGTAAGGATATTTACTTCCGTATTAGTTGTGGTACCATATCGGCGAAATTGGCAAGAATATTTAGTTAACCGGGATGCAGATGTTGCTAGCTGCACCTTGTACTCAATGCGCCACGGAAAATCACCAATTTTTTCCCCATAAACCCACAAGAAAGACAGAGACAGTTCAGTAGACTGTGATGGCAATTAATATATAACTACTTGTTAGAAGGTGGAGCAGGTGAACGAGCTCGACCGGTCGTTGAAATCGACGGTGCCAGAAATTCCAGGAACCGCGAGGAAGTTCCACGATCCGCCCTGTAGGAAGACGACATCGGTGTCTGTGTTGCTGATGCACCCCGCAGCACTGTATGGGCATTAATTAGTTCCCACAGCTCAGTTCGAATTCAAATTGGATTGAACGCACTCGAAGAATGTGCAGACGAATCCGGCGGGGACCTTCGCGGCGGAAACCTCGTCGTTCAGGAAGCTGAGACCGCCAGTAAAGCTGCGGCAATCGTCCGAGTTGATGGGGATGTTGACACATCCACTGACGCCGTTGACATCGCTGCACACGGTAACCGTGGATCCGACGTCCTATGTAAGCAGTATTTTAGAGAGCAGAACATAGATGTTGAAAGAGTCGTACGGGCGTGGGGCCGACAGCGAGCGCCGATGCAGCAGCGATGGAAGCAAAGAGGATGAGCGACTTGGAGAACATTGTAGTTTAGTTGGCTTTGAACAAGGCGAACTGAAGAATGGGAGGCTCATAATACTCCTCTTTTATTGAGGGGCTGCTGCGACCAGAAGCGGAATATCACTCTCTAGTTTCTCACCCCTCACCTGCCAGGCTATTGTCTTCCCTGCATGAGTTCCTAGCTGAGACGGGGAATGCGCATGCCGGAGGCTGTACCGATGCATAAGCGAACGTCGACCCACAGAAATCAACCAGGAACGTCGCGGCTAGCCAGGACTCCGCCCAATATCTGCGTATAACCTTTTATTTTACTCGACACGAGCGGGAGCCAGAAATGTCCCGGTAATATCGGAAAAGTTGAAACAAAAGGCTGCGCTGCACTGATTCAAGGGGGAGTGTGTTGAGATTTGTAAAGTTTGTTTTCCTTTTTGTTTTCCTTGCATAAACTCACCACAAAAAATGAAGAGGCGTGTGAAGGGCTCCAGAACTACGCGAATAAGCGCACCACTGGTAGTTCTTTTGGGGTATCCTGCAGGAAGAAGCCCCAACATTGATATGGATCGAGATCCGCCGTTCACAGTGGAAGTGTCGGGCCATTCAATAGCTAACAAGTCCTTTGGGATGCGCATGTGGGTGGTATATGGATCTTGAAATGTTGTTTCCATCGGCGATTCTAAATTCCGCAACATTGATTCAAAGAAGTCCTTCGGGACCGGTCGGCACGCGCCGCGGTGCATGTGGGTATGTATATCAGTCCTGCGGGTTAAAGTTAATCGAGAGCAAGTTGGAAGTACGCACTTCCCATCATTCCCAATACCATCTGATCATGTCAGAACCTCCCTTACATCCAAGAGAATTCTGTGGTTGTTTATTGTCAGTTCAACTGTGCACCGTATAGGTAATAAAAAAAATGATGAAACAAGCTCATTTGCGATTCGACGTAGTTTCAGGCCCACGGGACTTCAACAACACCATAATATTTCATGAACATGAGCTTGTGGGCTTCCATCAGCGCGGAATCAAATTTGACAGCGAGTACCTGAATAACCCTTTTCGTCTGCAGGAAGTATCGACATCCCGGCGCCGTCGCGTGACTCCGGCGCATGCGGCTGCATATGCATCGACAATCAAGCGGCAGATTCGCAAGTCTTTCAACAGCCCAGGCCTCACGAGCTCCCAGAAGATGAAAGTGATCAAGCACAGGGTACTTGGCGGAAGCTGGGTGATGACAGGTGATGAGCACCGTAAAGAAAAGGAGTGCCACGTAGCACAGGCGATCAGCATAGCCCTTCCCGAAAGGGGAAGATAGTTCAAGTTGGAAGAACACATGTAAGGATCCTATTTCAGCGCACGGCTAAAATTGGGTTCAAGCCAGGGTCCAATGGATTGCAACGATGATTATACAAGGCCCACACTTCCCTCAGAATGCAGGATCAGCTATGATGCCGTTTCGTTTTTTCAGCAATGAGTAATACAAAAAGGACACGGCGGTCGTAGTACGCAGCAACTCTTAGTACTGATGGTGCGATCGCGCGCCAGAAGCTCTAGATCTGCTCTCGTCGCGCTTCGCTCTTCGTGCGCCGCAAACGCACCGCAGCGAAGCGCGTGAGCCACCCGAAGGGAAGGCAGTGGTACGCATGAAGGCGCAGCAGCAATACGCCCCGCGCACGCCAAAACGATGGGCTCGGGGTTAGTGAGCTCCAGCCTGGACGGAGGGGCGGGGCTACCCTGCGTCTCTTGTTATGTGCCTGGTGGTTTCGTTGGTTTGGATGCTGCAGTGGCTTGAGTACGGCGTGCGTGAGCTACTGCGCGGCGGGCAGGACAAAGACCGTGCGAACCAACGGGCAATGCCGAACACCAACTGATTGCCGAATTCAGACACCGTCATTTTTATTTCATGTTGCTTTCAGTTGACGCTGCAGGCCTAAGCACGAAGTAATTGAAGTTTGAAGGTTCGATAAACGCCCAGAATAGATGTAAGAAAGCCTCCTTTTTCTTCCCACAATTCTTTCTGATTCAGTGTCTGGAATTTGAACTGTCGTACTTCATAGGATCAAAACTCGATCTCGTTGGCTCACATGAATCAGCTGCTATACTGAAAATCTGAATGGTAGATTGTGCCAGACAATTTACTGTAATCCCATCTCTCGGAAATTGGTAAGGATATTTACTTCCGTATTAGTTGTGGTACCATATCGGCGAAATTGGCAAGAATATTTAGCTCACCGGGATGCAGATGTTGTTAGCTGCACCTTGTACTAAATGCACCACGGCAAATCCCCAATAATCTTTTCATAAACCCAAACCCAAGTAAAATTAATACAGAGGAGAGCATGATGGTGATCAAGGCAACTACTTGTTAGAAGGTAGAGCAAGTGAAAGAGCTCGCCCGGTCGTTGAAGTCCACTGTGCCAGAAATTCCCGGAACCGCGAAGAAGCTCCACGACCCGCCCTGCAAGAAGACGACGTCGGTGTCTGTGTTACTGATGCACCCCGCAGCGCTGTATGGGCATTAATTAGTCTACACGGGCAGTAAAGATCAAATTTGACTGGACGCACTCGAAGAAGGTGCAGACGAATCCGGCAGGGATTGTCGCCGTGGAAAGCTCGTCGTTCAGGAAGCTGAGGCCGCCAGTGAAGCTGCGGCAAGTGTCCGAGTTGACGGGGATGTTGACGCATCCACTGACGCCGTTGGCATCAGTGCACACGGTAATCGTGGTTCCGACATCCTAAGCAGCAATTTAGAGAGCGGCACATGTATTTTGAGAGAGACGTACGGGTGTGGGGCCGACGGCGAGCGCAGATGCCGCAGCGATGGAAGCAAAGAGGATGAGCGACTTGGAGAACATTGTACTTTAGTTTGCTTTGAACTGGGCTAACTGAAGAATAAGAGGCAGAATGCCTCCCCTTTTATAACAATGTAGAGTGCCGGAAGTAGAATATCACCCTCAATCACCCCTCGTCTGTCATCTAAGCGTCAGAAGGAGATATCATTGTCGACAACGTACGGACGTCAAGTCCGAGGATCCTCAATTCCGACCCAGCGCCGAAACATAAGCGCCGCCGGCCCCGCCGGACAAGAATTTATTTCCGAATCCTTAATCACGAATGGCGAGAGTTTGCCCGATGTTGACGGGAATTCTAAGTATGCTGGTTTTGAATGCGGATAGTCAGAGGCACCCTTGCAGATCGTTTGAACTAGGTACTGCGAGCAGCCGGAGAAAGCCGGGATCCGTCGCTTGTTCCCCGTGGTGGAGTTACAGGGTATCTCCGATTTAAAAAATGGAAGACGAACTATCCCAGGACCAAGATTTAAATTTCATAAAAATGAGGGCTCTGAATAATGATAGACCCAATTCTTTTAGCACCAGATTTCAACCAAATTTTCGGTGTGGACGGCATTAGGGTCACCTCCGTGTGTGTTTGTCCAATTTGAACCATCTTACCCTTTGTGGTAGGGCAGTGCTGATTGGCACGTGGCATTCAACTCTTCCCTTCACCCACGTTCGTTTCCATCCTTCGCATTTGTTCATGTCTCGTCCCTGGGCTCTGTGAAGACCTGCAGCTGTTGGTTGATTGACGACGCATTTTCAGCGGTGAGGACCGGGTGTCGGTACCTTCCTGCAGACCTAAAAGGATATTCAGGTACTGGCTGTCAATATTATTTCCGTACATGACGGAAACAGAGTCTCCGACCTCATCTTCATGGAACATTGTTGGACAGACCCTGTGTTTCTTTGTTCCTGCGATGTAAGTGCACGGCCAGTCTCGAAAAGGGTCTAGGGCCGGCGTCCGCGAATGGCTCAAACCCGATGAATCATTTCAGCACAATTTTTACTTCGGGGCACAGTTGAACTGTTAAGCTTTACTACAGTAAGTTTCACAGCAAGTTTCCTCCCGCTCCAGATTGATTCCAAGAACTTTTCTACTCACTGTCGAATCAATGATGCCAAACTTCGCATTGACCTGAGGAAACATTTCAAGATTGATATACACACACATATGTGCTTCCAAGATCTACTAACCCCCGCGGCTTCTAATCGCCGGTAAAAACAACAAACTACTTGCGATGAACAGCGCTTCTCGATCCGTATCAAGCGCGCGTAAATGGCCCCTATGGTGCATCTATACATGGACCGTAAGTATAATAATAAATCCCCCTCTCCTCCCCGAGTTTTTATTTATTTATTTATAAATCCCGACACTCTGTCTCCGGGATATCTCCGGAATGTCTTTTTCACCTCTTCCGTGATTTCCGGGACATTTCGGGCTCTCGCTCATGTCGAATAAAATACAAAGCCATACGCAGAGGTACTCAGCCGAGCGTCATAACTAGGCGCGACGTTCCTGGTCGATTTGTTGGGCCGACATTCGCTTATCCAGCGGTACAGCTTCCGGCATGAGCATTCTCCGTCTCAGAGGAAGTCCTTGAGAAGACAATATCCAACCGTGCAATCACAGATGAGGGGTCAGAGCTAGAGAGTGATATTCCGCTTCAAATCGATGGAAATTCTCTATAAAAGCGAGTATTTTGGACTCCCATTCTTCAGTTCGCCCAGTCCAAAGCCAACCAAAGTCCAATGTTCTCCAAATCCTTCATCTTCTTTGCTTCCATTGCCGATGCAGCGGCACTTGCCGTCGGCCCCATGCCCGAACGTTTTCTCAAAATCTATGTTCGGCTCTCTGAATAAATATTGCTTAGGACGTCGGAACCACAGTTACTCTTTGCACAGATCCCAACGGCGTCAGCGGATGCCTCAACATCCCGGTCAACTCGGACACTTGCCGCAGCCTCACTGGCGGGTTCAGGTTCCTCAACGATGGGGGGGTCTCCGCTGCGAAGATCCCCACAGGGGTCATCTGCACCTTCTTCGAGTGCGTTGAACATTTGAGTTGAACTGAACTGATTAATACCTGCGGGGTGCGTCAGCAATACGGACACCGATGTCGTTCCTGCAGGACTTAAACGTGGTTCCGGGAATCGCTGGCACTGTCAACTTCAACGACAGGACGAGCTCGGGCACCTGTTCTAGCTTCTAGCTATATAATGGAGAACTACCATGTATAGACATATTGATAACGCTAACACTCCCTCCCAACTTATGTAAATTTATTTTTGCTCATGCTTTAAAAACGTCTCAGAGTTATGGAAAACGGGAGGCTGATGTTGAGTTTCAGTCCCCACAAATAATATCTTTAAGGCAGAGAAATATCGTGGCCATCACATAAACGACTAAAGATGCAATGATTGGTCTGGATATTGACTGCGGTGAGGTGCCGTATACTATGAAACTTGGGCGCAACAGTTGACATATGTAAATAGGACATGAACTACATAGCCTATAACTCTTGGTCGCCCTCCGTTGTTTTATTGAGGCCCAGCTCTCCATTTTTCATGTTTGCTATGTAGCCTAGAAAGGGGAGGCCCCCCTTGTAGGTAGGCTCCACGTCGCTCTCGGCCTCGGTGTCGTCTTTCACCAAGCTCCTGACATTTTCCAGCCCCATAAAAGGCGCCTGAAACTTGATGCATACCGTTGACGAACCGCTTTTACATTTTCGTCGTCCACGTAGGGATCGAAATAGTTTTTGCAGATAGTCATCATTTCTTGGACCTTGGCGTCAGTGAGTTCTTTGGAGTTGTCCGCGGTCCCATAAATGACTGTGAAGTCATAAGAACCAGGAACATCGTATCTAGCCATAACTGCACCGAGTATCTGCCACGGACAACAATCGCCGGGCAGTCCTGACTTTCCCTGGCTGCTCACAGCACCGAGAACTAGTCCAATTTTAACAGGAAGGATAAGAATACTTGTTCTGAATCTTGTAATTAGAGGTACACTCACAAAGATCGTCTGAACCAGGTAAGGAGCAGAAAATACATGTTTTCTCCGGCGGGCTTATGTTTTGGCGCAGAGTAGATTCTTCGACTCGACGTCCATCTATTGCAGACAACGATCTCTTCCAACGGGATGAGGGGTGATTGAGGGTGATATTCTACTTCCGGCACTCTACATTGTTATAAAGGGGGAGGCATTCTGCTTCTTATTCTTCAGTTTTCCCAGTTGAAAGCAAACTAAAGTACAATGTTCTCCAAGTCGCTCATCATCTTTGCCTCCATCGCTGCGGCATCTGCGCTCGCCGTCGACCCCACCCCCGTACGTCTCTCTCAAAATACATGTTCCGCTCTCTGAATGACTGCTTAGGATGTCGGAAACACAGTTAGCGTGTGCAGTGATGTCAACGGCGTCAGTGGATGCGCCACCATCCCCATCAACTCGAACACTTGCGTCAGCTTCACTGGCGGCCTCAGCTTCCTGAACGACGAGGTTTCCGCGGCGACAATCCCTGCCGGATTCGTCTGCACCTTCTTCGAGTGCGTCCAGTTAAATCTGATCTGTACTGCCTGTGTAGACTAATTAATTCCCTCACAGCGCTTCGGGGTGTATTAGTAACACAGACACCGACGTCGTCTTCTTGCAGGGTGGGTCGTGGAACTTCTTCGCGGTTCCGGGGATCTTTGGCACAGTCAACTTCAACGACAGGGCGAGCTCGTTCCTTTGCTCCACCTTCTAGCGAACAGTTGTCTGTTAAATAGTTATCATCAATAGCTATCTGTGTGTTTCCATCTTGTGTACGGAACTGTGTCCGTCTTTGTTGTGGGTTTATAGAAAAAATTGTCGGTGATTTACTGGGGTGAATTTAGTACAAGGTGCAGTCAGCAACCCCAGTGAACTACATATTTGAATATCCCCACCATTCATGCCATATTCCCAAAGGCCCGTGAATATTTGCCATAATTTTAGGCGGTCAAAATAACTGGGGGTTTGAATGAACCATGCTTTATTCATGTTTGCATGGTTTCAAATTTGATCTGTACTGCCTGTGTAGACTAATTAATGCCCTTACAGCGCTGCGGGGTGCATCAGTAGCAGAGCCACCGACGTCGCCTTCCTGCAGGGTGAATCGTGGAAGCATCCCAGTAGCATAGGATCCTGCATCAGGCTGGATCGTGAAACCATCAAGTAATCATTATGTAAACCATTCATTCCAGACAACCGTTTAAACTTTTAAACGACTCAGCTAACTGACCGTCCACACCGTTGAGCCCAAAATTGAACATGAACAAAACGTCTTCTGGGTGGTACCTCGGTTCACAAGGTTGAACTCAATTCAACCCGAGAAAAGTAAACCACAGGCCCTGTTGATACTTCGGCGTCCAGGGTAGTACATATGCCCAGTCTGGCCGTCCAGCAAAAGGTCAATGGAGCGATCGACCGTTCAACGTTCAACTGTTGATCGGCTTATTCAAGTTCGATTTGGCTTTTAACCGGATAGTTTCTGGCTTCACCAAATTCAGTTCATAGGCAACCGTAGCATCCGTTAGGTGTCCAATTGTCTGGTAAGGTTAAACGGAGTGACATGGTTAAACCGCGGTTAACAAGAGTGAACCGGTTAATGGTCTGAGATCTTGGAAGTTAAACCTGTACCTCGAGCGCGCCTTGCGCCGATAGATACTTACATAGCGCACCAAATTGAATGGATTAAGTGCACCTTGCCCGCGAATTGCATAGCCGTAGTACATGCATACACGACTGAAACTGCGTTGGCGTTGGCGTATATGATAAAACGGGAACTCCACGCCGTGGTGCGATCGGTGGATGTATTTGACGGCGTCCAGGCTGTGACTGCGACGCCAGGATACGTGTGCAATTTCCCGCAAAACAAGGACGGGACGGGATAGAGCGGGGCAGGCATGGGATGGGACGGACGGACGATGAATGGAATATATCGGTGGAGGGACGTGATCTGTGGATGCACGCCTCGGAACTGCTCATAAATCATGGACGGGGAGCGGTGGTGCGGGCGGGCTCGGAGGCGGGACGCGTGTGCATGTGCGCTCACACAGCTTTATGCCGAAGCTGTCGAACCGACTTTCAACGAGCCTCGGGAGCGCCTCAGGGAAGGAGAGGGCAAGACCGGGGCGGAAGGACACGGCGGTCATAGTACGCAGCAACTCTTAGTACTGATGGTGCAATCGCGCGCCGGAAGCTCTAGATCTGCTCTCGTCGCGCTTCGCTCTTCGTGCGCCGCAAACGCACCAGCCGCAGCGAAGCGTGTGAGCCACCCGAAGGGAAGGCAGTCGTACGCATGAAGGCGCAGCAGCAGTACGCCCCGCGCACGCCAAAACGATGGGCTCGGGGTTGGGGAGCTCCAGCCTGGACGGAGGGGCGGGGCTACCCTGCGTCTCTTGTTATGTGCCTGGTGGTTTCGTTGGTTTGGATGCTGCAGTGGCTTGAGTACGGCGTGCGTGAGCTACTGCGCGGCGGGCAGGACAAAGACCGTGCGAACCAACGGGCAATGCCGAACACCAACTGATTGCCGAATTCAGACACCGTCATTTTTATTTCATGTTGCTTTCAGTTGACGCTGCAGGCCTAAGCACGAAGTAATTGAAGTTTGAAGGTTCGATAAACGCCCAGAATAGATGTAAGAAAGCCTCCTTTTTCTTCCCACAATTCTTTCTGATTCAGTGTCTGGAATTTGAACTGTCGTACTTCATAGGATCAAAACTCGATCTCGTTGGCTCACATGAATCAGCTGCTATACTGAAAATCTGAATGGTAGATTGTGCCAGACAATTTACTGTAATCCCATCTCTCGGAAATTGGTAAGGATATTTACTTCCGTATTAGTTGTGGTACCATATCGGCGAAATTGGCAAGAATATTTAGCTCACCGGGATGCAGATGTTGTTAGCTGCACCTTGTACTAAATGCACCACGGAAAATCACCAATATTTTTCCCATAAACCCACAAGAAAGACAGAGACAGTTCAGTAGACCGTGATGGCAATTAATATATAACTACTTGTTAGAAGGTGGAGCAGGTGAACGAGCTTGACCGGTCGTTGAAATCGACGGTGCCAGAAATTCCAGGAACCGCGAGGAAGTTCCACGATCCGCCCTGTAGGAAGACAACATCGGTGTCTGTGTTGCTGATGCACCCCGCAGCGCTGTATGGGCATTAATTAGTTCTCACAGCTCAGTCCGAATTCAAATTGGATTGAACGCACTCGAAGAATGTGCAGACGAATCCGGCGGGGACCTTCGCGGCGGAAACCTCGTCGTTCAGGAAGCTGAGGCCGCCAGTAAAGCTGCGGCAATCGTCCGAGTTGATGGGGATGTTGACGCATCCACTGACGCCGTTGACATCGCTGCACACGGTAACCGTGGATCCGACGTCCTATGTAAGCAGTATTTTAGAGAGCAGAACATAGATGTTGAAAGAGTCGTACGGGCGTGGGGCCGACAGCGAGCGCCGATGCAGCAGCGATGCAAGCAAAGAGGGTGAGCGACTTGGAGAACATTGTAGTTTAGTTGGCTTTGAACGAGGCGAACTGAAGAATGGGAGGCTCAGAATACTCCTCTTTTATTGAGGAACTGCTGCGACCAGAAGCGGAATATTACTCTCTAGTTTCTCACCCCTCACCTGCCAGACTATTGTCTTCCCTGCATGAGTTCCTAGCTGAGACGGGGAATGCGCATGCCGGAGGCTGTACCGATGCATAAGCGAATGCCGACCCCTAGAAATCAACCAGGAAAGTCGCGGCTGGCCAGTACTTCCGCCCAATGTCTGCGTATAACCTTTTATTTTACTCGACACGAGCGGGAGCCAGACATGTCCCGATAATATCGGAAAAGTTCAAACAAAAAGCTGCGCTGCATTGATTCAAAGGGGAGTGTGTTGAGATTTGTAAAGTTTGTTTTCCTTTTTGTTTTCTTTGCATAAACTCACCGCACAAAAATGAAGAGGCGTGTGAAGGGCCTCAGAACTACGCGAACAAGCGCACCACTGGTAGTTCTTTTGGGGTATCCTGCAGGAAGAAGCCCCGACATTGATATGGATCGAGATCCGCCGTTCACAGTGGAAGTGCCGGACCATTCAATAGCTAACAAGTCCTTTTGGATGCGCATGTGGGTGGTATATGGATCTTGAAATGTTTTTTCCATCAGCGATTCTAAATTCCGCAACATTGATTCAAAGAAGTCCTTCAGGACCGGTCGGCACGCGCCGCGGTGCATGTGCGTATGTATATCAGTCCTGCGGGTTTAAGTTAATCGAGAGCAAGTTGGAAGTACGCACTTCCCATCATTCCCAATACCATTTGATCATGTCAGAACCTCCCTTACATCCAAGAGCATTCTGTGGTTGCTTAATGCCAGTTCAACTGTGCACCGTATAGGTAATAAAAAAATGATGAAACAAGCTCATTTGCGATTCGACATGGTTTCAGACCCACGGGGCCTCAACAACACCATAGTATTTCATGAACATGAGCCTGTGGGCTTCCATCGGCGTGGAATCAAATTTGACAGCGAGTACCTGAATATCCTTTTTTATCTGCCGGAAGTATCGACACGCCGGCGCAACACCGATGAAAGGGCATCGCCGAGCACAGTCAATCACCCAGTACAAACTGCAGGTTTTGTTAATATTTTCTCGCCACCGTTGAGCAGCTAAGTGGTTTAAAGGAGGGAGGCCACGAGCCAATTGAGATTTGGTTGTTCAAAAGAGAGACCGTGCGAATTCGGCGAATGCGGACCGATTGCCGAATGCGGCGGCAGGCCACATCGTAAGTAGCTCACAAGTAGCTCGACGCTCTCACTGTTACAGGTTCTACTTGAAGCTAGAAGTCCCAGTAGAGGTGGGAAAAAAGCTTTTTCCTTCATAATCCTTTCTGAATTTTGATTTCTCTCCGGCATCCAGACCAAGATATAAACCTCAATTGCGATAATGGTGCGCAACCGAAGTTGAAGAGTGGCAACTTGCCAGCTCAGGCATACACATCTGATGCGCGCATATCAGCCATTCAAAGCTCTGAACTGACCTCCACGGGCAGCATTCCCCCGGAACTCATGTCAGAGATCTTTCTCTATGTCCTCCCGAATATTCAGAGCGTCTATATTTCTCCGGTCCAGGATCGCCGACGCTTGTCTCTCACATCTGCGGGGAGTGATAAAACATTGCACCTGCAACTCCTGCGCTCTGGCGAGCGATGCGACTGACCTGGGACTCGGAGTCTCTCACCGTCGCTTTGGATCTTCTGCAGACTTGGCTGCTTCGCTCGCGGGACTATCCTCTATTAATTTCGATGGATGCAGAAGACCTAGGGGACGCGCTGCGAAGTGGAGACCGAGTGGAGTCTTTCCTCAACGTGATACTGCCTCATGCATCGCGGTGGGAAAATGTCGATTTACAGATGCCCACACGTCCTTCCGCCTTCTCAGCTGTGACTTCCCCATCCGTCTGCGACTGGGTATATCTCACGCGCGAGGCGGTACCAGCGTGGCCTTGACCAAGGTGCCTTGATTGAAGTATGTTGTCCTAGCGCGCTCGTTCTAGCCTGCTGACTTCCGTAGATCTGCCCTGGCCACGGTTTGTCACCATTTCCGCCGCAGAACTCTTCCCCTATGAATGTCTCGGAATCCTACGGGATGCCCACGTACTCGTGCATTTCGCAGTGACCTTGGTCCAGACTCAGCCTGGATCCCACGCGCCACTCCCCCGAATTCCGCCTCTATCGCATCTCGAATTGATTGTCCTGCACCACAGTGGCGGGAGGTCTGTTGGCCAAAAGCTCGTCCTCGATGCGCTGATCACGCATGCTCTGCACCATCTCAGGATTTCCGAGCGCATGCTTGGGACGACGCCTCCAACGCTATCCGCTTTCTTTACTCGCTCGCAGTGCACCCTCGTGTCCCTTAAGGTCGGCTACACGGCAATTTCAGAGACCGAGTATCGAACCGCATTTCCTAGCATCGAAAATATTATAGTACCGTTTTAAAGTACATGCATACAATGTAGGAAATTAACCTTAGATAGAGTTCTGAAATGTCCGCGCCTCCGACGTACATTAGCTTTTTGGGACATCGATTCTTGATTCAAATAAATCATTCTGTCTTATATAACTATTTGATGCCTTGATCTATGTACCTCGCCCTGCGGGTGAGTAGGTAGGTAGGTAGGTATTATTTATTATACGGTGCGAATAATGAACGCCGGTTCCCGGGGAGATTATCCCGATGTACAAAGCAAGCGTATATCATTAATTCGTCTGCTGTAATTATCGCATGATCCATCTACCTCGCCTGTGGGGGTTGATTGACGTGAAGGACCGGAATATCCATTAACAAACACATTATCATACTGTATCATATATCGACGATATTTCCACTTTCCATACCCACGTGGCACCGTCTATAGGAATGACCGCCGCGCAAATATATTTACTTCAATAGCTGTGGCACCACATCGGCGAAATCGGTGAGGATATTCAAATCCGTAGCTCACAGGGATGCGGAGGTTGTTGGCTGCACCTTGTACTAAATGCACCACGGCAAATCCCCAATAATCTTTTCATAAACCCAAACCCAAGTAAAATAAAGACAGAGGAGAGCATGATGGTAATTAAGGTAACTACTTGTTAGAAGGTAGAGCAAGTGAAAGAGCTCGCCCGGTCGTTGAAGTCCACGGTGCCAGAAATTCCCGGAACCGCGAAGAAGCTCCACGACCCGCCCTGCAAGAAGACGACGTCGGTGTCTGTGTTACTGATGCACCCCGCAGCGCTGTATGGGCATTAATTAGTCTACACGGGCAGTAAAGATCAAATTTGACTGGACGCACTCGAAGAAGGTGCAGACGAATCCGGCAGGGATTGTCGCCGTGGAAAGCTCGTCGTTCAGGAAGCTGAGGCCGCCAGTGAAGCTGCGGCAAGTGTCCGAGTTGACGGGGATGTTGACGCATCCACTGACGCCGTTGGCATCAGTGCACACGGTAATCGTGGTTCCGACATCCTAAGCAGCAATTCAGAGAGCGGCACATGTATTTTGAGAGAGACGTACGGGTGTGGGGCCGACGGCGAGCGCAGATGCCGCAGCGATGGAAGCAAAGAGGATGAGCGACTTGGAGAACATTGTACTTTAGTTTGCTTTGAACTGGGCGAACTGAAGAATAAGAGGCAGAATGCCTCCCCTTTTTATAACAATGTAGAGTGCCGGAAGTAGAATATCACCCTCAATCACCCCTCGTCTGTCATCTAAGCGTCAGAAGGAGATATCATTGTCGACAACGTACGGACGTCGAGTCCGAGGATCCTCAATTCCGACCCAGCGCCGAAACATAAGCGCCGCCGGCCCCGCCGGACAAGAATTTATTTCGAATCTTTAGTCGCGAATGGCGAGAGTTTGCCCGATGTTGACGGGAATTCTAAGTATGCTGGTTTTGAATGCGGATAGTCAGAGGCACCCTTGCAGATCGTTTGAACTAGGTACTGTGAGCAGCCGGGGAAAGCCGGGATCCCGTCGCTTGTTCCCCGTGGTGGAGTTATAGGGTATCTCCGATTTAAAAAATGGAAGAAGAACTATCCCAGGACCAAGATTTAAAAGCTCTCTAATTCTGAGTGCAAAACATAAGCACTGAAGCTTACTACGCCTCATGTGTTGGTGAGAAAATGCAATACATAGTGGCTGATCCTGCAGTTTCAAAAAAATAAGGGCTCTGAATAATAATAGACCCAATTATTTTAGCACCAGATTTCAGCCAAATTTTCGGTGTGGACGGCATTAGGGTCACCTCCGTGTGTGTTTGTCCAATTTGAACCATCTTACCCATTGTGGTAGGGCAGTGCTGATTGGCACGTGGCATTCAACTCTTCCCTTCACCCACGATCGTTTCCATCCTTCGCATTTGTTCATGTCTCGTCCCTGGGCTGCGGGAAAACCTGCAGCTGTCGGTTGATTGACGACGCATTTTCAGCGGTGCAAACCGGGTGTTGGTACCTTCCTGCAGACCTAAAAGGATATTCAGGTCCTGGCTGTCAATATTATTTCCGCACATGGCGGAAACAGAGTCTCTGACCTCTTCTTCATGGAACATTGTTGAACAGACCCTGTGTTTCTTTGTTCCTGCGATCTAAGTGCACGGCCAGTCTCGAAAAGGGTCTCGGGCCGTCCGCGAATGGCTCAAACCCGATGAATCATTTCAACACAATTTTTACTTCGGGGCACAGTTGAACTGTTAAGCTTAGTACAGCAATTTCCTCCCTACTACAGCAAGTTTCTTCCCGCTCCAGATTGACTCCAAAAACTCTTCTACTCACTATCCCAACGGCAGCGGCCTACCATTGAATCAATGATGCCAGATTCTGCATGACCTGAGGAAACATTTCAAGATTGATATACCCCCACATGTGTGCTTCCAAAGATCTGCTAACCATTGAATCAATCCCCCGCCGCTTCTAATCGCCGGTAAAAACAGCAAACTACTTACGATGAACAGCGCTTCTCGATCCGTATCAATATTCGCGCGACATCCTCAAGAATACTACCACTGCCAGATGTGCTCCTGCCCAGTGCGCGTAAAGAGCCCCTATGGTGCATCTATACACGGACCGCGAGTATAATAAATCCCCCCTCTCCTACCCGATTTTTTATTTATTTATCAATCTCAACACTCTCTCAGCGGGGTATTTCCGGGATGTCTTTTTCGCCTCTTCCGCGAATGCCGGGACATTTCGGGCTCTTACCCATGTCGAATAAAATACAAAGCCATACGCAGAGGTACTCGGCGGAGTGTCATAGCTAGACGCGACGTTCCTGGTTGATTTGTTGGGCCGGAATTCGCTTATGCAGCCGTACAGCCTCCGGCATGAGCATTCTCCGTCTCAGAGCAAGTCCTGGAGAAGAAAATATCCAACCTTGCAATCACAGATGAGGGGTGAGAGCTATAGAGCGATATTCCGCTTCAAATCGATACAATTGCTCTATAAAAGGGAGTATTTTTGGTCTCCCATTCTTCAGTTCGCCCAGTCCAAAGCCAACTAAAGTCCAATGTTCTCCAAATCCCTCATCTTTTTTGCTTCAATCGCCGCTGCATCGGCACTTGCCGTCGGCCCCACGCCCGTACGTTTCTCTCAAAGTCTATGTTTAGCTCTCTGAATAAATATTGCTTAGGACGTCGGAACCACGGTTACTCTTTGCACGGATCCCAATGGCGTCAGCGGATGCCTCAACATCCCGGTCAACTCGGACACTTGCCGCAGCCTCACTGGCGGGTTCAGCTTCCTCAACGATGGAGTCTCCACTGCGAAGATCCCCGCAGGGTTCATCTGCACCTTCTTTGAGTGCGTTGAATCAAATTTGATTTGATTTGAACTGAACTAATTAATGCCCAACAGCGCGGTGGGGTGCGTTAGCAACACGGACACCGATGTCGTCTTCCTGCAGGGTGGATCGTGGAACTTAAACGCGGTTCCGGGAATCGCTGGCACAGTCAACTTCAACGATAAAACAAGCTCGTTCACCTGCTCCACCTTCTAAAGAAGTCGTTATATTATTATTTACCTACTGGGCCGTCTTTGTCTTCCTTTTCTTTGTGAGTTTATGGAAATTTGGTTCATGATTGCCTGCTAGTGAGGTTCAGATTTAAATATTCCACACAACACAACAAGGTAGACTGCGATTGGCAGTTGGGCATACCATTATCACTGCGTTAAGCAGGTCCCTAAACCCCGAAATCCGTCTTTGTCGCCTATGCCATCTCACTGGTGGCTGGTTCTCCCTTTTTGAAGTTTTGGAACCCACTGAACGCAGTGAACATTATCCATGAATCCATCTTCAGCCACACGGCGACACTGCCAGAAGGAGTAGATGGATGAAACTGGGATTACAGAAGAGGGAATGAATTAACAATTTCCTTGAAACAGGCTAATACATAATCGATGGTCAAAACATACTTACGAGGGGTGCCGACATTTCAGTACTAGTATATTCTACTGCGTGGCGGGGTTAAGTAACTTGGTACTCGGGATATATATTAATACTCACACTAAAACGCACGATGGGGTCAATATGATGTCTTCGATGTTCGGAAATGCGGTTCGATAATCTCTCTCTGAAGATGGCGCGTAGTTGACATGAAGAGATGCGAGGGTGCACTGTGAACCGGTAAGAAGAGCGGAGACCGTCAGCACGGCGTTGTTATTCAACATGCGCTCTGAGATGCGGATATGGCGTAGGGAAGGTGTTGTCAACACATCAAGGACAACCTTCTGGGAAAGACACCTCAAGCACTGTCTGGTAGGACGATGGATTGAAGATGCAAGAGCGGCGGAATTGGGCGCGGCGCTTGGTCTACTTCATCGGGGTGGATCACGCCCGATGTGAAATGCACATGTACTGGTCATCCCGTAGGATTACAAGACATTCATCGGGGGGTACAGTTCTGTGGCGGAAATAGTGGCAAGTTGCCACCAGGGCAGAGTGAAGTCGCCGGGCCAGAACGGGTGCGCTAGGATGACGTATTGCAATCTGGGCACCTAGGTAAAGGCCCTGCCCGCATCGTCTCGGGCGTGAGAGATACCAAGCCACATACGGCAGAGGGGAAATCACAATTAAGCAGGCAAAAGACACTCAATGACTGTTTTTAGCCAAGTGAGTCAGGCCTGAACACAGGGAATTTGATAACGGATAATCGCGCGAGCGAAGCAGCCAAGTCTGCGGAAGATCCAGAGCGACGGGGAGAGACTCTGCGTCCTGGAGGGTCATTCGTATAGCTCTCCAGAGCGCCGGGTTTTCAAACGCAATTTCTCGCCATCCCCTGCAGATGTGAGAAAGGAGCGTCGGCGACCAGGGACCCAAGAGATATGGACGCTCTGGATATTCCGGGAGGACATGGAGAAAGATCTCTGGCTTGAGTACCGGGGGAATCATGTCAAGGATCGGGAGGTCAGTGCAGAAATTTGGATGGCTGAGAGGCTCGCATCGGATGCGGATGCTTGAGCTCCAGGTTGGTACTCTTCAGTGACAGTATCGTCATTGATGATGTCCATATCTTGGTCTAGGAGAGAAACAAAATTGAGCAATCGTGCGAAGGACTTTCTATACTATACCAATTTTTGCGTGTTTCTGCAGATCTAGTGGGGCTTTCTAACTTCGCGGCGTCAACTGGAAAGTTTCTGAAGGACCTTCATCTTCTTTGACAAGTCATGGATTCGGCAATCAATGGTCGGCATTCGCCGATTGATCATTGTTGTCGACGAACAAATCTTTGCTAGCACTCTGGCCACAGTCTCTACTTCCTCAGCTGCTGAACGGTTTTACCAAAACCTTCGTAGCTTAGGCCTAGTATTAGCCATGATTTCGGACGATGTCTCGGTAAACACCCCTCAGGGTCATATATAAATCCCTCGAGCTGCAGTGGGACACGTTCTTCTTTACGCCGAGGGTCCAGTTCCCCATCCGCCTTTGCTTGGTTGGTGTAAACTTTGCATAAATATGCCCCCCCACCCCCCTAATATTTTGTGTAGCCTTGAACCCAAAGCTGACACCAGTTACAAGCGCGACTTGTCCCGAACTCGTAGGGCCCAGGTTCCAGGCCTCTCAATCCCTTGAATGACCCTCTCGGTTGTAGCCGTAGTTCTGAAGCATGCCTCTCGGAGTGCGACGGCCTGCCACAAATAGCCACACGATGTACGAACAGTGGATTCCGCGTCCAATTTTACAGTACTAAGCTTTGATGATATTCTCAGAGATGCTCTCCGACTTCCTCAGGAGCTCATCGATGCCATTCTGGATGAATTAGACATGTCTCCCCCAGCGGAGTCTCCTTATGCGTTTCGACCAGCGGAACTCAAGGCATCTGAGGAGGCGGTAAAGTCCTGCTCACTGGTATCCCACTCTTTCGTGTGGCCAAGCCAAATGAAACTCTTTTCCGCAGTCGATCTCCGCGCCCGGGTCAGCACCATTTCGCTGGATGCACTGACTCAGAAGTTTTCCGGATTATCATCATCCTCCTCCCTGCACATTGCTCCCTATGTGAAAACCCTACTTCTCAGCTATCGCAGTGATCGAACAGATCTTTCCAAAACTGTCGGCCATATCCTCTCTTTGCTTGGCAACTTGGTATCTCTACGTCTCCAGCCTTGGTCTAAAAAACCATGGGTCCGACTTCCTGACTTCCTCCATCATTTACGGGACTCTGTTGCACCACTTTCCACCCTCCAATTCATAGAAATCAGACACCACCATTTCGACAGCGCGTCGGATCTCCAGGATCTTCTGTGTAATTGTTTGTCTCTGAAGAGCCTGACTCTTCGCGCGATCATATTCACAAATTTAATAGCTCTCGGACCTCTATGCCCAGTTTCCAGCCTTCCGCGGATTGTTATTGATTCTCCACAATTGTCCGGGCTACGGCGTACCGACGTTGACGAGCTTGTGTAGAGTTTTATTACCGTGGATATCACACACCTTCACTCACTCCATCTCGAAGACGGTTCAATGGATATTATTTGAGCAAATCCTTCCATTCGGGAAATTAAAATAGCGATGCAGCTCACCCGTCTGTTCCATTCGTTTTCTTCTGCCGCTCCTCACATTGAAACAGCTAATTTGTAGAATCTTTTATCATCGAGCCCCTGCACAAACTGCTCCCAGAGCGGAGCCACCTGCACGCTCTTCATTTGGAAGCATACAGCCCGGGTATAATATTCTCGATAATCCACAAGCTGGGGCATCTATCGAAACTTGGTGCCTTGAAAACAGTCACAATAGGGATTACCTCTCCCTCGAACGATATCGACGAGCACCATTCCTGGTCCGATATTGATGAGTTTTTTAGCCAGTTATCAGGAATCGAGCTGGAGGAGGTCAAAGTGAGCTGTGTGTGGTTTCAGGACCACGTCGCAGCAGAGGACTTCAGAAAATTCCTCCCAAAAGTGGACAAGGGATCCTGCGCGTTTGGATGATGGCGCGTCCGAGTCGTTGTACCATTTTAGCCTGAGCCGTACTTATTCCTCTGTTACTCCTTACTTCTTGGAAAAGCCGTTTCTTTTGATACATTGTTCCGTACTTTTCCCAATAAAAGAGGAGGTGACAGTGAAATAGTGCTGTCCAGATATGATATGATTACGATTTTTGGCGTATCGTATTATATCCGTATCATATCACTCACTCTGGGGTCGTATCGTATCTGTATCTATTTTCATCGTATCATAATCTACCGTATCAAATATAATCTGAATATATTTTAATTATTCGCGAATATTATATTTTTTGTGGTGCCCAGGACCAGGTCGGTAGCAATGCTAAATTTAGAGCCGTTCTGTACAGAATTAAAATGACCGGTGTATAGGCGAACCAAGCTAGGAAGGCCCATGAAACGCAAACCGCAGGTTCCCAAAAAGGATCTGTACATACCCTGATACATAACCCCTGGGATGGGTGCCTCTGGCTCCTCCAGAAATTTCCGACATTTGTACAACAGAACTTCTGTGTTCGGGGTGAATGGACAATGGGTGGGATCTAAGAAAAGAAATGGGCTGCCGATAGTATATGGGAATGCAATTAACAGCTGTCCTGAAGAACCTCACAAATTTCCAGACCTGTAGCAGGAGCCTGTCAGCGCGTGGTATGAGGTGGCCATCTTGTCCCGCTGAAGATGCGAGAGATCAGTCTTCTCCGCTGTATAGCCCAGGCGTGAGGGTGGCCTTAGTTCACTGTTGTTTATCCTATCTGAGCTGAATGCCTTGGATTCAGGAAGTATATTATTGAGCCCCAGAAGTCACGGATTGGGGAAGAATTGGCAGAGAAATGGTGTACACGGCAACAGTGATGTCAAGAAAATGATGTCTCACATATCGGATCAGAATCAAACACACCATAACTCTTGATCCGTACCTCAACTCCGCCTACAATTTGGTATGAACATGGCCCAGAGGTCATATTCCACCACAAACTCTGTCAAATTATTAAGTACCTGACTGCTGGGATTCAAGTGGCCAACTAAAGGGTCTCCACTAGTGCACCAGAAAAGACCACAATACGCCAAGAATACGATGAATACACATTTCCGATATCATAATATATGCATATTATATCATATCATATTCCTCCGTATCCATATTCTGTGAGACCTCATTTTGCCGTATCATATCCATATTTAATCGTATGTATTCAAATCATAATTTTGGATATCATAATTATGGACAGCACTACTCTGGATATTCCGGAAGGACATGGAGAAAGATCTCTGACATGAGTTCCGGGGGAATGCTGCCCGTGGAGGTCAGTTCAGAGCTTTGAATGGCTGATATGCGCGCATCAGATGTGTATGCTTGACTCGGAGCTTGCCACTCTTCAGTCGCGCACCAGTATCGCAATTGAGGTTTATATCTTGGTCTGGATTCCGAAGAGAAATCAAAATTCAGAAAGAATTATGAAGGAAAAGGCTTTTTTTCTACCTCTACTGGGACTTCTAGCTTCAAGTAGAACCTGTAACAGTAAGAGCGTCGAGCTACTTGTGAGCTACTTCGAGCAAGCCAGCAGTGTGTGGCCTGCCGCATTCGGCAATCGGTCCGCATTCGCCGAATTCACACGGTCTTTATTTTGAACAACCAAATTTCAATTGGCTCGTGTCCTCCCTCCTTCAAACCACTTAGATGCTCAACGGCGAGAAAAAATGGAAAATTTGTACTGGGTGATTGACTGTGCTCGGCGATGCCCTTTCAGCGGTGTTGCGCCGGGGTGTCGATACTTCCTGCAGATAAAAAAGGATATTCAGGTACTCGCTGTCAAATTTGATTCCCCGCTGATGGAAGCCCACAAGCTCATGTTCATGAAATATTATGGTGTTGTTGAAGTCCCGTGAGCCTGAAACTACGTCGAATCGCAAATGAGCTCGTTTCATCATCATTTTTTTATCACCTATACGGCACAGTTGAACTGGCATTAAACAACCACATAATGCTCTTGGATGTAAGGGAGGTTCTGACATGATCAGATGGTATTGGGAATGATGGGAAGTGCGTACTTCCAACTTGCTCTCGATTAACTTAAACCCGCAGGACTGATATACATACCCACATGCACCGCGGCGCGTGCCGACCGGTCCTGAAGGACTTCTTTGAATCAATGTTGCGGAATTTAGAATCGCCGATGGAAACAACATTTCGAGATCCATATACCACCCACATGCGCATCCCAAAGGACTTGTTAGCTATTGAATGGTCCGGCACTTCCACTGTGAACGGCGGATCTCGATCCATATCAATGTTGGGGCTTCTTCCTGCAGGATACCCCAAAAGAACTACCAGTGGTGCGCTTATTCGCGTAGTTCTGTGGCCCTTCACACGCCTCTTCATTTTTTGCGGTGAGTTTATGCAAGGAAAACAAAAAGGAAAACAAACATTATAAATCTCAACACACTCCCCTTTGAATCAGTGCAGCGCAGCTTTTTGTTTCAACTTTTCCGATATTACCGGGACATGTCTGGCTCCCGCTCGTGTCGAGTAAAATAAAAGGTTATATGCAGATATTCCGCGGAGTACTGGCTAGCCGCGACGTTCCTGGTTGATTTCTGGGGGTCGACGTTCGCTTATGCATCGGTACAGCCTCCGGCATGCGCATTCCCCGTCTCAGCTAGGAACTCATGCAGGGAAGACAATAGTCTGGCAGGTGAGGGGGTGAGAAACTAGAGAGTGATATTCCGCTTCTGGTCGCAGCAGTTCCTCAATAAAAGAGGAGTATTCCGAGCTTCCCATTCTTCAGTTCGCCTCGTTCAAAACCAACTAAAGTGCAATGTTCTCCAAGTCGCTCATCCTCTTTGCTTCCATCGCTGCTGCATCGGCGCTCGCTGTCGGCCCCACGCCCGTACGACTCTTTCACTTTCAACATCTATGTTCTGCTCTCTAAAATACTGCTTGCATAGGACGTCGGATCCACCATTACCGTGTGCAGCGATGTCAACGGCGTCAGTGGATGCGTCAACATCCCCATCAACTCGGACGATTGCCACAGCTTTACTGGCGGCCTCAGCTTCCTGAACGACGAGGTTTCCGCCGCGAAGGTCCCCGCCGGATTCGTCTGCACATTCTTCGAGTGCGTTCAATCCAATTTAAATTCGAACTGAGCTGTGGGAACTAATTAATGCCCATACAGCGCTGCGGGGTGCATCAGCAACACAGACACCGATGTCGTCTTCCTACAGGGCGGATCGTGGAACTTCCTCGCGGTTCCTGGAATTTCTGGAACCGTCGATTTCAACGACCGGTCGAGCTCGTTCACCTGCTCCACCTTCTAACAAGTAGTTATATATTAATTACCATCACGGTCTACTGAACTGTCTCTGTCTTTCTTGTGGGTTTATGGAAAAAATATTGGTGATTTTCCGTGGTGCATTGAGTACAAGGTGCAGCTAGCAACATCTGCATCCCGGTGAGCTAAATATTCTTGCCAATTTCGCCGATATGGTACCACAACTAATATGGAAGTAAATATCCTTACCAATTTCCAAGAGATGGGATTACAGTAAATTATCTGGCACAATCTCCCGTCCAGATTTTCAGTATAGCAGCTGATTCATGTGAGCCAACGAGATCGAGTCTTGATCCTATGAAGTGCGACGGTTCAAATTCCAACCAGAATCAGAAAGAATTTGGGAAGAAAAAGGAGGCTTCCTTACACCTATTCTGGGTGTTTCTCGCGCCTTCAAACTAGTACTTGGGGCCTGCGGCGTCAACTGAATGCAACATGAAAAAAAATGAGGTTGGCTGAATTCGGCAATCGGCCCGTGTTCGGCATTGCCCGTTGTCAAGTTCGCACGCTCTTTTTCCGTCGCTATGCTTGAACTTAAGTACCCCAATAAGAACAAAGGGCGCCTGAAAGCGACTTGACTCATCCCAAAGAAAGATTGTGGTTTTGTAAATGGAAATCAGGCCATTCCAAATCGTCCTTTTACTCTGACCACCATGAGCTCCTCGCTGCTCGACACCAGCAACCCACTGCAGCCCCTGATGCACAGCGACGACGACGAGTGGAACCATGGCATGTGGCCGCCGCAGCAGAAGCTGGACTTTTGGGGGATGGAATTTGGGCTGATGGAGTTCCAGCACTCGTACGGGGTGGACCCGTTCCAGTTCACCTTCGAGTCGTCCGCCAGCAGCTCGTCCGAGAGCAGCGAGACATCGGGGCCCATCCCAACTGCGACGTCTGCATACTCGTCGCAGGTCTCGTGCGGGGACCTCCTCGAAGTCTCTGACCCTGCATTGGAACTTGCATCGCGCGCCCGCAAGTCTGCCGGCGTCATCCAGGCCGTGCAGCTCGCCCACCAACGGCAACAGCAACCAGCTCTGGTATTTACTTATTTACTACTATGCCCGTCAAGCTCGCCCGCAAGGGCTCCAAGGCGACCGTGCTCGGCAAGGCTGTCGAGTACATCCGCGTGCTCAAGAACCGCGAGTGTTGCCTCGCGCGTGAGTTCAGTGGGCTCAAGACGCTGCTCAGCTTGCTCGCCGGCGCACCCACGCAGCGAGTGGGAGCGCGAGTGGGCGAGGCGTTTCGGGGGTGCCGAGCGCGATGAGCTGGGCGTGGCCGTTCCTTCCCTTCCTTCCTCTTCCCTTCCTCTTTTTTCTTTTTTTGGACTGCGCGCTAACACACACCCCCCACAGCGGTCTTCCCCTTCGTGCAGTTCTGCAGCCTCGCGAGCCAGGCGGGCGAGGCGGAGGCGGATATTATTTATTGTACTTTTGAAAATATGCTATTGTCCCAAACGAACTATACTGCCCAAACAACAAGGGGCTTCAAAGATAAGAAATTTCCTTATATGAATAGGGAGGGAGAGGTCCCCCCGAGGTCTGAAAATATTTTTTTGTATGAGATTTAGAAAGTGGTTCCTTTGCTCAGATTTGTGCAAAAGATGCTTCAGAAAATTTTTGGAATTTTTGGGGCTAATTTTTGACTCTTTTTGATTCTCAGGAGTCAGTTATGGCTCAATTTATGCCTCTGCAGCCTCGGCTCACACAGATAAACTCTGCATATCTGTAAGCTAATGTTTTCCGGAAGTTGCCGATCAGGCCGGTATATCACGTGTCCGATTGATGTGCCTAAACCGAGATTTATTTTCAGTCAAAATAGGTGCTGCAGCTCAAGGAAAGAGCTGAATACTCTACATAAATAACCCAAAACACTCTCCTGCATGAATGCCGGTCCTGGCACTCATTTCGAGGAGAAAAGAATTGGCAGTTTCCATATCGGGAAGTTCTCACGCTGTCATTAAGGGAGGGAGGGGTCTGAGAAAAAAAATGGAAGGTATGTGCGGTTGATGTGCGGATTTTCGCATTTTCAAAGCCCCTTGCAAAACGAGCTACTCCAAATCATGCCGCAGCCCAGCCCTGAACAGTGAAAGGGCTTCAAAAAAAAGAAAGCGGTGTTGAAGGGTTGGTTAGTTGGAGGCGGTAGAGACAAAAAGCGCGTTAGTAGCCTTAATGTTAGCTGAGGCAAGACGAGCTTGCGAGTCTGCCTCAGTGTTAGGCAAGGTAGATTAGATTAGATAGGACCATCATGTACAGCCACCTGTCATTGCTCTTTGCTCCCGCTCATCTACGCGCTGAGCCAAAGACCTTGTTTCCTCGCGTCTACGCACTCGTATCCTCTCGATTCTTTTGCTTTCGTACATCTGGATGTCTTGACTCTTCCCCTTCGATCTTTTCCCCCGTCGGACATGTCCAGGGATTTCCTGGCGAACAGTACATCCTCTACCCATGGTGTCGCTCTCAGCACAGTTTCAGGAGCTCTCATCGAGCCTGCATTGCGCGCGGAACTCACATGAGTGTCCCCGATATTGATCCTTGCTCTTCCACCCCGGAACTATATGTTTCAATCCTTGATTTTTGCTGGAGCGTGGCTTCCTCTTGGATCCTTTCCCACTGCAAGACTAGTTCGTCAAAACCATGAACCTGGAGCCATTTTATGCCTACTTGGTGTGTTATTGTGGTCATTGTTTCCTTTTCTTTCCATCCTGTTTATTTGCCTCATTATCCCCTTCATTCTGCGGCCTTTTTATTCCTTCATTTTTCTTCCTGGGAGCGACAATTGCTCGCAGTGCGCACTCCCTGCAGCACATTTGTCTTCATGGGCTCTCTATTGCTCTTTAAATCCATCATATATGACTTTGGCACGCCGATGTCACTCCCCGCACCGAGTGCCGCGCATTTTGCGCATATATTACGCTATTGTATGGCAGAGCAATGGCATCCCAGTGGTCCTGTACCCGCACGTTAGCGCACTGCCGCTTCCACAGCATCTGCTGCTGGAAGGATAGAGCATCGCACACCATGACACCGCTTCATATGCACATTTGATCACGCTGTTGGAGGGAGAGCTGTCTTTCGGGGCTGTTGATCGTTCCTTTCCCTTGTCTCAGTTTTCGACTTACGGCCTACTGTCCACGTCTAGAGCGTGTCGTGGGGTAGTCCGATGTGTTTCTTATTGCTGTACCTTTGTCCTTGTTGCATGACACGGGATTGAATCCCTTGCACCAGCAGAGCCGCTTGAGTATTACCTCAATGTCGCTCAGCCTTCATCTGCTGGCTCATCACGCCTCGCTTTCAACTTGATCAGCCACAATGGCAATTATGCAGTGTTTGTAAATAATTCGCTGTTTTATCATGCCCCTCTTCATGGGTATCTTGCGACGACAGAGCACGTCTGGGATGCGAATCAGAGGTTGTGTCCCGGTGGCTGCAATTCGTTTTCCCTGTTCTATTTTCTACCGGCGACGGTGGCTGGTTCTTTCACATCTCATATCCGCCTCCGCACCACTGTGCCTGCGCCCCCTCCTGCACTTACTAAGCCAGAGATTGGTGGATGGGAAATTTGTTGGCCGCTGGGCTTGAGATTATGTAACATTGCATTTTCACCTTTGTTCGGCGGCTTGGTTCCGTGTCCACGCTCGTGTTTGCCATTCGCACTCGCACCCGTGGACTCGCCTTTTGTCTGTACACATACCCATTGTGCCTATTTGCACCCATCACAGTTTATTGCGCCATATTGTGCCGCAGCGGTTGCCCCGAGTTTGTGTGCCAATTATGCTCAGCTCCATTTTATTACGCCCAATGCTGGATTGATAGCACTCATTGTGTGCAGTTCTTGTGCTATTACACTCGTTAGCTGTGTTCTTGGAATCAGCAGCTGAATCCTTGGATGCTTTAGTGCATCACATCGTGCCTATGGCACCCAGTCATTTTATGTTCATTGCACTAACTGCGTTCTCGGACTCAGGTCCTTGGATGTTTGCGTTCATCCATTGCGCTCATCACGCTCAGTAGTTGTGTTCTCGGACTCATGTCCTTGAATGTTTGCATACAATTATCAGCCACGTCCCAGCGCGCAGTCATTCGCTGCATTCTCGGACTCATTTCCATGAATTTTTGCATCCAGTCTTCAGCTGCGTTCTCAGGCTCACGTCCTTGAGTGTTGGCTCAGCCATCTCACGCTTATTGCGCTCAGTCATCCGCTGTGTTCTTGGACTCATGTCCTTGAACGTTTCCATCCAATCAGAAGTTGCTCTCATTGTGCTCAGTCATCCACTGCATTCTCGGACTCCTGTCCTTGAACGGTTGCATCCATCATCAGCCGTGTTCTCGGCCTCAGGTCCTTGAGCATTGGCCCAGCCATCTCGCGCCTATTGCGCTCAGTCATCCGCTGCGTTCGTGGACTCATGTCCTTGAATGTTTGCACCCAGTCTTCCATCATGCTCTCGGACTCCTGTCCTTGAACGATTGCATCCATCATCAGCCCTGTGCTCGGCCTCACGTCCTTGAGCATTGGCCCAGCTATTTTGTGCCTATTGCGCTCAGTCATCCGCTGCGTTCTTGGACTCATGTCCTTGAATGTTTGCATCCAGCCATCCATCATGCTCAGTCAACCACTGCGTTCTCGGACTTATGTCCTTGAACAGTTGCATCCATCATCACCCATGTTCTCGGCCTCATTTCCTTGAGCATTGGCCCAGCCATCTCGCGCCTATTGTGCTCGGTCATCAGCCGCATTTTTTAGACTCACATCCTTGAATGTGTGCATCCAGTCATCAGCCGTGCTCATCGCACTCAGTCATCAGCCACGTTCTCTGAGTCATGTCCTTGAATGTGTGCATCCAGTCTCCAGTCGCAGTCATTGCGCTCAGTTATCCGTTGCGTCTTCGGGCTCACGTCCTTGAACGTTTGCATCCAGTCATCAGCCGCGTTCTCGGACTCATGTCCTTGAAGAGTGGCTCAGCCATCTCGCGCTCCTTACGCTCAGTAGCTGCGTTCTTGGGCTCATGTCCTTGAATGTTTGTGTTCTTGGACTCACATCCTTGAGCGTTGGCCCAGCCATCTCACCCCCATTGCGCTCAGGCATTCTCGGGCTCATGTCCTGAATACTCATGTCCTTGGATGGTTATGCATCGCGCCGACTGCGTCCAGTTATCGGCTGTGTTCTCGGACTCAAGTGCCATTTGCGCTCAGTTTTTGCACTCATAGCGCCAAGTTATCACATCCATCACACCCATTCATTCGTGTTGAACGTGCCGGGTTATTTGCCCTCGTCGCACGCCAAGCTTCTGTGCCTATTGCGCCTATCTCGAGTTGTCGCACTAATTGTACCCAGTTTTCTTTTGCAGCGCGCGCTCAACGTGCCGAGTCCTTCGCGCTTCTCGTCCCGAGTCATTGTGTCAATCACACTTATTCAACGTGCCAATTATTTGTGCTCGTCGTGCCCAGTGCCCCAGTTTTTCCCGCCAATTGCACCCAACTTTCGGCCGGGATCATTACACCTCTGGGATCCGATCTTTTTTCTCAATTATTGTGCCAGTTTTACACGCTCATCACCATCAGTTATCGCGTCCATCACGCCCAGAGTCGCCCCGGGCTACTCCCAGTTATCGCACAGATTGCGGCCAGTTGCCCGGCCAATCAGTGGGCCCCGGTTTTCCGCGCCTTCGTGCCTGGCTGTGCTCATCACGCCTGTTTCTATCATGCTCATTTATTCGCGTTCAGTGCGGCGATTGACGTGCTCATCGCGCCTGGTTTCCGTGCCTATGGCGCCCATCGGCCGGCGCCATATTGTGCCGAGTTGTTGTGTCAATTACACCAATTTGTTTGTGCTCATCGGGTCCAACTTCCGCACCTACTGTGCCCAGCTTCCAGTACCACATCGCATCGAGTTGTGCAATGACTGCGTCTCGTTTTTCGCGCTCATCGCACCTAGTCATCACACCCATCATTGCGCTCTTCTATTCACGTTCAATGTTGGTTTAACGGGCCCATTCATCCATGCTTATCTCGGCTAGCTTTCACGCTTAGTGCTTCTAACTTCCAGCACGACATTGTGTTCGGGTTTATGTGCCAATCGCGCTGTGCTCACTGCACTGAGTCGTGAGGGAGATTTGCGCCAGGTGCTCGCACTCAACGTGTCGAGTTATTTGAGTATCGCAACCACTGCGCAAGGTTTTCCTTGCCCGTCGCGCCCAGTTTTCCGTGTTGCGCCCAGAGTCCCCCTACTTGCAATTTGGATCCTGTGCCTATTTCACCGGTTTCAAATTCTTCTGCCGCTCATTTCATCTCCATCATTATTTGCCATTGCGCTCACATTGCACTCTATATTCATGTCATCGAATTTATGTCCGTGTGCTCTTCTATCATCATGCATCATTACGCTCTTCAATTCATGTTATCGGACTCAGTCTGTGTATTTTACACACTGATTGCGAATATTCCGCTTATTTTGCTCATTATGCACCTCTATTATTAAGTGTCATCGCACCCTTATTTTTATGCCATCGCACTCTTGTGCTTCTCTTCCATCATACATTCTCAGATTCCATGATTCTCGCATCCTGACATTTCTCGTCATCCAGGTCGCGCACACACCCGCCGGCATGTAAGCCTGTGCCTTCGACATCAAATAATATTCTATCAGACATGCTCAGTTCTGCCCATAAGAACCATTTCTGGTCGTTTGCTTGTCATATATTCCATGATCACAATCATTCCTATTTTTTTCGATGCGGTGCCTGTGGGCCCGAGCTGCTCCAACAAATCTTGTCAAGGTTTTCGCCATGCTTTGACTGCGGTAGTGGTTCAAACCCAGCTTGCGGTTGAATTGCACCGGCTCATCATTTGACTTTCTTTCGGTGTTATTGGACCTCACCAGGGGCGGTGTCTGGACGGGCGACATAAGAGTTTATGTGCCAGTCGGATTTATCTGTCACCTGCACGCCTGCATATCATTTTGCGGAATTCTGCGTGCTCATCTCAATATTTGGTTATTGCGATCACATATCTGGTGCTCATCATACCATTCACATTGTCTCGTTCCTGCAGTCCGATCCTCTCGCCTTTCAGATGCCGGAATGCCAACATCGAATAGTGTGCGGCCATTTTTCGTCTGGCGTGTCGCGTTTCAGGATATATCCAGATAGATCCCCATCTCTCCTGAGGCTGTGGTTGAAGTATTGCATCACACCTCCCCCATCGTCGGCACCACTGGACCCACTCACCTTTGGCTGCCTGACACTGTAGTAGCTGCCTTGCGGGAGCATTGGCGCAGTCCCCTGCCTCATCTCAAATTCTTAATCTGCCCGTCCACTGAGGCTACCGTTCTGGATTTGCCGTTCTCAAGTGTCTCTTCAATATCCTTCTCGGAATTGAGCGCAACCCTATTTCTTGCAGCTCATTTGGAGCTTGTATTCAGCCACTCATATCGCGTCGGCGCTCGCTCGGTTTCTTATTGGCCAGGGTAGCGCCTGAGCTGATCATGAAGCTCGGGGTTTTGTCCTCGCTCAGTCTCTTCATTGATTAAGTAGTGGCATCTCGAGACAATCTTCCTTCCTATTATGACTTGTGCCGAGATTCGTGCACTCGCGAATTTGCGTCTGCGCATGGACACCCTCATGATATTCATTCTATTTCCATCATCGAGTATTTGAGCGGCATGCATCCTTGATTTTCTTTTATGCTCAGTCATGTTTTTATCCGATCGCTCAGCTCTGTGTGGGGGACCTCGGGTCCGCTTCTCTCGCCCTCGCGCGAGCGTTGCTCTTGGAGCTTCGCTCTTCGTGGGTAGCTACGGGTCTCGCTTCGCATTTCATCCCTGACCCGGGTTGCCCTCTGCGTACGGGTTTGGCCGTGTCCGCCAGCCGTTTCTTCCCGCCTCGGAAAATCCCGCATCAGCTTTTGCTATGCACATTTTCCCTGAGTCGGGCGGCCACAGCCAAGCCCCCCCACACCCACACACACCTTCGCAGCCCATCTCTGTATCCACATCTGCACGAATATCTAGATATCTACTAGATATTCACACTCCATCTCACCATCCAGGTCCGGCGTACTAATTGACACCTACCTTGCAACTAAACGCGTTGGAATAGCCTTACCTCCCAAAAGCGCGCTGGACAGAAAGACGCGTTAGAAAGACTACAAACCGCGTTAGAAACCGGTAGGAATTGAAAATTGCAGGCTTGCCTCGTTTTTTTCGCGTTAGAAATTGACTAGAAACCGCGTGAGAAACAGTTGGAAATTGAATACTGAAGACTTACTGTTAAAAGCGCTTGGATTCACTAAAAACCTAGAAAAACACGTTAGATTTGTTGGAAACACGCTCATCTACCACGAAATTAGTCTTAACGTGAAAAACTCGACTCATTCGCGACTAAAAACAGCTAAAAAGCGCTTTAGAAGTTGTTCAAAATGAATAAAAAGAGTGAAACGCCGTTGGAGTCGTTGAAATACGCGTTAGATTCTGTGAAATGGCCGTTATATTCGTTAAAACAGGTTAGAAACCAGAAAAACACACCCACCTGCGTTAAAGCCAGGCTTAACGAGAAAAGATCGGTTCATTTTTGCTGAAAAGCGCCTTAAAATGAATAAAAAGAGACTGAATTGCAGTGGAATTTAGCGAACCGGGAGAGCATGGGCTTTCTTCCCAAGGTCTCGTCGGAAAAATCCGTGCACGCTTCCAAAACGCTTCTGCATGGCGAATGTTTGCCCCTCGGTGCCCCGGACGTCGAAGGATGGGTGCGATACTGGCGTGAGGTTGGGTATTTGCCTCCTGCAGGATCATTAGTGTCGGTAATCGAGAGTAGTTCATAGCACAATGTACATAAGCACATAATAAGCACTCCAAACGCACAAAATAGTTATTTTACAAAAATCCTACACCCCGCCCCTCCTCGCGCTCTTCCTCGTCCGCCTCCGCAGCCCCTCCGGCTCCGCCTCCGGGTCGCCAATGAGGCTCGTCAGCCGCTGCAGCTCCGCGCGCTGCCCCGGGTCCTCGTACATGACCTGCAGGCTCTGCTCGTGCTCGTGCTCGTCCGCGCCGAGGCTTAGGCCTTCGGCGTACCCCGGGCTCAGCGAGCGCCCGCCGCCGAACACGTCCCCGTCGAGCGCGCGGTCGGGCGCGGGGTCGGCGAGTGCGGGGTGGATTGAGGGTTGGCGCGATTGGGGCTGGGTAGGGGGATAATTAGTATCGACATTGGTACGATGAGAAGAAAGGAACCGCAACGGACCTTGGACCGCTGTGCCCGCCCGCGCTTACGCCCGGGGGGTTGCTGCAGCTCCTGCTCGTCGTCGAGCATGGCAGACCCGCGCTTGCCGAGCAGCGAGGTGATGCTTTCCTGCAGCGCCTTGGTGCGCTCGTCGGGGATCTTGGCTGGCGAGACGCTCACGCCGCGGCGCAGGGGCGAGGGCGAGGAGGAGGAAGGGATGCGCATGGAGGACGGGGGCCCGCGCGCAGAGGACGGGGGGATGCTGTCGCGCGAGCGGGAGTGCGATCCCGTCGGTATACGTGAGTGGGAGCCCGCGGCGGGTATGCGCGAGTGGGTGCGCGAGCGATCGCGCGATCCGGGAACCGCGCCCATCGTCACCGCGCGCCGCACGCCGCTCCCGTGGCTGCTGCTTTGCGTCGGCACGGGGCGCACGACGAACTGGAGCGGCGTGCCCGCGGGCGTGTGTGTGCTGCCGCGCTGGCGATTGGGGGGGCTTGGCGTCGCGGGCGGCGCGGACATAGACGCGGATGCGGACACGGGACCGTGGCGCGCGCTACCGCCTAAGGAGACGTCGGGCTGCCCGAAGGATGCGATAGGCGCGGTGCGCGGGCGGGGCGGCGGGGGCAGGAAGAACGCTGCGCTCTCCTGAGCGTGGTTTTGTGATTCTTGGCTGTCTGCAGTGTGTGTGTGAGTACGAGGGAAGAAAATAGAATAAAGAGAAAAACGATATACCGAAGCTGTTAGTAATATCCCCCATCGTGTCCTCCGCCTTCTGCTTCCCCTTCCCCTTGCTGCTCGTTTTCTTTGCGTCTGCCTCCACGCCCGCGTCAACGCCGGCATCTGGAGCGGCGGAAACTAAATAGTCCTCCACGCCCGGCACGCCATCGCCTTCCCCGCGCACCATCGCGCCGAGCCACCCCATGCCCACGACGGGCACACCCCACTCGCGCGCCTTGGCGAACTTGGCGCCGGAGCCGGAGGGACAGAGCAGGTGTGTCGTGTGTCGAGAGAAGGTCGGGGCGAGGGTTATTCCTATGAGAAATCCATAAGAGGGAAGGCGATGGTGATGGAGGACAGAACGCACCCAACGCTTTTAATATCCGCTTCACCCAGCACGCCTCGGACACCTCGAGCCCGGAGAAGCTGAGCGTGACATGTTCTGCGCCTGTACAATGAAAATAAATGAAATGAGTAAATAATCGATAGGTATATAGGCAGAGGGGAATGAAGTAAACGCAAACGCAAACGCACCGTCAATGGGCAATGGCACTCCGATCGGAACGAAGCTGACGTGGGCGTCGGGCGCGCAGAGCTTGTCGTCGAAGAGGCAGCGCTCGAGCCAGCACTCGGTGCGGTACTTGGGCCGCGCGAAAGGGGAGGGGTCCGCGAGATACAGTGCACTTCCACTAAATACGGAATAAACAAATAAATGATGGGATGGTGGTCAGCGTTTGGATAATGCAAGAAGAGAACGAATGGATGGAGGGAGGAAGGGACGAACCTGACGAGCCGCACGATAATGTAGTCCACTGCGTCGATGTCCGACTCGTCGTCGACGATGGAGCCGCCTGCACCCATAATGGCGCCGCGCACGGTGGCGGTGTCGGTCTCGCCACGGAGGAGGAAGGTGAGCGCACGGAAGACGGTGGGGAGGGGGTCTGGGTTGGTTGAGGCGGAGATGCTGGGCGGGGGTGGGGGCGGGGGTGCGTTGGCGTCGAGGCGGGGTGCGTTATCGGCGTGAGAGAGGTTTGCGCTCGTGTGCGCGCGTCCGAAGGGCAGGCGGCTGGGGCCCGCTGCGGGGGGTGGGTTGGAGGGCGTAGAGTGTGAATTTGCGCGCGAGGGCAGGACAGAGGCGCTGCGGGTACGAGTGCGAGCGGGGTCGACGGCGAAGGAGTTGGCGCGGCGGAAGCTGGAGAGGACGCCGCCGCCGCCGCCGTCGCGGGGTAGTCCGCCTTCGTCCGGCTCTGGACCGGCGGCGGATAGCTCGCGCGCCTTGGAGGGGCTGAGTACGACGCCGCCGCGGGCGATCTCGTACCCGCGCTTCCTGAGCAGGGAGCCCCAGAGCTGCAGCGTGACCTCGGGGACACGCTGGATAGACGCGAGCTCGTCTTCGTCTGCGTCGGGGTCCGCCGTGTCGGTGATAGTACCGTTGTTGGTGTCGTCCTCCTCGTCGTTAGTCGCAGGAGGCTCGGGTTCCACGCGGCGCCGCTCAGGCCGCTTGCCGGTTACGCGGTAGCGGTCCTCGTCCCAGCGCCCGCCATACTCGACGCAGTCCCAAAACCACTCCTCCCAGACGAGCTGGATGGGCGGGTCCGCCTCGCCTGCCCGATTGAACTTCTCCGCGTAGCGCATCTTGTCTGTGACGTCGTCGCCAGCACAAAGAAGGTGCGTGACGCGTACGGGGCGCTCCAGCGCCTTGACGTACGTGCCGCCGTGCGCAGAGATGAGCTTGTTGATCTGGGTGCGCTGGACGATGGAGGGGACGCCGGAGACGCAGACGGTGATGCCAGAGAAGAGTGGGAGGCGGTGCGAGGCCATGCTCTGTGCACGTCCGTGTGAGGCAGTGAAGGACAGGGAAAAGGAATATATTAGATACCTCCTCGAGGTCGACGTCGTCGCCGTGCTGCCAGATGCGGTGGCTGTCGATTATCCAGGAAGGCAGCAGGATGGGGATTTTCCGTTCCAGCGCACACTGCGCAATTGGATTAGAAAGACGGAAGCAAAAATAAAAGTGCGATCGGTACCATGTACTTTGCGCCGCCGTGGTCTTCTGCGACGAGGTGCGTGACGCGGTCGGTGAATGCACTGACGCTCGTCGCGCCGAGCTCGAGCGCGAGCTTGAACAGCGCGGGCTGACGCGTGGAATTCCAGTCAGAATGACACGCAAAAAAAAACCATTGAGACATACCTTGTCGAGCACGCCGGTGGCACAGACAACCACACCTTTGAATGGGCGGGGACATGAGCCACCGAGCATGATTGTGTCGTCGCTGCCGACTATCTGACTGTCCTCTGCCCAGTAGCTCGTCGGTTCTGGCGTCAGGGCGCGTGCACGGGCCATGGCATCGGCCGCAGCGGGTCGTAGCCGCACATTCGGGACCTAGATGAATATTTTAGACGATATACGACGCGACTGACGAGCGCGACGCACCTTTTTCGACTTGTTCGCTCGTCGATGCATGGTGGTGGGAGTAGACGCGAAATGGTCACGTGTAATGTTTAGGGCCGGATTGAGCGCGGATTGGTGTTCTGGCTGCACCCGTTGCGACAACAATGGAGGTCGATTCAGAACAGAAAATAGATACATTTAGATAAAATATAACTAAAAGAAAAATGCAGCGAGGCCTAGGAACAACAAAGGCGGCGACCACCATGAATTATTTCGCCGCCTTCTCCGCCATCGCGTACAGCACGTTTCGGTCGCCCGATTCCTCGACCAGAGCACGCAACTTGCCGTCCTTGATCTTCAAAAGCGCCTTCGGAGTGTCGAATTCGACCTTGGGATGAATAGGTGGTTACCGACGTACGCTTGAGGAGGAAGTCAGTGTAAAAGGCTCACAACGCGACCGGTATACAACACCATCTGAATATCCATCAGTACGAGAGGTGAATGATGAATCATATATAATGCTTACGATTTTGTCGGCGTCCATGATCGTCTGAAGCCGATGCGCCACGGTGATGAGAGAGACGTCGCTGGGCAGCTCCTCGCGCAAGGAGGTCTGGATGATGGAGTCGGTTTTTGTAATCTGCTCAATCGTTAACGGGAAGCACACAAAAATGGATGGTGGCGGATGGTACCGATAGCGGAGGTGGCTGTCGTGGCAAGTAAGCGAACGGTTCGAATGAACAGGGCTGAAAAAAGATACCTTCATCCAGAATCAAGATCTTGCTCTTCCGCACGATTGCTCTGAGGGAGATATTGGCTCACAAGGTCGGAAGGGAAAGTATTCTCACCTTGCAAGCGCAAAAATCTGTCTCTGGCCAACCGAGAGATTACTTCCGCCAGCAGAAATGGCGCTGTCCAGCGTTATCCGCCCCTCGACCATTTCGCTCTGAAGAGCAAAGAGACCGGCCGCCCGCAGTGCCGAGTTGAGCTCAACGTCGTCGTATTGACCAAATGGATCCAGGTTGGCGCGCAGGGATTCACTAAGTAGCTCGGGCTGCACACGATTAGTCTACAGTCCGTAAGGAAACGCCGAGGACTGACGACTTGTGGGATGATAGTGATACTGGAGCGCAGCGCGTCCAGATTCAATTTCGCCGTGTCTATGCCGTCGTAGATAATCGAGCCTTCAGTGGGGATGCATCTTAATAGCGAGAGCGTCAATGAGCTCTGCCAAAATAATCAATAACTCATGCAGTATGAGAAACGGAGTACTACCTTCCCGGACCCAGTACGCCCGACTGCAAAGCAAGTCAGCCATCAGCCCAGCCGTAGTCTTGCAGAACCAGTTCTCACCAATTCCAACCCGTTCTCCAGACCTGACATGGAACGAAACCCCGTGCAACACATTGGGGCCATCGTTTGAATATCTAGCCGAGAGGTTCTCGACCCTCAGTTCGCCGTTCGCGGGCCAGTACGCCGGGGGCCGTCCAGCCTCGGTAACCGGCTTTTCGTGCTCGATATTGACGTAGCTCTGGATCCGCTCCAAACTAACAGAACATGAGCGCCGTTGTTGGGATGAGAGGCCGCGCTTTATTTAGTACCTATTGCCTGAAACTCAAGTGTGTCAATGATCGATCCAGGCAGTGTATGGCAGCTGGTACCTTGCACTTCGAACTCGTTGAGGCACTGGACCTGCGCGCGCGTGTGAACAATAACCCCCTGCAGTTCGAGATACAACACTGACAATCCAAAGCAGGTTGGCGGTAAAGGTAACGGACATCAGAAGGACAAATCCCGTGTCCGCCGCTGAGGTGGACGCGACGTAGACCAAGTATGTCGCAAGCGACGCGCTGAAAATATGCCCAAGTATATCGATTCTGGTTGACACCCACCTAAAACATCCGGGAATGAGAGAGCAGTTGCAAAAAAGAAGGTAAAAAAAAAAGAAAAGGCACCTGTTCATATTATAAAAGGCACGGGCGTTTCGCGTGTACCGGTCGATCCGAGACAGGGATTCGACGCCGAACTTGTCCTGGGCTCCGTAAGCCCGAACAGAGACTGGTGAGGCAGGGCTTGTAAGTGGACGCAGACTACATATATAAAAGACATACCCAAGCCCGCTATCGCCGCCCCGAAGCTAGAAGGAGCCGGTGATCAACCAACCAGAGGCGATGCAAGTCGACAAAACATGTACTGAGCAAGAACCGGCGCGCGCGCGTTCGACATGAGACGCTTCGCCGGTAGTTGAGCCGCAATGTAGACCTGCCCTACCCATCCACCCAGCACGCCGATGAGAAGCGCGGGGACGACGAAAACGGGTATGCATACGATAATAGCGACGAATCTCGCCTTAAAGTGTGCAGTGGGTAAGTGCGCGCGACATAGGAAAGAACGCCAACTTACGAGCACAATGACGCTCATGCCTGTTGGAAAATAGAAGGTGAGTGCGAGAACGGGCGAAATGGGGAAGGCACTAACCTGAAATCATGTTTACCTGGTCGCCAATTGAATCGTCAACGGCCCTGATGTCGTTGGTGACGCGGGCGATAATTCGCGAGGTCGGTGTTATATCGAGCCACCTGTCTGTTGTGAACTTTTACAGCGCAAGTGGAAAGTGGAAAGCAGGAGGCAAATCACCTCAAAGGGGCACTGAGAATCGATTCAATGAGTCGTTTGTGAATCGTAGTCGATGCTCTGAGCTTTCCAAACAGGGCCATAATCCATACCATGGAAAAGAAAAAGATGGCACCGAAAGTATTTGCAATATAGAGTGTCATGTAGCTAGAGTGGTCGTCAGCGGAATATGAACGGTTAACTTCATGAGTTGGACTTGCAATATTACGGGCACGTCTGAAGCAGGATAGAGATCGTATTGCCGGGCCCAGTACCCAAGTATCCGCGGGGTCATTACCACGAGAGTATGCTGGACGAGGAGGAAGAAAAGCCAAAGGCCAAGAAACAGGACTGGATAGTCGCCTCCCATTGCGAGCAGATACATCTTTGCTGGAAAATAAGGCTCCAACTATTTCCGTTCACAACCGTTTGCGAACGGTTAAAACCGTTTTTATTTCCGTTTTGTTTGCGAGGCTTGGCAAACGGTTCCAGAAATGGTTTGCAAATGGTTTGTGCCGTTTCAATTTACAGCCACCAAGAGACGCATTAACCTATCTCCAAAAAACTCCTCTTGTGCAAATAAATGATTCCTGCTAATAGAACTCAGCGCTGACCTTTCCCTCGCATATCAAATTGATTTCTTGACCTGAATGTCGGACATGAGGCTCTTGTGCCGCATGTGCGTCAAAGCTGGGCAATACTCCGCCGCATCCGAAATGCCTCCCGATCACTCGGGAATATCTGTTCGAAATGTTCCAATAGCCTATTTCGGTCATACGACACTAGGTGCCCCGAATGTAGCCAGTATGACTCAGCTGCTCCAAAATATTGTTTTAAAACCGTTTCTAACCGTTCCTAACGGTTTGCATACCGTTTCCGTTTGGTTTTCCCAAATTCGCAAACGGAAACGGAACGGTTGGAGCCTTACTGGAAAATTATGGCGTCAGTATTGCCTTTCAGGAGGAGGAAGGAAAGACAAACCAGCTGCGCGACTAATGTGTCCTTCGTGAACTTCCTTAGTGACAAGGAGCTTTCCATCCGCTTTTGGAGCAGCAACCTCTTGCGCAGTTGGTGCGTCTACCTCTTTCTCGGCCTTGTCGAGAGCCTTTTGGTCCTCACGGATCTGTGCTGCCAGTGGACCCCTTGCAAGTAACAAGTTTCGCGACGGAACCTTGGCTTTTCACCGTCCCATCAGCCCCAAAGGTGACAATGAAGTGGGCGATTGGTCGAGCTGGGAGAACGCGTCATAGAGGTACCAGCATAAAAACAAATATTCTGTACCTAATGCAACGTTGTGCGTCTGCGAGATTCGTGATGAGAACTCCTGCTTAGCTAATGGTACCGCCACTCACGACAAGAATGACCGTCCTGCCCTTGAGAAGGTCTCCACCAAAGCACTTTTCGACTATCCACTGTGCCGTGTGGACACTGAGATGATGCGTAAGTCGGACGAAGGAAGCCGGACAGATAGACTTACTCCAGCGCTGCTAAAACATCGTCCAACAAGAGGATGCTGGCTGTCGAGTACTGCTCGCACCGTCAGATCGAAACGTTTGGATGCATGAAAGTGGGCCTTACCACAGCTCGGGCAAGTGTAAGGCGTGCTTTCTGCCCTCCAGAGAGGGTCAAGCCTGAACTGTCCGATTAGAAGAATACATCTCGACCAAGGCAATGCGCACCCTTCTCGCCAACCTCCGTTTGATCCCCAGCCTGGAATAGGCTAAGGTCCTGCTCCAACGCACACTGGTAGATAACCTTCTTGTAGCGCTCTTCATCGAGCGGGGTGTCGAAGATGATATTATCCTGGCACCATTTCAGTATTTGAATAATAGGTGCACGCATGAACGAATACCTTGATGGTCTCGTTCAGGACCCAGGACTCCTGTGCTGCGTAGGCGACGCCAGCCCCACGGGGAAAATTGTACCAGGAATCTGGCGAAGACGGAATCCAGTGCATCTCACCCAACAACGCGTGGAGTAGCGACGTTTTCCCTGTTGACGAATTAATCCGCTAACTTATACATCGAAAGGAATATAGTACCTGATCCAGTGGGCCCAACCACGAGATTGATTCGGCCACGCTCAAAGATTAATTCTTCTTCGATCCTGAGTAAGAAATTGCGCCGTGAGGGCGTCAGAGATCCGTTTGTGTCTTTCGACCAAGAAAAATTCGCATTACGGAACCCAATTCGCTCGTCTACCACTGGGTCCGCAGGAAAGAGGGCTTGGGCGGACGCTTCGTCAAAGGAATCCAGGAGCTCAGACTGGTACAAAACGATGAGCTACAAAAAATCATGACAGACCATCACTTGCCTCGCGCAGGAAGTCGTTTACTCGGTCCAGGGATACTTTCCCTGCGACTGCCTTATTAAGCCACCCAGGGACCTGTAGAATGTCAGCAGACTTGTTGTTGTAGTTGAGTACACGAAGGTACCCAGTTGATGCTGTATCTGAACAAATCGAAAACCGTGATGCTCGCAAACACTTTGGAGGCATTAAGTGGCTGCCCCATAACGACGGTCTTTTTGACTGGTTAGTGACCGCACATGGTAAATTGGATGGAACCAACACTGGACACCATGTCAGTGTTGATGAACTCGTGCTAAAATCGAGACCCTCACTATATTCCGAACGTGGCGAGCATAGAGAAAGTAGGGACGAGAGAGCTATTGGGCTGTCAGCTTAGTGCGAGTAAGGAAGATGATCGCACATACCTCGCGAGAACTGTCGCAAGACTGAGAAGCTGACGCTTCCGCACCCAAATGAGCTCTTCGTCTCTCTAAGTCAAGCTGTCAGCCTCTGAGGCAACCGTTTTATAACATATAAATGCCTTGGTAGCAATTCTATCCTTCATCTTTGTCTCCCAACCAAATAATTTCACCTTTAGACATGCAGTTAGCAACCCAATCCTGAACGCCGACAGTCACCGACCATTCGGAGCACATTTACGGCTATAAAAATTAAAATGCAATTTAACAGATAATCAGTGAACCGACAAGTCGCGGACCTTCGCTGACGCGTTGGACTCTTTCATCCGTTCGTTTGAGCCGCTCTATTTGCACAGATTGCACGAGCTTTGCCACTAGAATAAAAATGAGTGATCAATCATCAATGAAGAAGATTAACCACTAACTATAGCCCGGCATGGGAGCAAACAGAAGAATAGAACCTAGTCCGACCCAAGCGGCCCATCCCAAAATTGAATGCAGGAACCAGACGCAAATCGCTATCTGCAGCGGAATATAAACAATGAGGGACACCAATTCTCTGCTATCTACGATATTGCCTAGTAACGGAACATCAGTGACGGTACAATACGCATGGCGGACCAACGAACCAAGATCGGTCGTTACAAGATTGTTTATTTTGCTAGTCAGACTACCTTGCGCCTTCGTGGCGTCCTGTTTGGAATCATTGCTGGCTGCCGAGTCGGGGCTTGAAGAACTCGCCCGCAGCGTGGCGGTGTCGGTGCCCGATTCTGTATCCGTGGATTGTGCTCCGTCAATGGTCTCAACGTCAGACTCGGTGCGAGACTCGGGACGCTCGACGTGAGGACTATCTTTCTCTGTGGCAGTTTCTAGTCTCCCCGAGGCAGAGTAGATACTCACCCGAACCTTCGTGCCTCAGGATATATCAGATAGAGATCTTGAGGTACGAAAGTTGAAACTATCTACTCTGCCTCAGGGAGACTAGCAGTTTCCGCCTTCATACGGATCCGCAAATTGAGTGACGATCAACGCTAACGAGACCACAAAACGATCGGCGCTTTACCTGTGGGCAAAAACCAGTTGGGTTATGATGGCCTCAGTCCGCACCAAGGTACGGGACTGAAAGCAGGTGTCAGCCATGTAGCTAGAATTCTACTATCAGCGATACACACAGTGATGAACTGGTAGAGCTGGGATGCAAGTGCTCCTAAAAAGAAGGTTAATCTCGATGAATGAGTTTTGACGAATTCCTAACCGATTGTTGGACCAAAAAAAAGAAGTAAAATCCACACCCAGGGGCGAGCCCCAGTACTTTCGTCGTGATTTTCCAAGTATCTATGGCATCGATCCTTATTGGCACAAACTTCGATCCAAGGTGATTCCCATGCGTACCTGAGCAATTGCCGCATCGCAATTGGGCTGTGGATCAGATCAGTTCACCGCGGCGTTGCTAATCCAAGTCGGATACCTTGAAAAAACCGCTAGGACTTCGATAACTTGCAATAAGACCAGAAAAATGACTTCAACTCGGAAGATGCGCATGAGTCCGAAAAATATGTGTCGTTTCTTGCTTCCAGAAAACGTATCCAAGTGCTGTCGGGAACGGGAAATCAGAGCTGGGTAATTCAGGTTATTGTTGACCAACCGGGAAAGTCCTCGCCCTGAGATGTCTCGATGAATCAGTGTCGCAGAGCGGATAAAACTCCTCCTCTTTTATCTCAGAATTGCGATAGCCCAAAAAGACTATGCGATCCAAGAAAAAATAGAACGCGAACGCAATTATGGACGCTGTCTGCTCAGGATTCAGTGTTTTCATGGGATGCTATTCCATCGATTAACGATTGTTCCGCACAAAATTAAATCAAGGCGCACCAAAGGGTCAACTGGAATATATTGACGGGGTGTGAAGAGAGGCACGACGATGGCGGTCGCAAACAGGAGGGATTTTTTAGCCCAAAGGATGGGCCCTTCGTGCAGATCTTCCGGCACCCGAGTAAACGTGGCGAGAGGAAACACATCGCGATATACGTAGACAGCGAACGCGACGAATAGCACAGTATTCGCGCGTCGAATTAATTGCTGTCGGGTCCGCGTGGAGTTGGTCGAGAGCAAGGCCAAAACCGACGCGTACAGCTGATATGGTCGCGTGAGCTAGCGTTGCTTGCTGCAAACGAATACTTACGTAGGTCAGCGACATAGCCGCTTCCTCCTGTCGCCATTTTTGGTCTTCAGCGGCGACAAGGCATGCGAAGGAAAAGGCGAAGAGGCCAATACATCCAATCAATCGGGCTATCCTGTAAACGAGGATGGCGCTGTAGCCAATACTAGGAGTGAGAACCTTGTCGGAAGTTCCTACTCTAATGCCTATACGTCTGAGGGCATTTTTGACCAGTGTGTAAGAGACTACGAGGTGAACGAGCAGAGTCAACGCGGAAAGGGACGCGACGCCGAGTGGAATAAGAAGTGTAGCCGGTCGGATGGTGGGGTCCAATTGGACAGGCCTTAAATCCAGGACCACCTGGGTAACGCCAGGCTCAGTAAGAGGATTCATTCTGTTGCGGGAATTGAAGACGGGGAGAAGGGTTTCATGTTGAATCGTGCCAAAGGCAATTATAAAGTACTTTAGAACCGGTACCGTATTGAGCGCTGAGAGTGGATGCGATCAAGATGCGATCATGATGGGGCTCGTCAAGCGACTGCCGGGGATGAACGGGCCAAACCGGCTGCGGGGCGAGGAAATCGGTGGGCAGCGAATCAACGTTGAACGTTGAATGTTGATTCTGCCGATGAAGTGGGGAATAATAAATTTACCTTGCGTATGAATTCCCGCCTACTGTAGATTGAATAACCCTGCGGGCAAACATGGTCGGTGCAGGTGCCTGAAGTTGCACGATCAAAATACTGTCTCGCATCATAAGTGATCTGCCTCGAGGCTACTGCGTGTCTAGTCCGTAACTTCACGGTAACTACATCTATTTTCTGTGAAGGCAATATGAAACTGTTCTCCTCTTTGTTCGAGAATCGACGCGGAAGCCTTTGTTCGTGATAGCCGTGTACTTATGGAGGTCCTCTAACGGTTGTTGAGCAATTCCGATTTCGAACCACCACCATCGAAATATCGATACCCTGATTATGGGGTTCCTGGTAAACCAGGCGTGGTGTATATCTATCTTGCACTAGTCAAGCACCCACAGCCTTGAGCTGCTATCTTCTCCTTGCAAAATACGAGGCTTTCGCCGTTGCCATGCGGTTGTCAAGCTGAAAAATATGTCTTTACAATTTATCTCTCCCAGCTCGCACCGGCTCCATCTCTCGGGATACAAGGACGAAGTGATATCCACAAATGCGCTTCTGTCTCTTTTCCTGGGCTTGCAGCGAGGCCCCCACATATCCTGAGGTGGTCTGCGGACCGTTTCGGACAGCGACTCGGAACTACTCGGAATTACATCATCAGTATGACACTCTCGTGCTGATCGCGCTTGGCATGCTGTTCTTTGCGCTTTCGACGTCGATACTCCGGGTAGCTTTGCTATATGGCTGTCTTGACCACGACCGTGCGTGATTGCTGTTGGACGATGTAAATTATGTCCAACTCGCGGTTCGGACGTGACCAACGCCTCAAATATCGGAGAAACTTAGAACCGCGGATCGTCATAACAATTTGAGAGCTTGCTCCTGACAGTCCTGACGTTATAACGGCCCTATGAAATAGTGTCAACGAAAACTGTTTTCCTTCCTGGCAGGATGTACGCCAGAGTCAGCTCCTCATTCGACACTACTAGGCCTCCTCAGGATCTGATCAGCATACCTCTTTCTGTGTTCTTGTCGATGGCGATGCTATCTGTTTCTCAAATGCTATGGCGGAATAATGCCGAGTCTTCTTCAGGTGGAACACGAACTCGTTGCTCATTACTCAGTGTGGACTAAATAAAATGGAATGCTGTTGGGCCTTTCTTCCATCAGGCGTACCACTTACATCACCACCGGGCAATCGTACTTGTGCGCGAGTAATGGCGCATCATGTCTGTTCACCTCCATATAACATGCCTCAATTTCTCACTGTTTCTAAAGGCGCCAAAGGCTCGTAGCATGCCCCATTCCTCCTTTGCAAACACATTGATCGGGACTCTGCCAGTGAAGGAAGGGCTTCAACTGTAGCAGGCTAGAGTTCACCCGTATCACTGTCAGTTTACTGGGTGGTTTTAGATGTTGATCCAACGCCGATGAGATCGTTTGAGTGCCCACAGCTCTTGCCTGTGTAGGTGCCTCACCCTCAATCCGCGTTGCATACGAGCCCTATCGTACCTCAGCAACTAGACCTTTGCCGAGTAGATACTGGTGTGTCGTGGTTGTGCTCGCACAATGCGACTGAATACATTATTCTCGATACATACCCAGTACGTATCGGCTGAATCACACGCTGGCTCAACTGCTTGACGGTCATCGAGTCTCGAGATGAATATAGCTCCTCGTTTCCGTATTATGGCTGGCAACCACCCAACACTTCAATCTCTAGGCATGATTTCTCCGTACAGCTGTGCTATTATGGTGAAGGATTTTGTCGTCCTGGGATGCCCGTATTTGTGTGCAATATATAATGCAGACATATGGGATGGAAGAGTCATGGGTGCCGTGTGATTACTGGTCTAAAGCTCTGTGTCTATTGTCGTGTACCTAATGGAAGTCGCGAGACGGTCGCGCTTATGTGGTTGTTGCTTTCTGGATTTCAGTGCATTACGCGGTGAATGAGGGAACTTTTTCATCACTCCTGGCTGCTTTTACAGCCAGGTTGGCACTATTTATCCTGCCCTCGGGTCGGGTTTGCAACAGATATAAGACGGGCTAGTTCACACCGATGGAAGTTAGGTACATCCGTAGCATACATTCGCGTCTGATGTATGTAGTACGGGCCCCGGCCGTTTCAATTTGGGACCGCGTGCCGGCAATCCTCCTCCTCCTCCTCCGTGGTTTAATAAAGCGTTTCAGATGAATCAGGAAGTTTGCAATATTGTAAGGGCGAGCACTAGGAGTTGAAGATGAGCAAGGGAAGACTGACAATAATCCAGGACGTACATAGCTGGGAATCTGGTATCTACAAAAAGAAGAACTAGCGAAATTCAGGACAAAATGTGCAGGAAAAGTCCTCGGTGACCGAATCTTCTCAAGTTATTGCTTTCGAGACATCCCCGCAAAGCGCTCCGGTTGACTTCCAGAATATCTCTGTATAACCGACAAAGCAACCTCACATTTTCGCCGTCCACGTCATTGGAATCAAGCACGGTTAACATGGAGATGAGCTCGGAGCATGTTGCGCAGAGTTTGGGCAAAGGTTGGGCTTTTCTACCTCGATATCGCGAGCCCCAGACACCGAGGTACTGCAGGATAGTAGTCATCATTCTGCTGAAGTGTCACGCGTTCCGCGAAGTCGCCTTAAATGCAACATAAACGTCAAGGAGGTCGATGGTGTATTAAAGACGGGCCCTTGGGTGATAACTCCCGCGGAGACGCGGGCCGGTTCGGTCGCGAGCAGCGTGTGCGCACCAAATCGCCGCAGCGCGGGTCGTCAGATTGGAGGGGAAGGGTGGGAGGGAGAGAACGAATGGAAAAAAGGAGACTTACAAGAGGAGGCGAGAGAACTCGCATCTAGAAATGAAAGTGTCTTCTTAACGCATACCGTACGTGCGGGTGTTAAGCAGAAGAAGACCCGGTGGGGGCGCAGCTGGCCGCGGGGCGGTAAGTGCGGCGAGCACGCCACACGCGTGCGAGCCTGTGCGGGGCCGCGGTTGGTGCGCTGGCGCTCCGATGGCGCGCAACTCGGGACCGAACCGGCCACGTCCACGCGCGCGTATGCGGCTGGTCTTGCGCCGTAGCGCACGCGGCCTGCGGCGTCAGCGAACAGAGCGCGCGGCGCTCTCGCAGAGACACAGCATGTGCGAGAGATGGCCGCGGCGCTCGTCGAGCCGGTCGGGGATAGTGAATGAAAGAAAGAAGAAAGAAAGAAAAGAGATTCAAAGTATCGAGAAAGAAGTGGTCAGGTGTGTGGGCTTTTAAGCAGAAAAGACCGGCGCCCATAGCGCAACCCACGGCCACACACCTGCGTGTTCGGGCGGCGTGAGTCTGGACTCGGCGGGCGAAGCGGCTTTTCAGACCAGCACGCCGCGCGCGCGGGGTCTGTGCGGGTTGCGTTGGCAGTTCGATAGTGCGGGACGGGCACGCCACAGCGCTGGTCTAGCCAGTCGAAGTCGGAGGGGAACGAAAGAAAAAGAAAAAAGAAAAAAATTGTTAAAAAAAAGCTAATCGACGACTTGCCTGCGCTCCACCGCCCCACGTCCAGGTTTCTCTACTCGCGCGTCGTCCTCGCGCCGCGGTTCGCCAACACCCAGAACTTGCGGCGTGGAGCACCATCTGTGCGTGAAGCAAGACTCCGACGCAGAGGGTGGGAGTTGGCGCCCAGGTGTCGGCGCGCAGACGAGTAGCCTCGGGCCCACTCCCGCTCTACGCACCACGCGGTAACGTGGGCTCCAGCGCGGACATGGACTCCGTGCCTGCGCGTGACGCGCACGGAGACGGCGCATTCGAGGCTTGCACAGGTGCATCGTCTGAGACGCACGCGATTGCGCAGCGTTCGACCTTTTTCCGTGCGAGTGAGGATCGTCGGTAAGTATCAGTGAAAACCTCTATTGAACAATATGTTGCATTCAAACAGCATAACGGGGGAAACTGACGTACTTTTGGAATCGAGTCGAGGCGAGTCTGCGCTATTGGTGTGTGGGGTGGGATACATATCTAGTGAATGTCGCCAAAGCAGAGTTTCGTTGAAAATAAGTATGAAGAATGTTGAGCATTAATATTCAATGTTAGATTGGATGCGTGGCGAGTATAAGACCATAGAAACACGGTCTGAATAAAAAGAAGTTGACCAGTAAGGTGAACCCAAACAAATGTAGGCATACCCCGGTAGTTTCGCGTGGATTAGAGTGTTTAGTGAGTGAAGTCCGTTGTATAAGAACCGTTGAAGTGGAAATGAAGTTTGTGGCCTGGAAATATAAAAATAGCCAAACTCACTTGAAGTTGAATGACAACGCCGAATACAATGAATTTAGGGCCCTGTCTGTGGGCTTCACGACGAGGCGAAGGACAGGTCCGATGAGGCTCGTCTCGCTGATGACGAGACGGCGCAGCGGGTCGGCCGTGACGCGGCGCCCAGGCGAACGACGCCGCCACCCGCCTGGAATCCCGCTCCCGCTGCTGCACCGCGCGGCCAAGTACACGAGCCTGCATGTTCTCCAGCCGACGGATATGCTTGCGCTCATCCAAGTCATCTAAGGAAAATCTTTGGGAAATAAAATAAATAAGTAACAAGACACGAGAGCCGACTTACCAGAGGAGGGGCATATGCGCTCGCCTGGGCCATCCCTGTACTGTCCCTCTGCTCAATCTGCACTGCATTCCCTCACCCCGACCTTATTCAGTGTCGAGGCACGGCAAAGGCAGCCTAGAGCGGTGGGTAGCAGTGGGAGATCATGGCGTTGTGGATGATGATACAGGCCTGAGCCAATCGGTCAGAACCATGAAGGCAAAGGTGAATGCTCAAAGACCTACGGGCACTAAAATGACCAAAGGCCTGGCTAAATAGGCGTGCGCCTCGTAGATCAAGCAAAATTCTGTGTAATTTCAAGTAAACAGGAGTTGAGTAGGAGAAAGTCAGTGTACCTCCTCAAATGATAACAGCGTCAGCACGGAAGAGCCCAAGAGTCGACACCTCCACCGGCGTCCGAGCATCCAGAGGTAAAGCAACGAGATCGGCACCATTTGAATAATGGAGGCCAGAGGAGGACAAGGAGAAAGGACTTGGGTGTAGTAAGGCCCAATGAACCAGAGGCCGTTGAATCCTTTGCCAGATGGAAGGTGGGACGAAAGAATCAGGATGTAAGCGGCACGACTCTCTTCCGTGATTACCAACTCTCTTCTGTTCCTCTACTTCTATCTCTTCAAGAACAGTGCGACCTTCGAAGTTACAGTTGCAGAGAGTTGCAGCGTTACGAGTCGTGACCGTGACGACACGCGCCTCAATCGTGACTCCGCGCGCCCATCTGGAACCGCGCTCTAGCCATGGCTCCCTCCCAGACAGCAGCAAAGTCGTCGCAACCCGGTGGAAAAGACATCCGCTCCTTCTTTGGCGGATCTGGCAGCCAAAAACCTGCTGCAGCAGCGAAAAACACCCCAGTATGCCATGTGGCATTGTCGCCCAAAAGCCACCGTTTTTTACCTCTTTTCTGCATAGCCTGCACCTAACAAACCGAGAAAAGAGGAGGCTATTGAAATCAGTGTGTTTCATCTTGTTCGGACGCGTCTTGATGCTCACAAACACCCTCAGGCGACGACGACATGTGCGTGTTACTATGTTGGAATAAATACTTTGGATTCAAATGCTTCTACTCAGGCCACCGGTTAAACGGGCGGTATCGTGCGTGCCATTTCTTTCTTCTGGTCTCACTCACAGCTTTATTTCAGACCCAAGCCAGCGCCACGCAAATCGGTACTATAGGAACCGCTGGCCGGGATGCATGAATCTGATCGTATTCTACAGGAGCCCAAGCCGGAGGAGAAGCCTAAAGCAGGCCCAAGGAAGTCGGCAAGTCGCACTACATCCACAACCCTCGCTCGTTCTGATCACTATAGTTTAGACTGCATCTGCGCCAAAACCCATGGACGTGGACAGCGACGACGATGCGCCCGTGATCAAGAAGCGGAAGAAAGCTGCCGCCCTCTTGTCCAGCGACGACGAAGACACCCCGCCGAAAAAAAAGCCGACTGCGAGCAACAGCAAGGCCAAGTCCCTCTTGCTCTCTAGCGACGAGGATGCCAGCCCTCCCAAGAAGACTAAGGCTAAACCGCGCGCGTCCAAGGCCAAGGCCAGGGACTCCGATTTTGTGGTGAGCTCGGACGATGACGAGGTCGCTCCGCCCAAGAAGAAGCCTGCCGCGAGTAGCAGCAAGCCCAAGCCGCGAGTGTCCAAGTCCAAAGACGACGATTTCATTGCGAGCTCGGACGACGAAAAACCTGCCGCCAAGAAGACGGCTAGCAAGGCAAAAGCGGGTCCATCGAAAGTGCCTGACAAGCCTAAGGCTGCGGCGAGTGGTAAGGGTAAGGAAAAGGCCAAGGAGGAGCCCACGGAGCCGAAATACAAGTACGTTTTGCCACTCTATCTCTGCTCCTCTTTTCACTGATATTGTTCATTATTAGTTGGGCGGCAGCCAGGGCAGCGAAGCTCGCGGGCCCGACGGCTCCCGGATCTAAAGACATCCCCGACGGCGCTCCAGAATGCCTCGCTGGACTCTCCTTCGTCTTCACGGGAGAGTTGAGCAGCTTCTCGCGCGACGAAGCCGTCGATCTCGCGAAACGCTTTGGAGGGTATGATGCGCAACTCTCATCGTTTCTCAGACGCGTCGTTGGTCAACCGTCGGGCAAAACGGATTACGTCGTACTTGGCGACAACGCCGGCCCATCGAAACTCAACGCCATCAAGAAACACGGCCTCAAGACCTTGAGTGAGGACGAGTTCTTACACCTTATTGCGACGCGGAAGGGAACGGGCCAGCTGGACGAGAAGACGCTCAAGAAGATGGAAAAGGAGAAAGAAGCGATCGAGACGGCTGCAAAGGAGATGGAGAAACGAGAAAAAAAGGCGGCCAAGGAGCAGGCAAATAGGTGCGCCTTCATTTTGCTTCTCATCGTTCCCGCTTTAAGCGTTCCCATTCTGACCGTCACGCCAGTTCTAAGCCGTCTATCGACCCGTGTTCTCAGCTTTGGACGACCCGCGACGCCCCGCATAAAATATTGGTTCGTCTTTCATCGCCACGTGCTCCGCCCGTTTCTGACCGTCTCGACAGGCCGAGCAGCGTCAAGTCTGGCTTCTTGAAGCCAGGCAAGAATGGCATGAATATTTTCCGCGCCGTTTTGATAACCGGACCGTCTGGAATCGGCAAAACCACTAGTGCTCATATGATTGCCAGGCTCGAAGGTTTTACTCCCATTGAGCTCAACGCCAGCGACGCCCGGAGCAGGAAGCTCGTCGAGGTACCTTTCGTCTTTTGCTCTTCCACAATCGGAGCTCACATTTTCACAGAATGGTATGAATGTGAACAACTCGCTTGACGGGTATATTGTGGGCAGCCGTGTAAGTCGCTTATGTGAATGTTTTATGTCTCTCTCTAATCCTTTTGCACAGGAAACCGACGGAGTCAAGATAACAGATCGTACAGTCCTTATCATGGACGAGGTAGATGGGATGTCGTCGGGCGATCGTGGTGGCGTTGGTGCTTTGAACGCGATGACTAAAAAGAGCAAGGTGTACTAGATTCTTTCGGAACTCGACGGGACCGGACTCACAGGCGCGAAGGTTCCTATTATCTGCATCGCCAACGACCGCGGGGCGCAAAAGCTGAAGCCACTGGTGGCAACGACTTTCAGCCTGTCGTTTTCGAGGTTGGTTTGAAATATTCCCATTTCTATACATGCTCATTCGTCATAATTTAGACCGCCAGCTAATGCCATACGCTCAAGACTAATGACCATCGCGTTCAAGTGCGTCCGTTCTTGCTCCTTGATATCTAATTTCACCTCCCATCTCACAGGGAGAAGATGAAAATACCAGCCAACGTCCTCGATCAGCTCGTTGCGGGCTCGCAATCCGACATTCGGCAAGTTTTGAACATGCTATCGACTTGGCGCTTGTCCAGTGATACCATGACGCACGACGAGGGGAAGGCACTGTAAGAAGCCCTGATTTCCAGCTGGATTTCATACCGGTCCCTGACAGTTACCTTCACAGTTCGAGGATGAACGAGAAATACACGATAATGAGTCCCTTCGACATCACGTCGAAGATGCTCGGGCCGTACATGTTTTCAGCGACCGCACGAGAGTCCCTCGGCGATAAGATGGAGCTCTACTTCCAAGATCACTCGTTCATGCCCTTGTTTATCCAGGTGTGCTTAGTCTACGTCGACGATTACACTCTCTCACTAACCGTCTCACAGGAGAACTATCTGAAGACGGATCCCGCGAAGCTGCGAAACTACGATGGTCCAATGAAGCAAGTCAAGGCCCTCGAGCTGATGGACAAGGCGGCGTCCTCGATATCCGATGGCGATCTCGTCGATGCGTTAATACACGGGTGCATTATTTTATATATCCCAGAAGACATTTTGGGTTGCTTACAGCACGCAGGCCCGAGCAGCACTGGTCTCTGATGCCTTTGCACACTGTGTGCTCCACCGTTCGACCCGCTTCCTTCCTCTACGGCACAGGCACGCATTATGGCGGTCCTAATTCCCTCTCGTTCCCCCAGTAAGAACCCCGTGCCCAAGCCTCCGCACGACGCCTGACAGATTCCGCAGGTGGCTCGGCCAAAACTTCAAGCAGACGAAGCTGAGCCGTCAACTTAGCGATGTTCAGATCCGGATGCGACTCAAGGTGTCCGGCGACAAATCAGAGGTCCGCCAGTCCTACATCCCTGCATTGTTCCCGCACATCGTCCGTCCGTTGATCGAGATTGGCGCAGTACGTCCTCACAACGGCATTCGTTCTCTTCACCCGCTTATACCACATCCAGAGCGCAGTCGACGAGATCATAGAGCGGATGGACGAATACTTCCTCACCAAGGAAGACTGGGGACACCATTGTGGAGCTCGGCGTTGACGATAAGAAGGACGACCAGGTGCTCAAGAAGATCTCCGCTGCTACCAAGACCGCGTTGACACGCAAGTAAGTCTTGTGTTGCGACTGCTCCCATCGTGCAGGTCCCAAATGTCTGGACAGGTACAACTCCTCGGAGCACCCGATTCCGTTCTACAAGGCGTCAGACCTCGGCAAGGCGCCCAAGAAACTTGCCGGCGGGCCTGCGCCCGATATCGAGGATGCGTTTGATGTAAGTTATTATTCCCGCGTCTCTCACATGTATAAATAACGCGATGCAGATGGACGAGCCAGTCGAAGATGCCTCGGAGGACGAGACGGCCGCGAAGGATCCCGACGATATCAGCAAGGACAAGCTCATCAAGCCCACGAAGAAGAAGGCTGCGAAGAAACCGCTTGCAAAGTCGAAAAAGTGACGGATTATCCTTTCATCGTTATTCTTGTACAATACAGCTCCGTAATAAAGCTTTTGAAACGACCAGGTCACCAGGGTCCAGCAAACGCGATGATCAAGAACCAGGGATAATTATTCATTCAAGTGTTGAGCAAGTGTTGAGCGCATTTTGTTCGAGATGGTCGATGGTACTTAGATCCAGTAAGGTTTTGAAGGTGCGAAGGGTAGCAGAAAGGCGCATCCGTATTGTAGTAAGGAAATTATATGATTGGCGTGAGAAAAAGCTGATCTAATCCCATATTCCCCCGTTTCCCCCTCCCATGTCTGCCCGCCTTCTGCTGCGCCCCGCTCTGTGCGCCCGCCGCCGCTGCTTCGCAACCGCCACCGCCGGGCACGCGCCCACCCACTCCGCCGCTTCAGAGCCCACCACCGCAAAACACACGCCCGCTGCGATCCCGCTGTCGAATATCGAGGCGCAGTGGGCGCTGCTGAGCTCGGACGAGAAGAGCAGCGTCGCGGACCAGCTGGAGGAGCTCCAGAAGCGCGACTGGAAGCTTTTGAGTGGTGATGAGAAGAAAGCTGGTGCGTCGTATACAGCAAATAACATGTGCGAAGGAGCTGAGGGAGCAACAGCATACTACGTCGCGTTTGGCCCGCACGGCTCGCGCACGCCCATACACGCAAAGGGCGACGGCTTCAAGATCTTCCTCGGCACCATGGGCGCCGTCGGCCTCGCGGGCGTCATGTTCTTCGTTATTCGTGCTGCCTGTAAGTGTTTTCACTGTGATCTATCTACTCTCTCTGACCCCCTTGCAGCTCCCCCACCGCCCAAGTCCTTCTCCAAAGAATGGCAAGAGGCCATGAATGAAAAAGCAATCCAGCAGAAAATGGAGCCCATTACAGGTGGGTGCTGTTACTTGATTTCTTATCTCGTGTTCCTCCCTTCTTCGTTCCGTCTATTCCTCCCTCCCTCTCTCCTCTTCGTCATTCCCTGCTACTGCTCGCCGCCCGGCCGCCCCGCCCATCTCGTCGTCGTTCGAGCGCGCGACTTGATGGTCGTCACGCGCGCGTAGCACCTCGTTCTGCCCGTGCTCGTTCACCCGGCGTATCACGCTTTCTTCATCCTCCGACAGAATGCCTTCTCGGAACCCGTGTGCGTTGCGCCTTGCGGGCTCCCGAACGACGATCCCGCGTCTTCTGTAGCCCGCGGGTTTCTCGCCGGCGTGCGGTTGCCGCCGTGCGTGCGGTGCGTCCTTATATGCATACCACCGGCGCACGCTTCTGCGCAGCCGTTTGCGCTGGGGACATACTTTCGTCCGCCGTCCGCCGCGCGCGCGGGCGATATGTTGCTTATCTATTTCCTGCGGGTCTGCGTTTCACCTCGTCTGCATCTCCGTGCTCGTGGGTGTCCGCCACGCCACCCCCCAGAGCTGTTGCGCGGCGGTGCTCGTCGCGCCCGCTCCGTGTGCGCATGACAACGGGGAGCGCGATGGGGAGCGTGAGTACGACGACGGGAAGCAGGCAACTGTGCCCTGGGTCTCCTTCGTGACTGCGCGTCTCCTCGAGGTGTTTGCGTTCCGTCTGGTGGGCGTACGTATACGCTTTGGGAGGGCGCGCGCGGCGGACATTCCGGGGTTGTCACCACCGAGACACCTTCGTGCAATGGACCGGCGGTGCCTGGGCTGCGCGGTTGGCGTGGGCGTGCGGCTGCGGCTGCTGTGGTCGCGACTGTGGCTGCCGTCGCCGACGCGTTGCTCGTCGCGCGCCGTACGTGCCCGGCCTGTTGTAGCTGCCGAATCTCGTGTTTGCGTGGTGGTGGGGCGCGGTGTGCGTTGCGTCGCGCGCTGGGGCGTGTACGGTTGTGGTGGGGTGGGGGTGTGCGTGTGTGCCCGCTTTTGCGGCGGCTGCATAGCTCGTATGGTGGGCGCCGGTCGATCTCTGGGGCATGTGGCTTGAGAAGAAGCGCGCGCCGGATGTCCGTGGGCAGACGTTCGGAGTCGCTGCAAGACGTCTGCGCGCACTTGGCTTGCGCAGACGTCCGTATTTGTGCTGGGCGGCTGGCGTGGTCGTCGGATGGGGCTGCGACTGCTGTGGTCGATGCACCGTCGCGTCGCGCGCCATTCTGGGTGGCGTGCGTGCGGATTGCGTGTGCGTTGCTCGGGCGGACGTCTACGCGGGAGAGACGTCGGCGTGGATATGATGAGTCGTTTTGCCTGTGGTGGGTGCTGCTGTGCGTCGAATATGCGAGTGCTACTGTGGTTGGTACGTGCGGCCATGGTGGGGGCGGCAGTCTCTGGCTACGGCGGGCTGAGGGGGACTGCGTCGGGCGTGTGGGTGTATTGTGCTCTTCCTTCCCTTTCCCCTTCTTCCCCCGTGTTCCATTATGTTTACATGTAGCTAACTTTTTTTTTTCCAGGTATCTCGTCGGAAGGATACAAGGGCAAGGGCTTCGTCACCCACAAGTAAAGGACGCGTACGTACGAGTAAAGGACGCGTACATGCGAGTAAGGGACAAGTGCGTACGGGTAATAAAGGAGTGCGGCGTGCGAGTACGTACATATACTGTGTGCCATGAGTACATACGAAGTCGGAATAGGAAGAGAAGAGATGGGCATAGAAACGGCGCGGGGCGTGGTTTATTTTAATTCTTTTCCCTTTTTTTTTGTGTGGGTTGGGGTATGAGCGAGGATGGAGAAGGAGTGAGTTTGGAGAGGGAGTTGGGAGATGTACATGGGGTGTGCACACTCGAGTCAGACCTTCACTGTGTCCGACGGTTCGTGCATTGGCAGTCGAACAGAAAAGGCATTACTTGAAGCGATGCATGTAGGGAAAGAGTAGAGCGGCAAAGAAAGCTGGCGCCGGTGCTAACGGCTACGATATAACTTAATAATCGAGTCTCCAAGCGGCGGAGCGGCTCGGAGGATTACCGCTCCAAAGTGGGCTTAAAATAAGTACACAAATGAACCACAGAACAGCGGCAACGAGAGTACGCTGAGCCTCTGGGTGTCTGGTGCGGCGTGCGTGCGCGCAAATCTAGCCCATGAGGACGTGTTTGGCTTGATTTGTCCACTCCGCCAACGGCCAGAAATGGAAATTATGTGTCGGAAGTCCGTGCCACGCGGTTTCTGCTCGTATTCCTTGTGCTGGACGTTTATGAACGTCGTTTTGAGCTTCAGGCTGGATCGTGGCCTCTTTGGGCTGATTTATAGGTGTATTTTCTTTTGGATATTTTTGTTTCTACTTGTGAAACCCAGTGGCTTCAGTAGGAGGTCTTCTAGCGAGACTAAGACAATGAAGGCTTGCTAGGGGCAAGCCTACGACTGGAAGCCAGCTGACTGGGGAGACGAGTCCGCGCATTCGGGACTCAAGCCTGCAACCCTGGCTTGAAGGACCTTGTTACCCTAGGCAGGGCTCCTGTGACCTGGAGAGGTAAGCAGGCGTTGGATGCTTAGCCAGAGCGTGTGTCTAAGCGGACGTCGTGCAGGGATCACTTGAGCTCAACGGCGTAGTCGATGGACATAGTATGCGATTAAGAGATGATGATTATATAATCAATAGCTTTACATTATAACTACAATAAACAACGCGCCCCGCACTATTCGAGAATGCAACAGTATCACAGAGCCCCCCAGTCAGAGCGGGTTGTTTCGACACAGTCGCTAGTCCCCGTAGTCCATCTCGTTGTCGTCCCGGTCCTGCTCATTATTCTTGCCCTTGAGATACTGCTGCCAAAGCATTTCCTTCAGCCGTTCCTCCATGGCGTCGACCGGAGATTTTTTCTTCTTCTTGGTCCGTTGACGCTTACGAGGATGCGTTCAGGGAGGACCTTCGGATCACGGACGCTCGTCTGATAACCTCTCCCGCAACTGGACTTGCAGCCTTTGGCGAAGACTCGGCGTGACGTCGGGAACGGTAACTTCACCCTCCTCAGGCGGTTCTTCCAGTCTCTGTAACAGGGACAGAGGCGACGCGGGGTTCCCTTCATCCTGCCGAGACCGTTTCACTGGTGTTCGTTCCAGGGAGCGCGAGGGGGAGCGACTTGTGGCTCTCATTTCAGCGCAGGAGCGAGAGCGTTGTCGACAGCGATCCCATGGCGTGGATGGCGAACGAGGAGCTGGGGGCAGACGGGTGGACAAGGCCCTAGGGGATCGGGATCTTCCTCTAGTTTGAGGTTCCGGAGTCCTTGCGCGTGATCGGGATGAGGCTTGCGTAAATGCCAGTCCACGCACAGTGGATTTGTACTGTCCCTGAGTCAGGTACGATCGGCGCCGCATGCTCTCATCTCGTTCATCCACGTCCTCCATGACCCAACACGCCATGTCCTCGGTTTCCATCTCCAGCACCACGAAGGAAGCCATGGCCCCGTTAATGCGATGCAATCGACACGCTATCATCAGCCTCCCTTCCGTGCTCATTGCGGTGAGCCACGCCTCGATGAAGTCCGGCATGTAATAGCGCGGGACTTGACTTATCATCAAGAAACGAGAGGGGGGAGGCGCATCAATTGGGAGCGGCGCAGCGCGGATGGGCGATCATTGTGGAGGAGACGGGCACAAAGGAGGAAACGGGCACAAAGGAGGAGAGGGGAACGACTACGGTTCTGCGGCGGTGACCGAGCGCGAGGCGGAGACCGAGCTCGTGGAGGTGGCGAATGGGGACGTGGTGGTGTTCGAGTGCGAGGAGGCGTCCGGGCTCGCGGGAGGCCCTGAGGGCGGTTGAGGAACAGGGGCGGGTTCCTCAGTGGCGACATCCTTCGTTCCTCCTGTTGGAAATTCAGGGACCAAGGATGTTTCGCTCTCGAATACCCACGGGGAGGGGATCGAGGGCGGGCCTGCAGCGGAGGAGCCGGTCTTCCCTGCCCGGGCTTAGAGATTGTCGGAGGCTCGCATTCGGCTCTCGACGACGGTTCCGGTCTAGATGAAGGAGGTGGGGAAACTCGTGCTACTGGCGGCGGACTAATTGGAGCTCGCATCGTCGGAGCTTTCCGCTCGGTCAGGCGACCCGATTCTGATGATGACGATCCTCTGCTAGTCGAAGCGGTACTCCCGATCGAGACAGAATCCGAGTCGCGACGTACGAGGAGATTTGGGGGGGGGATCTCCCATCACCTGGCTGGATTTGCTCGTCTCGGATCAGTGAAGCCGCTCTTCGACCCACGTAGGCGGTGTCGGGTCGTTCAGTGGCGTACATCCAATCCGAGGGCAGGAGTTTCAGGATCTTGCCGTTAGAGTCCACCACATAGTCCCAAGCTGGCGCGGGGTGACCAAAATGAATCACGTCGGAGAGATGGCCATGAACAGGCGGCAGGGCTTCCAAGTAGAGTCTGCGGTGATGGGCGCGGTCTAACCAGAGCATTAGGTTGTCGCTGCTGTCTATGACCTTCCTCTTGCCCATTTGTTTCATAACCGTACGCTCCGGGTCGTCCAACGTCTCCTCCATGAAACTCGTCCATTTAACGTTTTCGCGTGGAGGAATGATGACAGGCGGGCGTATCCAGTTTCCTTCGTTCATCTCGTCGCCCAAAATGAGCCCTCTCACCAGGGAGGCTTCGCGAGCTGTAGGAGGGGCACGAGACGGAGAGTTCGGCCGAGCGCGATGTCGCTCAAGGATTGCGGTGGCGGGCAACCTCAGTTGCCATCGAAGACATGAGCGAGGAAGGTCAGAAGTGGGCGGACCGGCACGGGAGGACTGTCTGGGGACCGGCGGGGTGTCTAGTGTTGCCCCCCACTGTTGGGCTAGGCGATCAAACTCGCAGTTTCACGAGTCTAATTTCGGCTCGACGTCGGTTCCCACGACGAATCCCTCACGGATGAAGGCGTCCGCAGGGTTTTCGCTCGACAGTTCGTGGACGACAAAGCAGGGTACCCCAGCTCGCGTGAGGAACCAAAGGCAGTCTCGCTCCTCTGCATTGTTGATCCATACTCCCATGTAACCTTCCTGCGCAGGTTTTATCCTCTCCTGCCTCATGAGAGCGACATCGATGTCCCGCACCAGCCAGCTCTGCACCATTTTGCACCACACCTGTTTCTCTTTGAGAGCTCGTTGACACTGTGCGACTTGATCCACAGCCGCCTCGAAGAAGATGATTCTCCCCAGTGCTCAGGCTTGCGCCATGGATGGGAATCGCGGGCGGTGAACCTCCAGCCTGGGGCGGACCTTGGCGATCTTGGCGGATAGCGTTAGCGTGGACACGTCGAGGTTGACTTGGTCGTTCGCAGCTGCGAGACGGGCAACGAAGTCGGGACGGAGCTTCCCTGAGACCGCGTTAGGGGAGTCACTCATCCAGACTTCATGGGTTGGGCAGAACTCGAGGAGCAGCGGGTTAGTCCTGCTCTCCCTTATTATGAACAGGAGCCATGGTCTCATCCCATCGTACAATTGGGGGACCTTGGAATAGTCGAATCACCCATCCAACCTGTTGTATCGTCCGAGAGAACGCAACTCCACCGGTGGCAGCGGCTCTCGAGTATCCCACGGACCCGGGTAGTAAGGATCTTGCTCCGAATTGCAACTCCAAATATGGAAACATTTTCCCTCCGACAAAACTTCTCGTGAGTGGTAGAATTCAATAAGGGGCAAGCAGTACCCGAGCCCCGAGTAAACGAAGGAGGGAGGATCCAAGAATCCTTGGTAGCAGCGAAGGCGACGGGTGGAGTAGATACGGGAGTCAGGCACGGCACTCGAAGCCATTTTTCGTTAGTTTTTCGGACATGCACAGTGGAGCCTTGCGTTCGGGCTCGACACTTACGGAACCTCGCATTCGAGTTCAACGTAAACAGTGTTCTGGAGTCTCGTGTTCAGACTTGACAGAAGCTGTTGGACGGTGGGGTGAGAAGATGGATGTCAGAGGGAGATGACAGATGCTGTAAAGTAAACAAGAACAAATTCCCACGGATTTCGAGCTCCGCTCGAAATCCTCGTTTGCAGGTAGAAAGTCTTCATAAAAATACATAGATTTAGCGTTCATTGCTGGGCTAGGCCCTTGAGGGACAAGTATTCATGACACAGCTCCGGAGCATTGCGCAAGTCATATTCAGACACCCAGGTATCTTCGGAGGGGTCGTAACTGCGCCAACAAATGAGATACATCCAGCGATTCCCATTTTTACGGCTGGCGAGACGGTGTCCGAGTATGGACTCGACTTCATACTCCTTGGTCGCATTGAGGAGATCGCGTGTGGCTGGTAGCGAGACCCGATCACCGAATTCTTCAGAGGATTGGTGGTATTTGCGGAGATGCGAGAGGTTGAAGACAGGGTGCATGGGATAATTATCAGGAAGCCGTAGGTGATCTTCTCCATTACTTCAAATGGGCCTATCGTTCGTTGGATGAGTTTCCTGCCAGTGCCCTTCACGTCTATTAACTTGAGCGTATGAGGGTTGACGAGCGCGAAGTCTCCGGGTTTCAATTCTTCCACCGGTCGTTGCCCCTTGTTATAAGCTCTAGCTTGACGCTCTTGAGCTAAAACGAGAGCATCTCTAGCGGCCTTTCGGTGCCATTCAATGTTAGCAATGTAGTCCTTGGCTTTCTGACTAGACAAGAAGGGTCGTTCAGAAGGGTCCGAGGATGGCGCTAGGAGCGTAGACAATGTTCGAGGTTGATATCCGAACAGAAGGAAGTCAGGGGAGTAGGAGGTGGAGCTGTGCACTGAGGAATTGTAAGCATGACTGACTTCACTGAGCCATCGAGCCCAGGAGGCTCTGTCAGAGGCCACATATGCTCGTAGCATCTGCTCTATAGTGGCATTTAACACCTCCGTTTGTCCGTCCATCTGTGGGTGATGGGCGGTAGATAGTGCCATGACACTGCCATAGTTTTCCACCACTGATTTCCAAAAGGAAGTTGCCCACCGTTTATCGCGGTCGGCGATAATACGCTCCGGCAGTCCGTACACATTCACCACCCGTTCAATGAAAAGACGGGCGAATCCTTCTTGCGACAAGGTGTCATGCATGGGGATCATGATTGCATATTTAGTCAGTTTGTTGACGATAACTAGGACAGCGGTGAATTTCTCACGTCCCGATGTAGGGAGTCCCGTTATAAGATCCATTGACATGGTGGCGAAGGGTCGTGCAGGTATATGAGACGGGTGTAGCCCTCCCATGGCTTGACGATGATCAACCTTGATTTTTTGGCAAACATCGCACATTGAGACAAATGATTCCACATCTTGGCTCACTCGAGGCCAGAAGAATAGTTCCCGGAGCACCCATAGCTGTAAGGTTTAGGCAAGTGCATGGCTGTAGCCTCCCGATCCATTGGATAAAACCCTAGCTCCACACAAGCTGCACTTTTTACACCTCTGTCCTTTATTATAGCCTCACCGCCATCGCCGGCGCATTTCCCACTATGGTCAGCACATCAAAAAACCCTTTCTCCATCTTTCTGTAGAGTATTTCATTTTTTGCTGTCCCTGTTGGCGCCAAACAACACTCTCTGTGACATTATTAATAATACTTCAAGATGTCATCAATTTTACATTGTGCTATCGCGCCATGCTCACATTACAGTACTTGTATTATATACCGCAATTCACTCAACAACTTGCATCCCTCCCGACGTTGATGCCGCCTGTGCCGCTGCTGCTCCCTCGGCCTGCGCAAAAAATGACGCCAAGTCGGCGCCCTCCACCAGCTTGTAAGTCCCCACCAGTGTGGCCTTCGCGCTTTCACTGAGCGACTGGCTCCATTGCCGCTTGAAGAACACGCTGAGGCGCCGGAATAGGAGTGCCTGCTTTGTTGCGTAGGCGTGGAGGCCAGCTTGCAGCTCTCTTGATATGTCCAGCTTGTCCGCCCGTGCATTGCGCTTGTCATCCCACCACGCTGCCTGCCAATCCAGATATCTCAATACCCGCCTCATTTCCTCCCGCAACAAGAGAACTTCCTCCTCGCAGCGATTCTTGCGCACCCTGGCCCGGCACCATTCGACGCGAACCGCTACATCCGTCAGCTCGCTGTCCGACATCACCAATCAAATCACTCACACTCATGGAGCAACTCGTCGGCCCCGTCCAATGCACCCTTCGCCATCCAAATCCACGACATCAGCTTCTTCGTCGACCCCTTTACATGCCGTGGCACTCACTTCCCCTTCGAGCGTACCATTGCAAGCTTCTTCCTCGCGACCTGATTGCTCCCGGCGCCCTGCTGCCCCTCCCCGTCCAAGGTCATGTCCAACGCCTTCAAATCCAAAAACCCCGCCTCCTGCACGTACTCCGCCCCCTTCAGAACCATGAGCGCTGCACGGCCTGCACGGTATTTCGCTGCGCTCTCGTTCGCCTGATTGCCCACCTGCCTGATCAGACTCTGCGACCTCGTTCCTTCATACTGACCTGTTATAAAGCTGTCTCGGAAGCCGATGAGGTGTCACTTCCTGTGGAGCTGACTCCGCACAGCATTGAGCACCGCGAAGCACTGGGCCTCTCGGAGACGCGCCTCCATGTCGGGAATGCCCCGCTGACAACCATTCTCGCGTTCGTTCGCCGACAACTCTGATGGTAACCACAATTTTATCTTCTCCACCTTTGGGGGTGTTGTGTCGGCATCATGCACCTCTTCCTCAAGCGCAATAGACCTCGTCGCGCCTGGGGTGTATACAGCTTGCAGCCGGCGAAGCTTCCGCATCTTCTCCAGCAGGGTGCCCCGCCGCTCGTCGAGCTTTCCCGTGCGATCTGCCATCAGTGAACGTGTTGTCGCTATCTCGCTCAAAATTCGGTGTCTGGCAATCCATTAATCACCACCTGTCCGTCCGAAAGTGAAAACTCACTTACTGTGATTGCTCTAATTGCAAACCGGCCACCAGGAAAGCGGTCGCGCTGACACTGTGCAGGGGCGTGCCTGCCTTCCGCACCTCCTCTTCCTCTTCTCTGCGCAGCTCCAGCCGTATCTCCACCTCAGACGCACCGGCTAAAGTGATAGTCAATATAAGAAGCTGTACAATGTGAGATACTCGCCTCACTCTGTTAGGATGTAGGGATTCAGCTGGCTATTGTCTTTCACGAACACCTTGATCATGTCCGTCCACAGCGCCTTCACTTCCTGACTGACTGTTGAGCTACACTGCTGATAGGTTTCGATCTGCCGCCCACGCTCAGCAATCGCAACGATCAGCTTACTTTGCAATGCATAAACTAATAATATCGTCAGATCACATACCCGCCAGTAAACACGGACTCACTTTGTTCGATGTTCTTCATAAAGTTGTAGTAGTCGATCTTATCTTCAATCCAGTCTTCACGATTACCCGATCCCATTAGCTTCGTGATGTAAGACAAGGCACTCAGCTCCGCCCAAAAGCGCTCGATTCCCTCTCTGTCGGTCTTACCCAACCCGGGCCGGAGGCTAAGGCTGTTCTTCTCGCGACATTGTGCTTCGTGCGATGTCGCGTGCCAGACCGGTAGTCCGCACTGCACCTCGATTTTGTCCAGGTCTAGACGAATTCGTTCGGGAAGGGCCGCGTTCCTCTTCGGTAGGTTAACCATCCATTGGCACACGATGTCGTATGACACACAGAGCAAGGTCAACGCGAGGCCAGCGATCGCCGACATTGCAATGAAGTCCATATTCAAATATCTAGCATTTGATCAGTCACCCGCCCCTTAATTTACGATCGCACTCACCACTCGCCCTTCTGCAAGTCTCCTAGACCATTTGGGCGCATGCACTCGTGTCACGCGCACACACATCCACCCACGCCAGAGCATCTCAGGCCCACTGTGTTTCTCGTGTCCTTCTGAAGCAGCGCTGCGAACACGATACATGTGCTAATCTGGTACATTGATCAGCATCCGTGCCAAGCTGGTGATGGCAAACCAGACTTACATCTTTCTTGGGCACATAGGTGCGTAGGTGCTCTTTGTACTCGCTCGGCTCCACGAAAGCTCCCCATCCCGACCCCAGCGGGGGGTCATTATGCTCGTTCACGCGAATTACGTTCTTCATTTTAAAGTTGGCGTCGACTGCGAGAATGAGCATGTATAGAAACCTATTTATATGTCAATTAAGTTATGTCGTTGTCGAAAGAAAAGAAAGACTCACCGATAGCGCGCCTCCACCTCGAACCAGTCGGCGGGGATGTTTCTTCCCACCTGTGGGCAGGCCCAGCAGTTTACGATACACTCCCCCAGCTTTGTAGCCGCCAATCCGCCCAGGTCATGACCCTGCCCAGCGTGTCTCGCCTTTTGGAGAAACGAGTAAGTGCGCAACATGCACATGAAAGCCTTCTTCCAATCCTATAACCATCGTCAATCATGATATTAAGTTAGAGCTACTTGCCATACATACCGGCAGCGCCTTGAGCCCCGTAGATGCACTCACATTCGTAAACTGTTCCAGCGTGCGCACAAAATTATGGACGTTGACGCCCGCGATGACAGCGAGCAGCCAAAAGAGGTCGAGCACCTTAAATGTGGCACATGTGGTTGGATCCGTTTGTGTCGCTGGAAACCATGCGTTACAAAGTAGCTGTCGCAGATTATCCGAGGTCGCGGAACGGCTGCACTTGCAGTAACGGTACTGTATGCGGTGGATTCCAGTAGTGTCCATCAGCACCATCCGCCTGATCAGCAGGTCTGGGTGCTGGCAGGGTGAGCCTTGGTGTCCAAGTTGATACACCAGCCCAAGATCGTCCAGCGTCAAACTGTGCCAGTGTGATTGTTTCCATTCCTATATTCAAAACGACATCAAATTAGACCCGCCCCATAAGACAAGAAAAAAGGAGCTAACCTCTAACAAGTGGAGTGGTGTCATTGCATGGTGATTCAGACAACACCCTCTGCATTGTAAGCATGGGCCACGCTCCGAGCAGCAGAAGAATCGGACACCAGGCTCCCCAAGCGCTGCCGAGCACAAGCCACAAGTCGGGTCCCAGAGCGAGTCACCCAATCCTGCGTGGACCAATGTAATGAGGGTAAATGAGGACTTTAGACTTAAGTACCCGAATGAATCAATCCAAGATCTATTTGAATAGAAACTCTAGATGTCGTCAAGTGGGGTGTAAGTTGGTCGACGTCCACACACTTGATGACAGACTATATAGCTATTACATAATGTCACGTGTACGACCGACTTACACCCCACTTGACGACAGACTATATAGCTATTACATAATGTCACGTGTAATTATGGGATAGGGGTTTTAGAATTATGGTAACAATAGCCTGCACAGGCTGCTGTGTTACACCCCTCCCCTCAGGACGAAGTTCCAAGTCCGAATTATTAGCTGGGGAACAGCGTGCTGATGTTGGGGAGTCCGTTATGGTCAATAGACCAGTCCATCAAGGCTGAGTCGGTCGGCGACGGAGTTCCTGGGCCAGTTTCATCAGGTGCCGGCGTTGGAGAGCGCCCACTGAATGCGGCATATGGATAAATGGGATATTCCGACTCCAATCCATTGCGCAACGGTGCGTGGTATAACATGTTCCACGGTGTAATCTCCTGGTGAAGATAATCATTCAACGTGGTAGATGTGTCCCATGGCCAGTCCTCGAACGTGGTTTTCGTTGGATCATTGCTGAGCTCCAGATGGTTACGCGTTGAGCAGGCGAAGTCCTCGATAGCGAGCACATCCGTTGAGTCAGCTGTGAGGCCATGGGTGCAGAACCAGGCAGCCACCTGAGAGAAGTCAAGGTGCTCTGTCCCAAAGTTGTAGCGCTGTCCCATAGGGTGAGTGCCATAACGGTACCCCGCCGCCTCGAACGATGTGGCCGTACAGCCCGGACACGCTGAAGAGTTTGATACTCTTCCTAAAGTAAGTGTTCCAGGGGGTGTCCGTGTCCATGGTAGCGTCCTCGCCATCCTGCGCAGGACCCAGCAGCTCGATGGTGCGTGACGCGCGCACATCGGCGGTCAGTGGGACGGCGTACTGGGTATCCTTAGTTGGGAAGCTGCTGTGCTCATTCCGCACTCCAAATTCCCAGTCAGCGGTCTCAGTGGCTACTAAGGCGGCGATGGCGTGGGCGAGTGGTAGCGCCGGCCCATGCATAGTGTCGTTGTTGATTGGTGCGGATGCCCCAAGGTATGACGGTACGTCAGGCGCTGGCTCGAGCATCAGCGCGTCCGCATCAGCGGGAGGCGCATCCGCATTAGCGAGAGGCGCGTCCATATTAACGGGAGGCGTGTCTGCGACGGGTGTAGGTACCACGTCATCGTCGGGGTCGGTGTCGATATCGATGCTCGGTGGGCACTGGGCGCGCTGGCGAGGCTTCGGAGGAGGTACACACCCCATGGTGGCGATGTGGAACCGCTGGAATGTCACTTTTTGCAGCGTTAGTATTAGTTGCACGCCCTCGGAGCGCGGCTCCTTGGGTCTTAGCGCGAACCACTGCTCGACGTGTCGCACCTTGGCATATGCCTCGACATTGCCGGCGTCGGACCAGTCGAGCACATTGGCAGCTTGCGCATGGGAGGTAATTTCCCCATCGCGCCATGGACCTACGTCGGCGAGCACGATCGCAAGTGGCTCTCGCTGCGTGCGCTTAGGTGGGGGCGCGGCAATAGCCTTCGTGATGCGCTTGAGTTCCTCTCGGACCCACTTCTGTGTGCGCGTCGCGTCAGCCGTGATGGTTAGATGCGGTCCGCTGTTCGCCATAGTGGGTATAGGGAACAGCGGGTACCCCTCCGTGCATTGGGGCACGGCCTCGATGAGCGGGCCTTCGACGGGCGTGAAGCCGGTTGGTGGCGTGCTAGGGTAGATGGAGCTGGGGGCGGCCGGGGGCGTAGGTTTGCTGTGACGGCTGCCCACTGTGATGCTGCGCACGCGGTCCTGGTAAGACTCCGCCACGCGACGTTCCGAGTCTCGGCGCTCGGGATCACTCATCCCTCGGTTATCCGAGAATCGGGCGCCATTCCGATGGGGATGGCCAGTCCGCGTGCCGTGCCTTGGAGCGTCGTAGCGCTGGTCCGTTCGCTCATTGCGCGGGTCGTAATCGCGGCGCGTGTGATTGGGGTATTGGGGTGCGTACTCACAGCGGTCTTGGTCATGGTTGCTCGTGTGCGGGCGTGTCATGACCGTGGCGTAACTCAGCGCGGGTGTGTATGGAGGGAGTGCTCCCATGGGTGCTATCGCTCCATTCGTGCTCAGCGCTGGGGCCATGGGGACGAAATTCGCAGGGGCCGTCGAGGCGTTGGCGGCCACTCGAGGGGCTATGAGGGGCGTGCTTGAGTGTGGTGTAGTCGGAGCCGTTTGCGGCAGCACCAGCGTAGTGCCGTCAGACGCGAGTTTTCCCTCGGTGAGGTGAAGGTAGTAGTATACGCCAGTGAGGGTGCGGCTTTTAGTAAACAGTTCCAGGGGCCACAGTGCGTCATCTGCCATGTCAAATATATCGGTGTGGTGGGGGAGCAGGAGAAGGAAGAAATTTTTGGGCGACAGGACTTTTTACCTCCATTGATGGACAGCGTGAGATATAATTGTCGACGCAACGGATCATCCTCTTGACAGATCTTGCCATCGGGTTACCCCGTGCGCTTCAAAATATTCATCCAGCGCCTGCATTTTGTTTAGTGCGTGGGGGCTTTCCCAGGTAAAGTCCCCGGCAGTCCATTTCACATGGAATTCCACCGAGTTCTTTCTCTTCCACCGGTGGGTCGTAATTTTGTCAATAAACCATTCTTGATTGTCAGGTTTTCCGAAGTCGTAGAAGCGCTGAGCTTCACGGCTAGGGAAAATCGACGTGTCGTTGGGCTGGTGTTCACGTAACAAGGACGAGTGGAACATTGGGTGTATGCGCCGATGTGAGAGATCGTCCGAAAGTTCCAGGGTGTAATTGGAAGTTTCGGCTGAAGCCCGGATCACCATGTAAGGTCCGATGAACTTAGGGGCCAATTTGTGTGCGCATCCCTTGGGCAGGTTAAGGTTCTTAGTGGATAGGTAAACCATGTCACCTAATTTATATGGAACCTCCTCAGTTCGCCCTTTGTTTGACTGATAAGTAGCGCGCATGCGGGCTTCGATGATTGAGTCATGGGCCATGGCAATGTTGGCCAGGGCGCGATCGACAAACTCACGGACCCCAGAGTATTCCATGGGCTCCGGAGTCAGGTTAGACATACGGGGAACGTACCCGTAATTTAACTCGAAGGGGGCGAATCCAGTGGAAGCACTTATGCTCGAGTTTATAGCGAACTCTACCATTGGGATCAAGTATACCCAGTTTTTCTGTGTGGGGTCAACGAGGGACCGCAATATCTGCGCGACGTTTCGTATTGCCTGTTCTGATGCCCCGTCAGTCTGAGGATGGAACGAAGTTGACATAAGCAACTTCGTTCCAGTCAGTCAGTGGAGTTCATGCCAAAATTTGGCGGTGAACTTGGAGTCTCGATCTGATACAATTGACCGGGGAGCTCCATGGAGCCTGACTACGTCACGGACGTATAGCCAGGCTACGTTGGATGAAGTATCAGTGACTTTCATAGGAATGAGTGCCACCATACTAGTTAATCTACAAATAACCACCAGCATGTAATTATATCCCAGGCAATCGGGGAATGGGCCAACAAAGTCCATTTCTACCGAGTCCCAAGGATGTTCGGGGATGGGGAGGGAGTGCATCATGCCAATGGGGGCAATGTTCCGTGTCTTGGACATAGCACATGCCCCGCAACTCGCACAGAACTTCTCAATCTCTTTTCCCATCTTCGGCCACCAGTACCAACGGCGGGCGTACTCGGCCGTTTTCTGTTCGCCAAGGTGGCCTAAAGTGGAATGTGCCTCGTCTGGCACAATTTCCGTAAGGGTTCTCCGTCCTTGAAGCTGTGCGGCTCGAGGTATGCCCAAGCACCAGGCTCCAGCAATGTTGTGGGTGTAGATAAGGCCGTCGTCCACCTTGCATTGAACGTAAGCTGTGGGGGACCCGAGTATTTTTGCAAACACAGGGTCGTTAGAATACCCGGTGCGAACATCATTAATAAATTGAGAGCTCCCTTTGAGCTGTGAGTTGAGGGGAGGTAGGTCCGATTTTAGGGAATCCTCGAGGGTAATTGCGGTGCGATCGAACCCTTGACCAGTGAGTTCTTCGCTGTGTTTTCCCATCTCGACTGCTTCGAGGACGCGGTCCTCCAGGGGATCCGATACTCGCCAGGCTAATATGACGACCTCGTCGGGTCGGAGGGCGCGAAGCTCATCCGTCCTGAGGTGGGTCATGTCCTCGAGGCTAGGGTCCAATCGTACGTCGGCGCGGACATAGTCATAGGGCCCATAGACATCGTCGATGGTGTCGTTCTCGTAGTATCGAGATAGACAGTCGGCAACTTTATTTTGGTTACCTGGTACGTGCATGATTTCAAAATCAAAGCGTGACAAGTACTCGTCCCAACGTATGAGGCGACTGCTGACGCTGTTACAAGCGGCTGTTTTTACGGCCTCCAATGCTTTGTGGTCCGAGGCTACATGAACATGGTGTCCAAGTAATTTATCTTCCTATTTGATAAGGGCTTCGATGATGGCTCGGGCCTCCTGCTCGTTGTCGGGCGTATAAGTTGTTATATGTGAGGTCCGCTGGAGTTGTCGTTGTTCGAGCGTTTCCCACTAGAATAGATTTTGTCCGTAAACTCGATTTCTCTGCAAACTAATAGGAAGTTGCGTTTGAAGAAAAATGGGCCGACTGACTGCGAATAGGAGATGTGGTGGTTTTGGAGAGAAAAAGAGAAGTAGTTTTGAGGGTGCGAATTAAGAAGTGGTACCTCGATCCCGGTCACGAAGTGTTACACGTCCCAATAGGCGGTGCGTAGACAAGAAAAAGGTGCTACAATCCCGGTCACGCAACAGATCAATTTCCCTAGGAGAGCTGCGATCCCAATCACGCAGTTATACGTGTCCTAGTTGGTAGCTTGAGCAAGGACAAGGGTCTGCGATCCCAATCACACAGAGGTACAAGTCGTAGAGTAAGCAGAGGTCGTATAAGAACAGGCTGTGATCCCAATCACACAGCAGTACAAGTTCGAATAAGGCCGGTGTCGTATAAGAACAGGCTACGATCCCAATCACGTAGCAGTACAAGTTCAGATAAAACAGATGTCGTAAGTCGATACAAGAACCCGCTATCCCAATCAAGCAAGTTATTCGAGACCAAGTTAAGACAGAAGGTGGCAGAGGGCGAGACTTTGCAGGTCGTCAACCGATATGACTTTGTAGGTCGATATCCCAGAAAGGACTTTGTAGGTCATTTCCTCGAATGGACTTTGTAGGTCAATTCGTCAACAAGACTTTGTAGGTCGCTGTCGTTAGTAAGCAGCAAGAGTAAGCGGCTTTAGATCGTTTAGAGGTTGCCTAGCTGGAGTGGTGTGAGGCGAATAGATAGAAGTGAGAGTGAGTTCGAGTCAAAGGGGAGTATTATTATTAGTGATTTATTTACAGGGTTTATATACAATTTGAGAAATAGTGAGTCATAATTCTATGACTCCATTAGTGATTTACGGTGATGATGGTGGACTTTGTATGAGTCAGTTGGACTCAGTATGAGTCAGAATAAAGCTGTAGGACCGAAGCAAACCTATTTTTAGTACCACTGCTGACACTGCGGGCAAACCTCGTGACGGTACAAAAATGTACCGCCACAAGGACGGTTGGTGCACGGTTGGTCAACGGTTGCTCCATGACAGTGCCTTTCGGCACAGTGGCAGACCTGTCACTTGACACATCATCAATGTGTCATATTAATGGTCTTGGGTAGACTTGTGCCAAACTTGGCGATGAATGAGACACGGGTATGAGTTGGAAACCGGCCCGGAGCCCCAAAACCAAGCGTGCAAGGTACAAAACACGTTGTAGGAACGTGCTTGCAGGGTGTTAAGGCCTGAGACAAAGGGAGGCTCAGACATAAATAGAATGTGCCAGAACGCGAACGCGCTTACCGTGAAGCAACCATAGGCCAACCGTGGGCCAACCGTCCTTGTGGCGGTACATTTTGTACCGTCACGAGCTTTGCCCGCAGTGTGAGTAATGTTATTCCAGAACGTTCCACCAAGTTCTTGAGGGATTTTAGCAGAATTTGATAGGCTGGAAATCAGGTGCCAATTTGGGTTTTGAGGTGTTTGTGCATATTTTTCCTAGATGGTCTTTGGCGGGACATTTGCATCTTGACACCAAACACTTTGGCGTCATGACATCGTACATTTTATAAGAACATTGAGCAGCAGTGAATTTCTTGGATAGAAACCCAGCAGGACGGCATGTGCGCCAGTCCTTACCCTGCCCATAGTAGGCTCCAATTCCTACCGCGGAAGCGTCTCCCACAACCCAGATGGGGTCAGGGTTGTTAGGGTCGATAGGCCGCAATATCGTAGTTTTCTGGACAATCCCCTTGATGCGGCCGAGACACAGCTGATGGAATGGACGCCATTCAAATGGTTGTCCGCCCCTACAGATGCCCTCTAGTGGGGAAGTGTAATGCGCTACATTGGGTAGAAACTGTGTGAGGTATTGGATTAGTCCGAGTAATCGAAGTACCTCATTATGCGATCTTAGGGGGCGCCAATCCAGGACTTTGGTCATTTTATCCTCGTCAGCATGAAGTCCTCAGTCATCGATTCGATGGCCAAGGCAGTCCATGTCCGAGGAGTACAAGTCACATTTGCGTTTGCTGAGGTAGAGTTGATTCTCACGGAGGTGTCCGAACACGAGGGCCAAATTCTCTTCGTGCTCTTCAATTGAACTTGAGAATATGAAGATGTCATCCAGGTAGACGTGGATGAGATCTCCAATGACATCGCGGAATATCCACGTCATGAGTCGCTGAAATGTAGCAGGGGCATTGCAGTCACCCTGCTGCATAACATGCGAGATGGCAGTGCCGAATGGAGTGGCGAACGCAGTCTTCCAGACGTCTGAGTCAACGATGCAGATCTGTTCGTAGGCGTCGGACATGTCGATTTTTGAGCGGTGAGGAGCTCGGGCTACGTCCATACGGATGGTATCCTGGTCAGGAAATGGGGTGACGTCCTTAATGGTATTGTCGTTTCTCTGCCGAGCGTCAACAACCGTTCGCAGACCGCTGTCCTTTTTTGGTAGGCACAGCAAGGGCGTGGCTTGAGGGACCGGCTTAAGCTCCCACCAGCCCGCCCGAACGTACCGAGTGATTTTGTCCCGAAGAAGGGGGCGTAATGCATCAGGGAAATGGGGGGCGTGGTTGTGGTAAGTCGCCTCATCATCTATGAGGTTAATTTCATGATTAATCTCGTGCATGGGGGGCAGCAAGAGGGGGATAGGACCCATCAGGTCGGCACACACCTCAAACCATTGAGCCCGGAGAGCATCAACATTTTGAATGTCGGGTGGATGGAGGGGAGATACCTCCAGTACACGAGCACTACGCATCTATAGTAGTAGTATGGATTCCTCGAGGGCCTCCTCGCAAATGCCGTGCGCATCCTCCTCGCCAGTCCAGTGTATGGGTACCGCTGAGGAGTGAGTGGACAGTACGTCCAGGGCCATTAGCCCAGGAAGTGTGGGGGCCAGTGAATGATGGCGGTTCTCTCGGAATCGGCCTATCTCATGGGACGTATTTTGATATGATAGATGACCGTGGGCGACACGTTGATGGCGTCGTCGACTTTGTCGACCGGCTCAGCGGGTTGATCGTACAATTCGTCAAATGAAAAGAACTCGTCGGAGTCCGATGAGTAGTCTTCTCCATCATCCTCCTGCAACTCGGGAATATAGGTATTCTCAGAGGAACGTGGGGAGGGGAAGCTGAAATCAGATTCTGGCATTAGTATGTGTTCATAATCTACTGGTAATACAGGTAGTGGTACCACCACATCGCCTCGATGTCTTCCATCATGGCACTTGGTTGGCGACGCCCTGGAGCTCGAGGTACAGGCAGTCAGATAGTTTTCGAAGTCGCCGCGGCGGACTCCGTAATTAAATTGGGAGCATGGCGGGTGGCTAGGACAGAGGCCTCCTCTAGCGCAGATAGTGCTAGAATCGATTTCCCGTTTGGGAATCAGACCTCCCGAGTGCCGAAGTCGAGTATAATGCCATGCCGATTCATGAACGGCGTGCCAATGATACCGTCGTAGCGGTCCAGGTTTACCTGGTCAAGGTACAGGAATCCGCAAATGCCTCCGAAATCGATTTCCGCACGGGTTCCATAGTTGATTTTCGATCGGCTACCCACACAACCGAGTTGTAGGGTGACTTGTTCCTCCAATTTGATGCTGGGGCGCCCAGTGACGTGGGCGTACTCCGGGGTGACCGAATCAGTGTTACTCCTGGAGTCAAACAGAACATATGCCTTGGAGGCCCCGATAGATACCAGCGCGGACAAGCATGCCATGTTGCTGCAAAGACGCCGGGGCTGATCATGTAGTCCCACCGACTTTGGTGGTCCTGAGTGGCGCATGTTAGATATATGATCCACAGGGGGTTGAGTATGAGCGGTGGTGAGGGTGAGCATCTGGAGGCAGTCGTCCGTGATGCTCAGCCCAGGACCATCACGGATCTCCGGAGACGTGTCAAGGGTAGCCACTCGGCGGACCTTGGAAGGTGATATTCCCAGTTCAGACGCTCATTCAGCGATTACCACATCGAGAAAGCTGTTGACCTCATGGCGGAGTGCGGCACTTTCGTGGTAAAGGTCAGGCAAGGGTTCGGAGGCCGCGAACAGGGTCCCGTCGTGCCTAAGGTAGACCAACACTTGTTCAGTATGATTGTCACCCATGGTTACAATTGAGCGCAGAATGCAGCACGGGACCTCGTCGTCAACGGGCTCATATTCATTTAATGTGTCTGGTAATACGCGAGGGAGGGCATGCATGACGGCGGCGCCAACGTCATGGTCCTCGAGTACCTGGGGATTGTTTAAGGAAAGCAGCGCAGGCTCGGAGTCGATAGGCGAATCGATGCGGATGGCCAGTATGGCGGGGTCGTCGGTCTCATCATCACTAATCCACACAGTGATCGTGCCGGTCGCCGAGACGGTTGTATCCACGACTGCCATCACGTCAGACTGATCGGGCAGGCTGTCCCACAGCGCCTCCTCTGAGGGAGTGGGGCTCGGCATGGGGGTACCAGGATAGCTTGGAGGAGGTGTGCTGGCAGCCGAAGACGGGGCTGGCAGTGCGACTGTGGCCATCAGTGGAGCAGGTGGTGGAGATGGATGGTTGAGGGCCAGAGCATACGCCTCACGCTCGAGCATGCACCTGGTCAGCTCTTCATCTAGTGATCATTGAGTAGCGGACATGAGTCCCAGGTGGTGCTCGAGGTGCCGGATGTTGTAGTCCAAGTCAAGGCACAAACATCAGTTCAGTTCCTCAGCTGCCGCAAGATTAGTACTCACGCGTGTCTGAGTGCCCGTAGGGAGTGTCCTGAGGTGCGATATCTCGTCGCGGGTGTCCAGGCACCGAGAAAGGAGTTCCACAAGATTGAGTTTGGCTTGTAGGATGTCTTGCGCATGGTTCGCATAGCGGATCAACTGGTCTTCTATGTCGATCGCAGTGCTGTGTAATACTGAAGCCGAGAACCCGATTAGTGCGGGGGGCTGAAGGTCCAACAAGCTAGTCCACAGAGTGCGGCTGTGCTCCTCGGAAGCAATGGCGTTGATGGATTCCAGCTCCAGTGTCTGCGTCACCGATAGAGGGGTATTGCCGACTAGGTCCTCAAATTCGTCGAGGAGCGGGCGGGATTGGTTGGGTCCGGCGGAGGATCGGGGTGAAGCTGCCAGAGATCGAGCCTCAGATTCCGCACTCCATTCGGGGTATGTCAGGCCGGGATCGCGTATCTCGAGGGAGAGCGCGTCGAGGTACGCGGTGAGAATGCCCGTTTCCGGATCATCGGCAGTTTCTGCCGATTCCTCCGGTATCCGCATTGCATAATACCGCGCCCTCATCGCTCCAGCACGTACCACATCGTCCTCCTTGTCGTCAAGGAGGTCAGCCAAGTCAGGGGGGATGTTGGGATCAACCTCATCGGGTTCGTACTGGTCTCCTCCCCATGGCTCAGTCTCGTCTGCGGGTTCTTCGCCATCAACGTACTCATCATCCAGGACAACATCTTCGTCAGCGTAACTTTCGAGCACCCATTGAGCGCCGACTCGGGGACGGGGAACGAACACCTCGCTGTATTTTGGACAAATGGGATTGGTGCCAATACAGTTGCCAGGGTCATAATGCATAACGTCGGTGGACAGGTCCACCCTATGCATTATGAGATTTATGCACTCCCAGATTATGTCACGCTACGTGACAGTGTGACATCACCTATGAAAAATCAAGAAAACTATCCGTTTTCAAGAATAGTTATACTACTGTTATAGTACAGAATGTGCATGGGCTATAGATATTTTTGCACTGACCACCTCTGAGCATATACTCATGACCAGTCTGTAAAACAATTGGATAAAAAAATGTGGCAAGTGCCAAGCACTTCAGTTTAGGTTGCCAGTGGTGTATGGTACCAAATCGCCGGAGATTTGAACAACTTGAAGAGCAATGCTCCATACTTAGCGTCAAAATTCTTTCGGTTTTTACTGATGCCTGATTTTGCCGATGTTTTTTGGGGATCTGCTTTCGCAACTGCCATGACATTCCCATTCCGGGTCCATTCACTGAGAATAGATGCTGGGGTGGCTTTCCGTGACTTGCCCTCTGATGGCAGTGAAGAATAAGTGCTGAAATTAACCACAGCTCTGCTGTCTGATATCATGTCCTAATATTACAGAACTCAAATGAGTCGGAACCACATAATTTGCCTGATTTCGAGCCTAATTCTGCGATTTGATAATGCATAAACACAACCTGAACCTTATGCATTATGCATTATGCACATTTTGCATAAATCCCCGCCTACCAACTTGGTGGACTGCCCAACTCTATGCATTATGAGCTTTATGCATTATTACCTTATGCATTATGACCCTGGCAACTGTATGTCCCACGTTGCCGCATTTAAAGCAGGTCCGTGTCTCCTCAGGACTGCGGGGTTTCATGGGAGTGGGAGCGATTCGCTGCGCGTTCGGTGCCGCTAGGACCAGTGGTTGCCGTGGCACCAGAGAAGTGGCACCCTTAGCCGGAACCACCGTCCTTGAAGGAGCGGGTGCGGTTGAGTGGGCGCTATCCTCGTTTATGGACGTCCATAATTGACGCGCGCTGATGCGCAATTCCTCAAATGGAGTATATTCCGCTGAAAGCTCGCGATCAACTTTCATCTTGTAGCGAATCATAGCCGGTAGCCCAGCGAGGAACTTCAAGCTGAGTGCAAATTCCTCAGGTGAGTGATTCATTTGGTTTCCGCGCTTAATCAGCATTTCGGCGAACACGTCGGGCCCGTTAGCGTTATCATAACGCACAGCGTCGAATGTGCGGGTCGCACGCTGGGCGTTGGAGGAGGTGACAAATCGGCGATGTAGGGCACACAGGGTCTCAGTAAAGGTGAGCCCTTGCTTCGGTACCGTCTGTATGAACCACTCCAACGTGTATCCGTCAAGGTTACTCTTGACCATAGACACCCGGAACCTATCAACGCCTGCGTCATATCCGCAGAGCAGCATGGCCTGCAACCAGGTACACACCATCTCGACCCATTTCATGAACAAGTCAAGATCGTCCTCTCCACAATACTTCGTCAGGGCATCTACTTTTGGGGGACGTACTCCCTGAGGCAGTACGAGTCGCTCACCTAATTCCCTTGTTATTATAGTGCGAATATCCATCTCTTTGTCCCGGTGGAACATCTTGAAGGTGCTACCCAGGGTGCACGTCGTGATCAGGGCCGATAATTGCCCCGCATCGCTCAGGTGGGTGCCTCTATATCCCGGGATTCCTCCATACGGCTGATTATTCCATCTCGGGGCCGAGGATATACCGCCTACATCTTCGAAATGGGCGTGTCGAGCGAAGTGGGCTGCCGAGGCCGAGGGTGCGCCGTTTGTGGTTGCCGGGTCGCTACCCATTCCAAATGCGGCAGCAGTACATGAGGGGGTAAAGCCGCGTCCAATTCAGTATGAAGGTCATCCAGCAGGGTGGACGACCATGAGTCTGAGCTGGGAAGTGCTGGTAATGTCGGTTTAGGCGATGAATGCACGCTATTAGATGATATGGTCCGGGTCAATTCCTCAATCTGCGCCGTGGTGGATCCGAAGCAACGGAGTACGCGCAAATTGTCTTCAAGGCACGCTTCCAAGCGATCGTCGTGAGACGTAACCCGAAGGTATATTCTGTGTAGTTTAGTGGCGGTATCATCTCTGATTGCCTCAATGTCGTGCAGGTTCTGGTCCAGTGCCCCGCACTGGTTGGCGACATATGCCGTGGATGTGATCAGCGCGTCGCGTCTAGTCGTTAGCATCGCCCGCACCGCTGTGTACTTGGCTTTCTGTGGCCCGGTCATCTCGGGAGCCAAGTCGCGCACCAAATCACCCAACATATCCTCAGGAGGAGTGGTGGCTTGGGGACTGGTGGAGGAGGTGAACGCCAAGTCCGAGGCAGTAGAAGTTGTCGATCGGGAAGGCGGGTTAGCATTTTTGTCCGTGGCCGGACTTCCCGCCGTCCTAACAGCGTTGGGGTGTCGGTACGGAGCTGGGTCGGGGTCGTAGTACGGGGTGACGAGCGGAACAGCCTCGTCATCAGATACGTCGAATTGAATCCCTGTCTCAGGGTGCTTGACGTAGTGGATCCCGTCTCGGTCCACTCTGACTTTTACTCGGAGGCCAGAGGGGGCACCCTGGGGAGCGGTACGTTCACCACTTGAGAATGAGTCAGCATCTGACGCGCCCTGGTGAAGAAGCTGGACTTCTTCTCCCGGAGCGGATCGAGCGGACACAAATTGTGAAGTTCCACCGTTAGTGGAATTTGGGTCTATGCCCAAGCTGTCGGCCACCATGTGGGGGGGGAGGATCATGGGCGCTGGTAGTACTACGTATCGACATATCAGACTGTGATAGTGTTTTTCATATGCAATTAGAAGTGCTCCAGAGTGTTTTAGTGGAGCAATGAGATTCAAAAAAGTGTAATGAGGGTAAATGAGGACTTTAGACTTAAGTACCCGAATGAATCAATCCAAGATCTATTTGAATAGAAACTCTAGATGTCGTCAAGTGGGGTGTAAGTCGGTCAATGTCCACACACTTGATGACAGACTATATAGCTATTACATGATGTCACATGTAATTATGGGATAGGGGTTTTAGAATTATGGTAACGATAGCCTGCACAGGCTGCCGTGTTACAACCAAGGTCTCCTCCAGGTACATCTGCCGGAAGGCCCGGAATTCGGACATTGGGTCGTCCTGATCAGAATTATCCATTAGTTACGGGCCATTCTAAAGTGCCAGCGAACAAAAAAAAACCCACAGAGCTGCTGTACCACTTCCTCTTCGAATTCACCGATGCGTGAACGACATGGTGGATGCCAGAAACTTCGTCCATTGCATTCAAGGTCTCCGTGTCAGGTGTGTCGTCGTCGTGGACAGGAATCCAGGAGGCCAAGGTGTCGTTCAATTCCTTGGGATTCAGACGATGTTTCTTGTGTCTGAGGTTGAGCAGCGCCTCGTCGCGTCGGCACCCATTGTAAGAAACATAAATACTGAGGTCGCCAGTAAGCGTGCCTGTGGGGGCATCAAAATTTTCACCGTCAATTCCGACCAATGCGTAGTCGTCCGGCAATGGGCGCATTCTTAAAGCCAAAGCGCAAGAAAAGAAAGTGATTCATCATTCTCCAAACAGCTGCATTCCCGCTGCATCTGTCGAATAGAGACTCGGAGTCGCATAAAGAGTGTGGGTCCTGGGTGCAATAACATCAATACCTTAGATTAGATCGGCCCGCGATCCGCATTCCGCACACTTTACAAATTATGAATGAAGAAAAGTAGAGAGTGCCATAGATACTAACTATTGTGGGAGCCACCCCAGTGTGCCAACTGGAAAAAAAACCTGCCTCGCTCGGTCCAACTCCTCCTGCATGATCTCCACTTCTTCCCTCAGAGCACGCTGGCGACGACGTTCTCTCAGTACCTCTTGGTCATCCACCCCAGTGTGCCAACTGGAAAAAAAACCTGCCTCGCTCGGTCCAACTCCTCCTGCATGATCTCCACTTCTTCCCTCAGAGCACGCTGGCGACGACGTTCTCTCAGTACCTCTTGGTCATCCTGTTATATCCATGCACTCTGTGCGACCAGCCGAACCGACCGGTACTTCCGGTTAACCGGTTCGACCGGTCAACCCGGGTACTGGCCGGCTGGACTTCCGCACCTCGGGACCATCGGGTTTTTACGCAATGAAGGATTACTGAGTGTTTCCCGTTTATCCGCTGGCCTCTATTGTCTTCAACGTCGGCCTCGTCTTTCCCCGACGTTTCCGATCCAATTTCCCTTTTGGGAAATTAATTCTTATTGTCCTTATTGTACCGCAAATTAAGTGTCATGCCACAATTCCTTTAAGATACTATTAAATCTACATCTTAAATACTCGTCCTGTATGTCTTGTACTTCAGTTTGATTATAAACGTTTCTGCGCTATCTTCCTGTCTGAGTCCGACGTCCGGTTCTTCGGTCGCCTTCGATCTTACTCGGACTTGTCTCGAATCAGCCCGGCTAGTACCCTCGCCCTTACCCTCTGTGGCGTTGGGTTTCGCTATACCTCCCGGTCATCTCCGAACTTCCGGTCCACCGGATACGTCCGGTCCCCGGTCATCCCAGTCTAAGTCTCTTCCGCTTGCACGGTATATAACACATCCAGCCATTGTTGAACCCTGCATGATCTCCACTTCTTCCCTCAGAGCACGCTGGCAACGACGTTCTCTCAGTACCTCTTGGTCATCCAGCCGTTGTTGAACCAGTAAACCTAATAAATATATGTATAAATTAGCAGCCCAACCCCGATGAACAAAAAATGTACTCTCTGACCAATCCCCAGCAAAAACATGCCAGCAGCTGTCCAACACGCTGAACGTCGCGCACAGTATCGGCTCCTCGCGCATCGAACGGGGGACGGGGTACCACTGATTCCAAAGGAGCTGGTTGAGCATATTTCCCGCACCGTCGCACCCACAAAACCGATAGCGCACTTCGTGTACTGCTACCACATCAATGACAGATATTGTGCGTAGCTTGGGGCAGGGGTGAGGACATCGCGTCCTGCTGTGGCCCAGCTGAAATATCAAACCCATGTCTGCAAGAGTCGTAGGGTGCCAATCGCCCTCACACCACTCCTAAGATCCCGTCAGAAAGAACAAAAAAAAATGGAGCAGGACACATCCGCTCACCTTGACTCTATGCAGTGGACGCCACTCATGATAATTGACGCAGCAGGCCACACATTGAATGCTATCCGCGCATTCGGTGCATCTGATAACCACGCCGGTGACAACCACGCAGCATAAAGAGCAGGTTGGCGAGCCGTTGACAGACAACGGTGTGCCGACGCTGATCAGGGAGTCCCGAGAGGAATCTCGGGAGGAGTGGGAGGACAGTCGACCTGACATCGCACGAGCAGAAAAAGCAATTTGACCTGTCGAGGAGGGGCAGACTGGCAGAGATGGGTGCTGGATGGGTGGAGGAGTGAAAACGAACCGGCCAGGCGCCCAGACCCAGAACAAAGTGTGCTCTATCCCCTTCCAGGGTCCTTCGATCAGCCCAGAGACCGTCGTATCATGTCGGGTAGCGTTGGGTACCTCGCTGAGCGAGGTCTCGCGTCAAAGCGCATCGCGTAGTCCATTCTGCACAACCCATGAACGGCCTAAATCGGCCTAAATCCTCTTTGGTATCTCTGTATGCACACCTTACGGCCTCGCCTGAGTCGCCTCTCCCACCAGTTATCCCCAGACGTATAACCTTTAGTTTTTTTAAATCCTTTTGAGATAAATAAATCCACTTGCATTGCCAAAAGTGTTCATTTGGTCGGGTGCAATACCAATCTATTCCACTTCCTCTTGATGTTCCTGGCCTGCTTGTTCCGAGGTCGCTGTCCACAATTCTTCAAGTACCACCCTGACCTCCAGACATGCCGAGCACCTCAAAACCAACCCCTCCGGAGCATTCCTCAGCAACGAGTCGCAGTCAAGTTTCCTGCGTGCATGCTTTGTCAATAATGCATATGCGTGCATCATGCGCATCAGCCTCTTTTGTTCCTATCTGCCCTATCAATGATCATTCACATTCGAAAATTCATGACCCACCTCCGTTGTGGAGTTGGTGGTTGGGTTGGAGGAAAGCAACGACATGTCACAGCAAACTCGCAGCGAAATGAAGTGGAGTGGGGAGTGGGTAAATGGCAGGCGCAGGCCGGTTTTCCAGGTTGTAAAGACAAGCGTGTGCTAACCCCTTGCAGCGGGTGTCGTAAAATCACCTAGTTTTCGCATGGAGTCTAAATTTCTGTACATCCCACTCAGTCAGTACTTACGACAACTTACGACAAGTCGTGCCACTGAGTGCGGCCACCTCTTCTCTTCTCACGAATTATCCCCAAATGTATATCTAGTATCTGTAATTTTAACAAAAATAAGTTTTGAATAATTCGCGGCCGAGATACTCGCCAAAAACATTGAGATCCACATAGAATTGCACGCCAAGAACATTTCTTATTACAATTTCGCCTTGGCCCACCCCGCACCACTGTTCCGACCTCCTGAATTCTTGAAAAAGTGGACCTGGCACCCAATATCATACATGATGATGATAGGGCCGCGATTCACTCTGCACATAATTTCAGTTTCATCCTCAAAATATGCCCGCACCACACTTACCTGTCAGGTCCGATCCTGATATCTTGCCCAAGCCAAAACCCGAAATCCATCTTGGCATACTGTTCCCCACGCTGTAGATCCCCGAGACCCGACGGGCGCATAACTGTGGCACAGGGCATTATCTATGGGCTGTTGTCAGTGGCCTCGCATGCACAATGAATAAATTAATCTCACAGTTGTGCACCAGAGAGGTCATTTTTTCTTTTGGTGGTGTTGGGGTTCTGCTAGATCAGAGTCTTCCTTTTTGTACTTCACACGACCCCGATTGTACATTGCTAGACCAAACATCATCAGCACATGTATTTTTTTTTAAATTATCTTAGCCATCCCCATATGAGACGCAGCATTTATTAAGGATCTGTTATTTTGTTAGTATAAGTAGGCACACACAACTTGCAAGTAGCAAAATCTAGGGTCACATACCAACCATGCCTCAACGTCAACCCTTGGCTGACATTGTCGCCGGCCTCAGTGTTCCTCCCCCCAGCGACACTATTTGCTTCCCTCACAATCTTCGGCAAGTTCTCAATCATGAGATTAAAATTGTGGCGGACCTCGAACAACATCACCCATACTACCTTGGTCTCGCCCACTCGCCCCCCCCCACTGTCTTCGACGTTTTGGACGAAGCGTCGGACTATTCCACTGACTCTGACTCTGGGTCCGATTCCGACAGCGATAGCAACATCGACATTGACATGCAAACCGACTTACCGACTCCACCTTCGAGCCTGCCTAAATCTGCCAAGTCCGCTCTGCCCTTTGTCGCCGACTTCAGCCCGTACAATTTATGGATGCGTCTGATTCAATGGTCCCCATTGGACAATATCACCCTGACGCCGGACGTCTGGCACAAAGGCCATCTTCTCGCACTTGTCTTCGAGGAATATCACTGGGATTAGTAAGTGCCTCGATGAGTATTTTGCCAACCCGCTAATAACACCCCAGCCAGCCGACTCACCTCATCGATCATTCTCACCACGCCGTTGGAGTCCTCTTCGGCAGCCCCAACGAACAACCCACATGGGAAGTGATTGTGTCCCGGGCGTCGGACGCTATCGCACTTGCTGCGCTCAATGCGGACCACAAACAATTGGCACAACAGAGCTGCATTCGGGCAGGCCTTCAATACGGGGGTAAACTGGGAACGGTCAGTCCTCGTTGGAGATTTTGAGTGCGCATCTCACATCCTCTCCTCCTATATTTCAGTGTCCACAGAACATCCCCCATCGGCTGACCAATATGGCAGTCTGCGCCAGGCTCCGCTACAACGAGAACGTCCACGTCATCGCTGGTTTCCAGAATCGTAAGTTGCTTGATGCCCTATTGCGCAATGTTACTCACAAGGTTCAGGGCTCCACCAGCTATATGCACCCCGCCTCTTCAATGATTGTGTCGACAAAGTTCAGCAGATCCGCAACCACGGCGAGGGCTTGCATTTACCCTTCGATGAGGCGATCCACTCTGAGGTTGAGCCTCCGATCTCACCATTTACCACGGTGGAGTACGATTTTGGGGGTTCCACCTCGCCACTCCGGTACCACGAACGTGATTTGTTTTACGCCTGGCGCAGCGTCACCTCACTTGGTGTGTACGACTCTCGCCACGGCGGGCACCTAATCCTATGGGACCTGCGCAGAATCATACTGTTTCCTCCAGGGTCGACTTTCCTATTCCCGGGAGCCTTGATTCGTTACTCTTTTGTTGCCATAGAAGAGCGTACGGAGCGCCAGTTTCTTTTGACTCAATATTCAGATGCAGGTCATTACCGGTATCTGGCCAATGGGTTCAGTCCAAAAGCAAGTGTCGAGCCTAGTCAAAAGAGTCGTGTTGACGCCGCAGTCCAGCTGTACAGTTATGTAGACGATTTCGAGTAGCTGAAGTAGCAGGTTGGTAGTTTTGTCCAAATATAGTTCGACTGCAGCCGAAATCAGACCAAACAGCGCCACACTACGCCTCTTCGAGACTCTTTCACGCAAAATTGCAAGCAATGTCTGACGTGGTGTGCAAGGCCGACCCCGCCATCAATCAGGCCAAGCTGCCAAACTAACCTCCTGCTTCTATCCTACTCTCATCGCAACGCCTGTCCTCCTTTTTTTCCTCCCTCGTAAAGTGCTCCAGAATGAATCTTTCCCCCATGCACAAGAAACCCAAACCCCGCTCCGGCTCCGTCGAGAAACCCAAGCTCAGCAGCAAGGGAAATCCTTGGGTCGTCGATGAAAACGGTGACATCATTGGTCTGTCTGCATCCGATGTTCGTGAATCTGCGATTTGACGCCTCGTTCATATAGATCCTTGCTTTCCAGGATATCTCGGAGCAGACGGTGGTATGGATGTCTTTTACCATGTGTCCCTCTTCTGACCAACCCATTAAGCTCCCGTGTTACCACCTTCTTTGGCCCTCCCTTCTTTTAATCCTCCAACCACGATTGGACCGAACACCTGGGGTAATTCGCCCTACAGGCACATCCGGGCGCACGCTCAGATGGAGGCGCATGGCCGTGCCCATGCGCTAGCCACAGCCAGTGCAGTCCCTCGCCTCGCTGTCCCCCACCTCCCACAAGCAACAACATCCTTGCCAGCAGTCGCTACAAGCGCGACTGCTGCTGCACCCGGTGTCAGTGCCGCCGAACGTCGCCGTTTGCGCTTGTCGTCAGGAACGATGACCCTCGTGTCGAACATGCCCATCACCTGCACGACGACATGTATCCGCCATCGCGCCGTGCAACCCACCAAGGCTCCAGAGCCCACCGGCAAACGCACCAAGCGTACCACCCCCCTGCAATGCGAGGACTTGTGGGTCGGGGGCGTTGCCCCCCCCCCCCCCCCCCCCCCCCCCCCCCCCCGTCCTAGAAACCCCTCATGGTCATCACCGCTGTGGCGTCTGCCAGTATCTCAAGTCCCACCCGGTGTCGTGCGCCTCTGCCTTTCCTTCTAGAGGGTGGAACTGACCTATCTTGCTGCAGGTATCGTTGCAGACATAGTCATTGCTATGTTTGCATCCGCATCTGGTTAGAGCACAGTTGGCAATGCCCGACCTGCTGTACCACGATGAGAGACGCCCCCTTCCGCAACTTTGATCTGGAAGCTAGCATTGTCAATGACCATCCGGATTGGCATGACACAAGTGTCGTTAGTTATAGTTGGGATGGTCTCTGGTTCCCCACTTGTAACGCTCCTCTCAATGTTCGCCAGTGGCCCTACTAGTCGAATACATTACTAATTTGATTGTCTCCCATTTCTCGCGTCAAAAAAATGAAAAAAAAGTTTTTTTTTTTTGAATAAACCCCGTATGCATGCGACCGGTTTTCAAAGATTGTTCTACGTGGTTTTGCGGGTGTGGTCGATACGTATATATGTATGTTAAGTAGGTAGCAAGGTAGGTAGCAATGTAGATGCACCGAAAAGTACCGGGACTGCAAAATGGCGGAGCATGTTCGGCTGGAATTGGCTGAAATGAGTCAAGCCAGGAATCATGAACGAAGATGGATTGTCAGTGCACGATCTGCACACATAAGGATGGCGTGGTCGTGGCGTGGTCGAGACGTAGATATAGTCATAGTCGTGTACCCAAAAGTGCCAAGGCGACGTATGGTGGATGAAGTTGGCTGAAGTGAGTTAACCTAGGAATCATGGAAATAGAATGTCAGTGGACGATCTGCGCACATAAAATAAAGGGCAAAACAGTGAGCAGAAACAATGCGTCCGAGCCTCCATAGAGCCTATGGTCAGGCCAGCATATCGCTCGAATGCATTGTTTTCGTGCGGGAAAAGATGAAATAAGTGTAAGTGAATTTGACATACCATCCATTCGCCACCTCTGGGCTATATACAGTCTTTGAACAGGGCTGCAGAAGGAGAGAGAGCAACAAGTTGCTGGTGTTACATGTGTGACACCGTGATAAAATTACCCTTTTGGGCTGTCAGGAACAAATCCTTTCGAGTCGCCTACAAGAAACTGGGGCACAGTGAGCTTTTTTAAAACTACGATAGATATTCTAATGCTAGGCCGAAACGGTATCAAGAGAAACGGCGGATATCGGTGGGGGTCAAATGTCAGGAACTTGCTGGTGAGCTCGTTTCAGATGCTACCAGATGACCACGGAGCTTAGTACAACGTCTAAATGGTCAGCGCTTACAACCGTTCAATACAATATAGGATATGTGTGCATTTTCAGATGAGGGGGGAAAAAAGGTTTCCAAAGGTTCAAGGTGTGCACGAGAGCTGAGTTAAACACTGAGGTGTGCTCTGAAACTTTTCATGTCCCGATCACCAGCACAGGCTTCAATTATCCTCTTGTGCACGAATATGATTGGGAGGGTCTACCAGAAGCTATTCCGCCTTGTTTGAACCACCCAAGGTTTTTTCTTGACTGTGCTAACGAATGTTTCAGAGTTTGTTGAAATTATCAGGAACACAACTGATATCGCAAAACAGGGACAGGTATACCTCTTTCAAGTGCAGTTTTTTGTCAGCCACGATGTGCCCTCCATTCCCATCGTTTAAATTTCAGGTTTCTGGAGCCAGGGAAGGTCGGAGCTAGGTCCGAATGAACTTAGCTCATGCGGGTCAGTTACACAGAATGGACAATGATATTTCACTGCTCTTAAACTATTTTACAGGAGCAGGGAGCGGGATGAGGGTGCTGAGGAGATCAGAATTGACTCCCCGTCTCACAATTCAAATAGGTCAAATGTGGCATTGGCGAAGACTTCGAGCTCGCACGGGCGCGTCCTTTACTTTCCTGCGAACAAGCCGGCTGATGTTCTTTTTTTAGGAGCTCGGTGGAGGACAATATGCAAGTCGCGAGTATGCTGTGAGCCAGCTCGTCGGTGTCGGAAGTCACTCCTGTTGTAGCGATGATAGTGCTTGCTGTGCAAGCTCTGGTGGCCGAGTTGAACGCCGGGCCTTTGACGCCCCCGAGCGCCCCGCAAGCCGCAAGGTGGACAGAGCGCCACCAGGACTTTGGAGGGGCTTATATGAACGCGGAGACGCAGCATGTCATCCAGTGCTGGCATCTGAAAACTGGCTGGGCAACGTCAGGCTAAATAGCGCTATATATTCCATATATACTACAACATCCGGATGTATCGAGCATACATAGAACATATAACAGCATATGGGGAGGGTGGAAATGAACGAATGAACAAGATGGCTATGTATGGTAAGAGAGCGTGCGCGTGCGTCCTGTAGAAAGAGCGAGGTTGAAGCGCTCAATGGCGAGATCTTTTGATGGAACAGAGTCGTAGGCGGCACAGCTCAAGCCACGGGTATTGAGGGCGCATTCCAGAATGAGAAGCATTTTTACAAAAATGAGCATACAAGAGGCAAAGTGACGTACCTGGACTGATAAACACCGGGAACAAGGCTATACGACATACCAGGTGTTGTCGGGAGAGTGCAAGTTGATATCGTGGCCGTGCAGTGGGTTGCGCTGGTCAGACAGATGCCAAGGAATGAGCGGTGCGCCAGTGGAAAGTGGTTTCGAGGCAGAGATTGGGGACGGCGGCCGGGACATACACCGTCGGGTCCAGCCCCTCGCAACAGCGTAGTCGAAAGCGGCCTGCGCAGCTTCTACTATTTTGTAGCCGCAGTAAAGGGCGTGTCAAACTCCGGAAACTGAATTCAGGGTGTCCGGATCCCTGTAGGGTGGGGGATATGAGAAGAAGCGGCGAAAAGGGGCAGGAAAGTTGAAGGTGAACTCACCATTTCACATACACACCGGGATTTCTTCCGTAGTAGACCACATAAGCGCCCTTACGGCATCACACCTTTGTCTTCTTGTTAATGCGCTGTACACATCCGCGCAACACACCCTGTGTCTCGATGGAAGCCTCGGCCCTGGTGAATAATTGATCTATCAGCAACGGGTATGATGGAGACGAATATGAGTGGCGAACCAAGATGCAATGGTGCCATTTCTGCTCGGCGAGGAAACAGTATACAAGGGCTCAGGATTTCTTGACGATTGGGGAGGAAGAGGAAGACCTTGGGGCAAGTTGGGAGGACCAGGAAATTCGCTGTGTGCCTGAACAGCGAGGGTGAGGCGGTCAATGCTAGCGATAAGCTGCTCCATGCGTGGTAGTACAGGTACAATAGTAGTTGATCAGCGAGGATCAGTTAGGGATCAGTGGAACACTTTTGGAACCTGCGCCGAGGCGTGGGTGCGAAAGTGTGGGCGCCAGTATGGATGGGGATGACCCAGGCAGACGGAGGGCTACCCAAAGCCTGAAGAGAGGACATTGAGCGAGCGAAGCGAGTTCCGAGCGAGGTGCATGCGAAATTATCACACAGGCGGTGTTTCTTGTCCCTTTCAGGATGCCAAGCAGGTGGTAACGTACCAAATCTTTTATTTAGAGTTATTTTTCCTGAGAAATCTTTGCTTCCGGAGGAAATATGCCAAAAAAGGGTCCGCGGAGAACCAAAACAGGGCGACATGGAAATCATATGGAGATACAGGAGGAATCTACGACAAGAATAGACATATGACGGCCCGAAGTGCGTGAAGGCAAAAGATTTGAAACAGCCTGCAGCACGGTCAGGATGATTGAAAATGATAAGACAAGAAAAGCTCACTTTAGAGGGGGGGGGCATCAGGTGATGACCTCGACGGCAAACACATCAAGCGCTTCGTTGAATGCGTTGAGGGCATCAACCTGACAGTTGTAAAGGTTATGGAGGCCTTGCGAGACCCCAGTAACTGCTGCTAGCGACACCGCTGAATTCCTGGTGAGGCCAACATACTTACCATGCATGATCGCGTACCACTTGTCATGGTTGTCAGGGATGGCGGCGAGATGCTGGGGGGGAATGATACCGAAAAGTGTACCCGCAATTCAGGGGCCGACGGTGCGGTAGCGATGGTTGATGTAGGGTCCTGCTGAAGAGATGTTAATCAGTGGTGAGATGGAACGGTGAGACGGCTGAAATGAAAACACGCTTACAATTTGGCGAAACTCAGTCTAAACCGATCATCTTACCGCTCGGTGGTACACAATTAGAGTCAGAGTGAGCTCCGAGCTGCTGATTGAGTCTCAAAGATGTGATGGAATACAAAGGATTGACCATACTGCGACTGTATACGATACTCTAAACAATGTGGGGTCAGTACAGTGTTCAGCGAGCTAGTCATGAGTAGTCGTCTGATAGTGGCCATAACTCATATGTGAGGGCGGTATCACGCAGGATCACTAGAAACCATACCAAGGAGATTGTATGAATATCCATATTTATTTAAACACTGCTACACAAAGATCATAGACCTCTAGCGGGGATTTTGGGCCAATATAGTCTTGTCGTGACTAAAGATAATAGTCATGACTCCGAGTCGTATGAGAAATAGTAATTCTCAGGCACAGATAAACAGTCGTGAATAATGGAAGAGTTGCGACTACCAAAACAGACCTTTGGGCGAGCTCCGAGAGTGTGATCACATGTCAGATGGTGAACCAGTTGACTAAGCGAGTCAATCCGAGGATTCCCGATGAAGTCTGAGAAGATCCGACGATCTGATCAGACATTCACATGAAAGATATGGTTGTCATGATTAGGTCGAAAGCACGCAATATGGCTTCAAGACGGTCTAGATCGCTCCGGATCTTGCCTTGACTAAAGATAGATGATGCTGAAGGCTCTCCGGAACTTTCGGAACTAGTCTAGACTGTCGGGATTGAATCCTATAGGCCACAGGCCGCAGATCTCCGATCAAAAGCGGTTGATAGACGGATAAAAGGACCATATACCTCATTTCTATTACTCATTTTCCTTATCTGGCATGTACTAAAATAGATTGTAAATTAGTATAAAGTCTCAGTAGAATAACGCGATTCTGGACTGTATTTTCCTCCCAGCTACTATAGCCGTGACTATTGTCGTCATTGGTTGTGGGTCACGGGGTCAGTGCACGTCTGGGTTTTACGCGGAGATTTGTTTAAACACATTTCGAAGTTGTACTACTTTTAGCAAAGATATATATAGAACCAGAACATAGTTGTTTGATAACCAAAGTCCCAGCAAAGTAAGCTGAATAAGAAAGTCATAAGAAACAGTCAAGTCTGTACCGAAGTGGTCCTTTAAGAGTCGCGACTAAGTGTCAAGACGGAGGATAGCTGTTGATATCGTTCCTTTGAGTTCGGTTGCAGTCTAAGTACCAAGAAGTAAAGTCTAAGACGGTCTCAAGTGACCTAAAGTTCAGTCCAAGTGTGGCTTAAGTTGTCGGAGTTGTTCAAGTACACTCGCGACTGTGTTTCATTCCATCCAAACACCCCAAAGATAGTGTTTCTCTTGTGAGAGACTTTAGTCAAGATTCTCGAGTGATACTCGTGATTATTCCAAAGGGCACAATTAGATCTATAGTCATTTATTGCAACTGTCTACGGTTCATCTTACTCAATTCTGATTGAGAGGACCCTAGTTATAGAAGCACCAATATAGTCAAGTAGTAGTAGAGTGTGTGTGTGTTAGGTGTAGTTCATTTTGTGTGCGTCTTGCACATATCTTGAGATTATACTTTTCACGACTATACTTGGGTGCACCGTTTCAACGGGCTTAATGAAACTTACGAGATGCCAAAGGCCGAGGGCCGAGGGCGACAGCAACGGCGTCGGACACAAGAAGCGCGGCGACATTGACGGCGTTGAGGGCATCCGTGAGGACCTGCAAGGCCAGCGCAACACCTGAAAAAGGGGGCATGTGTTAGTAATGCATAAGGGCAAGAGAACGACATGAGCTACCTGGGTCAACAGTCAGAGCAGTGGGGCTGGCAGCAGCGACAGCGGGAGCAGCCACAGGCGCATCTCCCGCAGCTGGGGTGTCGGTGGAAGGTGCTGCGGGAGACGTGGTGGACGTAGTGGACATGGTGGTTAGGCAGAAAAACGGGGGGAAGAATGGATGGAGAAAACCTGAGTGTCCGGTTTAAGAGAGAAAGATTGAAACTCTGCAGGTGGTAACAGGTCATGCTGGGGCGGGCGACATCATTGATCGTGACTTACTGAGCAAAGAAGTTTTGGGTGTGTGTCCTGGCTAGTCTCTTGCCTCTAGATTGCTCCCCACTCAGGAATTGGGAACGAGAAATTTGGCCTGGTCACAAAGCACACACAACAGTCTTATATTGAGCATTTTGTTTCTTATAAGGTACGTGCGAGACATCCAGACTGTGGAAAATCTAATACGTTTGGCCGGTCAGTGTCAGTTATGGGAAAAAGGAAATGCCGAGGGAAGGAGGAGCGAAAGAATATGCGACTTTGGGCGGAGGGAGCTCGGGAGACAATACTCTTACCGCATGTTGAGGCCTACACGGTGTGGGGCTGCCACATGCGTTGTGTCCGCCCCAGCGAATACGACGACACGGCCACAACACCCAGATTCACCACCCGTGCTCACCACACCCCACATTCCCCACATCTACACATTTCGGATGCCGTTCTCGCACCTCGCATCATGGACGGCGCACCTCCAACGACATCTGGCAGATGGGAGTGCCTTCGTCCATAACAGGATCGACCGCCGGAGCGCACAGCGCTTCCAACACGCTCACGCTGACATATCGCACACGTTTCACCTCTTTTCAGCCTCAGGACGTCGTATCCGCATGGACTTCGGACAGATTAGGAAGGTAGCAGTTTGTTGGGCATCGCGTCCCAACAACTTTTGGGCCCGAAAAGGCAACTTCCTCCGACGAGCACCATAACTCGGTAGGATGAAACACGGCGCAAGCACACCGCCATGGGGCTAGATCGTTATGGAACGCCGAGGGAGCGGACTGTGGACATGTAGAGAAGGTCCAAAGGGGTTATTGGCAGAGTATAAAAGGATCTGGGTCTCAAAGCAGTAGACAGTTGACTTTGGAGCGGTTTTCCCCCACTAGTTTCTAGTGCAAACCGATTCCCCCCAATATATCGTTGACCCACACACACACACCACTAACCCACTAACTTGTCGAAAGACACTTGACCACACATCCTCCAGACGATTCATACTGAACGTCTAACCACACTAACCCGTCCCCTTGACCTCACAAACCGCTGCTCACGCAGAGAGGAACGAATCAAGGCGTCTCACACCAAATCGCGGATACCTTGGACAATGACTGGCACACTCACATCCTTCACGAGTCGTACCCACGTTGAGCCGTTAGGCCCTCGTCGAGCCATCTGCGGTTATCCCACCTTTGGGAAAGCCAGTCGAATCGACTATCACCCAGTTCAAAGGGGAAAGGCAGTAGAAGAGAGACAAAGCAGAGACTTGGACATTGTCTCGGAGTAGTGCACGCGGTGTGCACATCTGAACAAGGTATTTTTCACGTTATCCCCCATTTTTGACCCCCAACAGATCCCCACGGACAAACCCTGCTCAACTATCTTCTCTCACAAACTCTATACGAACCCAACTTAAACGAAAAAGCCCCCAGAGGGAGAACAAGTCACTTTTGGAACCTTGTTTTCCAAAGCGACGCTACAGTCCCCCTCACAACTGGTGACCGACGTAGGGGGTTTTTTCCGTATAACGAGGGCTCCACCAGAGAAGAGAAAATAGCGGATTCAGCCAGAAGCCGTAGCCAACGCATGCACCAACGCTCACTTAACACCACCCTCGCCGCACGGAAAGTCCTACCAGTAGACTCCGCATCCAGGAGAGGTAGCACACTCACCACATACCATGCTAAACCCGTGGCCTCCTTGACATCATCCCTCGAACGACCATTATCCCCACTCACCGAACCCGATACAGAGGCAGACGTGTCCACAGAGTCGCCAGCTATCACATTAACCCCAGAAGGTTCGCTCACCACTACTGAACCCATCGTACCCACCGTACCCGGAGCATCCACCGACTCCGACACCATCACACTTTCCCCAGAAAGTTCACTCGAGACTACTGAGCCATCGCGCACACAGTCCAGTCTTTCGCTCACGCCTCCCATCATCCCGGAACAAACTTCGACCCCAGAAGTTACCGTACCCCGAGCAGTCAGAAGGATGACTATGAAGCCACTACCCGGTAGAACCGCACGCAGGGCGCCAGCATTTGATGGCGAACCAATATCCCTCGCCAGATACTTCGAGGACGTCGAAGAATTGGCCATCTCACACGATAGAGACACCGACGACGAGAAGGTCAAGCTAGCCATGCACTATGCGGACACGGAAGACGAACAGTTGTGGAAGGGAGCGGTACCGGTGGGGGGGAACTACTTGGGCAGCATTCAAAACTGCCTTGGAAGCCCTCTATCCAGGAGCCGATGGTGGAAAAAGATACACAGCCAATGACCTGGACGACCTCGTTGTGTCCCAGGTTGTTAAAAGTGTCAATTCCACCACGGACTTCTCCAAATACCACCGCTCCTTCAAGAAGATCCTCCAGCATTTAACGGACAAAGGAAAAATGTCGGACCTGGAAGGAAGGAGGCTGTTCATAAAGGGGTTAAAAAACGATTTCAAGGAGAGGGTGCTCAGGCGGCTTCAAATCGTTCACCATGACCACCTGAACGACATGCCCTTCCTCATCGCGGAAATGCCGCCGCCGAGTACATCCTGGACGGACCACCCCTCATTTCCGACGTTAGAGATGATGCCTCTTCCATTAAAAAGGAGATGGTTGATCTAAATGACGCATTCAGCAAGATGGAATCCCAAATAGGAAACCAGATCCGAGTCGAGATGGCATCACTCACACGGGCGTTCACACAAAACCATTCCTATCCTCCACAACAAGTCCGCTCGACATATCCGATATACACGATGTCCGCGTTGGAGAACCAGCCGCCCGTGACATATTATCCACCGGCACAACAACCCCAGACTTATCGGCAGCCGTTCCCGCAGACCTCACAGAGGGAAGCATGGGGTAACCAACAGAACACGCCACGTCAAGGACCATTCTCTATGAATGGGTGCCATTTCTGTTCGGACCCATCGCATTATTTGCGGGAATGCAACAAAGTGGCGGAATACCTTCGATTGGGGAAATGCTTCAAAAATCACGATAACAAAATTGTGCTCCCCAACGGCAGGTTCGTACCTCAATTTATCGAGGGACGCAACCTGTCGGATCGAATTGACAAGTGGTTGGTGCAAAATCCGCCCAACCAACCCCACGCACCACTCCCGGAGAGACCTGCACAAGCGCAGATATTCGAGAGGGACCAACCTCCACACCAGGTTGCCGCGATGACGTACGAAAGTACGGATCCCGTGCAGACAATGGCATTTGGAAGGGTTCCTGACCCGAACTATGAGCCCGAGGCTGACGATGAAACTATGGAACAGGTCCTTGTGACCGAGACGCGAGGAAAGAAGGAGAACGGAGCAGCCAAACCAGCTGCGGCGAAGAAACCGAAAGGAGCTGGGCTCAAACCAGCAGACACCAATAAACCAGCGCCCGTTAAAGGGAACACGGGTACTACGCTTCCAACGAGAGCAGTGGTCACCGTGCCCGAATCCTCGAATATGGCCGTAGCACCACAACCACCACAGATGCCGGCGTTCAAATATCAATTGAATATTGAAGACCCTAACCTTGTCCAAAAGGTTATCGATAGGGCACTCGATGCGCAGATCACGATTTCCAACAAAGAACTCTGCGCCATATCCGCAGACTTCAGGAAATATTATTGCGAAAACACGGTTACCAAATGAATTCCCACGGTTGAAACATCCATGGTCACGGTGGACGACTCAGGAGAAATGCAGGAGGCTCTTATGCTCATATACCAAGGGCAAGAAGACCTCAAAGGTCACCTCTTGACCGCATCTCCCATCAACTCACTCCGAGTGCTCGATATGTTGGTTAACAACAGCCATACTGTCGCTTGCACCTTGGACCAAGGATACGAAATCGTGGTGATGAACCGGAACGTTTGGCAGGAGCTAGGAGTGTCCCTTTCCCCCGACAAGGTGCTCACGATGGAGTTGGCTGATTCCAACACGAGTGTAACTGCCGGAGTAGTAGAGAACCTCACGTTCTCTATCGGAGACATCGATCTTCTACTCCAGGTACACGTCGTGGACGGCGCACCCTTCGACATACTAATGGGAAGGCCATTCTTCCACTTCACCGAGTGCCATACGAAGGATAGGACCGACGGAACCCAGGAACTCACGCTCACCTGTCCCAATACAGGAAGAGTGCTTACCGTTCCCACACGGAAGAAGCCAGCTCGCGGAGCAGTAACGGAAGTCAACCCGTTCACACTCGTCGACGTCGGCGACGTGGGTTTTATATAGGGGAGTGTGGTGCAGTCGCCACATCTCCCCGAACACACATGGTATCGACACATACATGGACAACTCGACCAACGGACACCGTGCCTCGATCACATTCCCGATCGGGAAACCAGAGTACGAAAAAGGAAAGTGGGGCACCGTGCCCTGCAGAAACGAAAGCCAATATCCCAGGCTTCTCGTTCCACCGAATGACTTCGCCACTCGCCATATACGCCCCAGAGGGGACCAACACGACACATTGCAGGCCAATATACATTCACGACCTAACCACACATTGGGAAATTTCGCCACAGTACCTGGCGTACTGCCTCAACCAGGCATACGACTATGACAAAGTCGCGAGGGTATTCGTTGATGCGACCATCAGCGGTGAGATGAAGAAGAAGCCGAAGAAGAAAGTGGGGAAGAAATACAAACCCATCGCGAACCGTGTCCACTCGGTTGCCACAACCTTGCCCGAGGAGTTTCGCATAATCCGGAGGTTCCCATCCGATCCACTCGAAGATATGCCCAAGCTCAATCCACGACCACCGACTCTCGTTGATGGCGAGCGATATACGGTGGAGCGAGCTATCGAAATGAACGTAAACCCCAAAGGGTTCCTACTACCGGAGGAGAGAAATTCGTGCACGATTTAATTCGTAACCAGGAGATGGCATTCGCATGGGACGAATCGGAAAGGGGACATTTCAGGGAGGACTATTTCGAACCCCTCAAGATCCCCGTCCTGGCCCACACGCCGTGGCAGGAACGCAATATTCCTATACCACCAGGGATAAGGGACGAGGTCATCAAGATGATCAGGGGGAAAATAGACAGCGGAGTCTATGAGCCGTCCAGCTCTTCCTACAGGAGCAACTGGTTCATGGTTCCCAAACAGAACGGATCCCTCCGCCTCGTCCACAATCTCCAGCCGCTCAACGCGGTAGTGATAAAGGATGCAGGATGTCCACCCATCGTCGAAGTCTATGCGGAGTCCTTCGGAGGACGCGTTATATATGGGATGTTTGATCTCTTCGTTGGGTTTGATCATCGCATGCTGGACGTGGCGTCCCGCGACTTCACCACATTCCAAGGACCCTTCGGCACACTCAGACTAACCCGTCTACCCCAGGGATACACCAACACCGTCCAGGTTCAGCAGGGAGATGTAAACCACATCCTCCAGGACGAAATTCCACACGTCACGCAGCCATTCGTGGACGACACGCCCGTCAAGGGAGGAACCAACTATTATTTCCTCGAGGATGGGTCACACGAGACCATTCCAGAAAATAACGGGATTTGGCGTTTCGTTTGGGAGCACCTCCTAAACATTAACCGCATCTGCCAACGAATACGCCACGCCGGTGGGACCTTCAATGCGAAAAAGTCATTCTTCGCGGTCCCAAAAATAAAGGTGGTTGGGCACATGTGCAGCGTTGAAGGAAGGACCCTGGACGAATCCAAGGTCCAAAAGGTCCGCGACTGGCCGGACTGCAAGGACCTCACCGACATGCGCGCATTTTTGGGGACGCTGGGACTCATGCGAATCTTTATTAAAGATTTCGCTACCCGTGCAAAACCATTAGTGAACCTTACGCGGAAAGGGGTCGACTTCAAATTCGAGGCCGAAGAAAAGGACGCGATGGAGAAACTAAAACACCTCCTCATCGAATCGCCAGCAATCCGACAAATCGACTACGCCTCCGGGAGACGCGTCATCCTATCCGTCAATTCATCATACATCGCAGTTGGGTTCATCCTATACCAAGTCGGAGAGGATGGGAAGGAATACCCATCGCGTTTCGGGTCCATCACCTGGACAGAATGCGAGTCACGGTACTCCCAGGCGAAGCTAGAGCTGTACGGATTGTTCCGTGCGCTCCGCGCCTACAGGCTCTACCTCGTTGGAGCTCCCAACCTTTTGGTTCGCACCGATGCCAAATATATCAAGGGGATGTTGAAAAACCCTGATATCCAACCCAACGCCACGATAAATCGATGGATAGCAGCGATATTGCTATTCGATTTCGAACTCGAGCACACACCAGGTGCCACGCACGCACCCGACGGACTTTCACGGAGACGGGGCGCCGCGGCCGACCCTGAAGAAGAGAGTGATATAGAAGAATGGATCGACAAAGCCTGCGGCTTTTCCATTCAGGCAATGAATTGGGACAGAAAAAAGAAGGAATCAGTCCTCGATACCATCGACTCATCCGCCATCTTGGTCAAAGGAAGGCCGGTGGTCGCCACGACCCGAGCTGTCATTCCCAAAAAGGCAATACAAGAACGAACGGACACAATGGTTCAGGTGCTCACGGCACTCGTCGACGACACCGAATACACCATTCTGCGAACGGACCTTGCACAGAAGCTCGACGATAAATTGGCTTCTTATCGGAAGTTCCTGAAGGACAAGATACGTCCTGAAGGAATGGATGAAGGGACCTACGAGCGGTTCGTGCGGAGGTGCCGTGACTTTTTCCTCCTAAACGACATGTTAGGAGAAGGGATGCCAAGGGAGAGCACAAATTGGTTCTCCCCGCCGAAAAACGCGGTCGCATACTCAAGGAAGTTCACGATGAACTCGGTCACAAGGGATTTTTCATCACACGTCGACGACTCATGGACCGGTTTTGGTGGCCACTGTTGGATAAGGACCTTAAATGGTACTTGAAAACATGTCACGAATGCCAGCTCTGGTCTACCAAATGAGTCAACATACCGCCAACCGTATCCATTCCCCTTCCACTATTCCACAAAGTCTACGCCGACACCATGAAGTTGCCGAACTCCAATGGATTCAATGCCCTAGGCCCAGGCACGGTGCTCGCTCACAGGATGGCCGGAATGGAGAATGATGAAGCAGGAAAACTCGCGCACCATAGGCTGCTTCATTTTTGAAGAAGTTCTGTGTCGCTGGGGAGCAATCAGGGAGATTGTGACGGACAACGGGGGGCCATGGATTAAAGCCATAAATTGGCTCGCCAACAAATACAACATCCACCACATAAAAATCTCCGGATACAATTCCCGTGCGAACAGACCAGTTGAAAGGTGCCACTACGACGTACGCGAAGTGGTCTCGAAGGCCTGCGAAGGAGATCTGGGCAAGTGGACGGAGAGGATTTTCTATGTCTTCTAGGCGGAGCAAGTCTCCATCCAGAAGTCCACTGGATACTCCCCGTACTACCTCTGCCACGGAGTCGAACCACTTTTCCCATTCGACATCGCCGAAGCCACTTATATGATGGCAGCGACCGGGGAGAAATTGTCCACCGAAGAAATGATCGCCACCCGGACGTTACACCTACTCAAAAGACGAGAGGAGTTGGCGCTCATTAAATCCAAAGTTTATGAGGCTCGGCTCCTCAGCATCAGGCGATGGGAAAAGGACAATCACAAAAAGATTGTCGACTACGACTTCAAACCGGGAGCACTCGTACTCCTGCGGAACTCCGCCATCGAGAATGAATGGTCGTGGAAAGCGAAACCACGGTACACCGGACCAATGGTCGTTGCTGAACGACGATCAGACGGGTCATACACCATTGCAGAACTAAACGGCGCGATCTCGAAAGTCCCCACGGCGGCTTTTCGACTAATCCCATACCAAATACGATCGCGGGTACGAGGCCCGGTGACTTCCTTCTTGGAAGAAAAGGAACCAGCGAGAAAAAGAAAAGAGGTAGAACCTCATTGGGGGGACAGCACCGACTGCGACCACGAAGGACACTTGGCCGGACCTCCCCCGAACTAATATCAAGCAGCGGGCACGACACCCCCTGTCCCAAAATGGGAACTTGATGACCCGGACATCACAATCATCATATTTTGCCAACTCTCGGATTTCTCTTCATATATTACGAATGTATTAGTGCAGTGGTTAATTGATAAATCTTTCATCAACAACCACTGCACGAGTACTATTCAACACCACGACAATCGACTTACAAGACCTCGGTTACCATTTCCACCGGGTATCGGCACACTGCGGCAGCCGACTGGTTACCTGACGCTATGTCAGAAACGCCATCACGTGGTCGGCGCATCACTCCTGCATCACCGACACCTGACTCGCGCTTACATCGACTTAGGAATCTCACACCAAAAAGGAACCAAGAAAAATATTTTATATTTTTCGCCCCTAAGGGGCACTACGACAAACGGGACAAGGCGATACAAATTTTAGGCGGGTTTGCGAGTCCTCCTGAAACCAAGCCACCGCTTGGCCAGTTCGGACGAAAGTCCAATATGCAATATACAAATATAAAATGTCCATGGCGCCACGCCGCCGGAACCCCGACACCAAAAATCCCCCGCTCACACCTCAGTGGACGACGCACGCGACGCGCGACGCGACCCATCTCCCAATTGACCCAGTTGGATTCCCTCGCCCAGCGCGCCCATGAGAGTCGACGACCCCAAAAGAAGAGGGGCCGACCCGAAGCTGAAGGCAGTCGAGGTCACTGCGGGAGGCGACACGCGCTGCAGAGGCACAACGACAAGCGAGCCGCTGCGAGAATGGACAGGCGCTATGTCCACCGAGCCGACGGCAGAAGCCACACCCGACGAGTCCAGATCCATCCCCGAGCCAGCCGCGGCCGAAGATACGGCGACGGGAGCGACGTCCTGCGTATCCACATCCATTCCCCCCATCCCAGACATCGACACACGAGACTGCGGAGCGGTAAAGACGGGCACGGCAGGCAGCGACGAGGGAAGCCGCCACGGTACATCCATCCCTTGCGATCCCGGGCCAAAAATCGGTTGGCGAGGCGTCGGTGGCGCGGTCAACAAAGCGGGGTCAGGCGACGCAGCGAATCCAGGGAGGAGTTGGTCCGCAATATTGCGCGCGGAGGCGCTGATGGGCGTCGATGGCACGACGGGCGCGACGACACCCTCGTTGGACGCAGCGGACACCGGCGAAGGACGCGACGTTGCTGCCGGTGTAAGGACCTTCGAGACCCAGGGGCCGAACAAGAACCCCTTCCCCAAACCGGAGGCTTTGTCGGCGGACGGAGGCGACGACGCACGGAGGTGCGGGAAGAGCGGAGGTGCTGCCCTCGCCGGCGACGAATGCTGCGGCAAGGGAGGCTTTGACGCGGTCGGGAGCCGAACTGTTGGTGTCGGAGAGTCTTGACGCGCCGGCCACAGGAAACTCAGCAGTGAAGCCTCATTTTCCTCGACCGGCGGAGTGGGCGAAACGCGCTTGGGGCGCGAGGGACGCACGACGTGTTTGGTCGCCTTGGCATCACCATCTAAACAACAAGGGACGGCGGTTATTAGCAAAAGTTTATGGGACGAAGCCGGACAACTCACCATCGGACAACGGCGCAATAGAAAACACGCGCTCGCCCTTCTCGTTCACCTCGGGAATGGCTATCACCCCCTCGTCGCCACCGAAAAGAGGTCGCACGGTGTTGTACGCGATGTTCAAATACTTCATTCCCGTGACGCATTGGAAGACTTGGGCGGCCCGAGCCTGCTGGTACAGGAAAAACTCCACGTTTATGTCCTGGAGGTAATCGTCTGGAGGGAGAAAAGGAGTCAGGGAAAAGAGGAGGAGAGGGCAGAAGGAACGACTTACCGGTGCGAGCCCAGTCCACATTGGAGAAGGGCATTACCGCGATGCACGAGCGGTTACGGATGGCGCAGGTGGTACACCCACGGTTCAGCTGGTGGCCCTTGAAGATTCGGACGCACGGCTCATTGTCATCGCGGCACTGCGTACACCCCTGCGGAAGGATCAGTAAAAGAGACGAAGAAGATAGGGGGTTGGGAAAACTTACCTGCCCACGGACGAAATATGACAAGGCGCCAAAATGGGCCGGCTGGATATGATATCGCTCGAGGCCCACGACATACTTTGGGTTGGAGAGCGAGAGGAAGTAGCCGTTGGGAGTAACGGCGGGTTTGGCGGTGAGGTCGCGGGGTGGCGGAAGCAAATGCGGTCCCGTGATTTCCCACACGCGCTCCTCCAGCAAAAACGCGAGGTGGTTCAACTCGTCGTCGTCGAGGGCGGACGCTGCGCCTTTCTTCGCGAGCTTTGGCACCCACTCCGGATTCAGCAGAGCGGCGCGCTCCACCGAGTCGGCGGCCTGCTTAACGCGCGACCCCACCAACACGTACCCGCATTTCTCCTCCTCAAACTTGGACCAGTCATCGTTCCCACCAGAAACGCGTGCACAACGCTTGCCAGCGGCCTTGGCGCTGACCGGCGGATCCACCTCGTCTTCCCCCTCGTCGAGCTGGTCGCTGTCGCCGACGTCGCCGTCCCCGTATTGCGAGCCGTCGTGGGAAGACTCCGTATCCGCGATCTCGTGCACGGTGACCGGTGGGTCGCGCAGGAGACGACCATTCACCATTCGGCCGGAAAGAGGCGCGGGGCTAGGATCGAGGGGCGGACTGTCGGAAAGGTCGATGAGGTCAGCGGCGGAGGACTTGGCGACGATAGGTTTGGCACTGGTCAAAGCGCGGGCGCTGCTGGCAGAAACAGTAGTGGAATGGCGCCACGACGCGTAGGAAAGGGAGGTATTGGCGATGACGTATTGGTGGAGGAAAACGACGCGGTCTTCTTCATAGCTCGCCCAGTGCTTGTGCGCGCGGAGGCGCTCGGCCTCGAAATCCCTGCGGGCTTGTTGGAGATCCACGACGCGCTGCGCCTTGGCAGCAGTATAGGCCTCTTCTGCCACCTCGTCGCGTTCCCGGTTGATCCTAACTGCGAGTCGGGTCTGTTCCCGATTGCGCTCTCAAATTTCTTCCTCCTCCTCGACACTGGCGCCTGCCGGAACAGGAAAGGTCTGGGCGACTGCGACGTCGGGTTGGACGAACGCGGCGTGTGGGACGAGCTGGTCATCGGGTGGGATTGCCACGTCCAAGGGATCGACGAGTTTCGGGTGGTGGTAATTGAAGTACGCCAAAGAGTCGAGCCAGCGGTGCGTACACATCACCAGCAGACCCAACGTGATACCGCGCTCGAAGGCGGGCTGGAGGATGTCGTACATGGCAGGGCAGGTGAAATCGTGGAGGCTGTAATAGCCGGGACCACAAAAAGGCACAAGCTCCTCGTCCGAGAGCCTGGCGCCAGCAGCGAAAAGCTCCTCGTCGGTGCGAGCCTCGGATTCTGAGGGCGAAGCCGTCTCCGCGCGGATTGGATCGAAACCCAGCCGTTCCGGGGTCAGATCAACGAAGTGGCCAGAATGGATGTTGGTCTCGCCGATGGTTAGGGCACGAAGCGGTGGCAGGAAGTCTAGTCTCTGGCACTTGACATGCGAGTCGGATGTGGGGGCGACCTGGGATATGGTGCGCGAACCTGCAGGAGCAGGAGAGGCTGCAGGGGACCTAGAAGCAAAAAGAAAAAGGTGAGCATCGTGTTTTTCAAGAAAGAAGAAGGAGGGGCGGGAAAAGACTTATGGAGAAGCCAACTTGCGTTTCCTGTACGTGGGAGTCGGGCGAGGAGTGGCGCCAGAGGTGGGCGCGGCGCGTGAAGGCGGAGCATCTTTTGCCTTGGGCTTAGGCTTGCGTTTGGAGGTGCCACCTGCGGATTTCTTGCGGGGGGGGGGGCGTTGTCGGGCATGACAATGAACGGAGACCAGTCGCGAGGGAGATGAGGGTGAGTGGAGGTACGAGAGATGCGAGGAACGCCTGTGCTGCGGTCAACGGCGAAACGAGGGTTGGAGAAGTCAGCGACCCCAGTGTTCATACACTAGGGGAGCGGCAGTGGTGGAGAAGAGACAAGAAGAGAATGCGCAGCCGCAGTCATGCCACCAAGGCACAATTCAGTTGGACGACAAAAACCACAACAGAATTTTCTTACCCAAAAGGGGAAGTCAATTCAATTTGCCGACAACGAGGCGGGACGGCACGCCCTGGATCCAAATATGGAACAGTGGGAGCGGCGATACTGCAGACGTGGCGTGCACCAACAAGGGAGGACGAAGGGACGACAAGGCTAGCGGGGGAGGCGACGCGACGGAAGATTTCCCCCTATATGCGAAGTGACACCGCCTCGTCATTCAGATGACACGGAAACACCTTCGGATTCTCAATTTGGGAATAAATCCATCCAGAGGAGATACCCCTCGAGCGATAACCGGCGATGCGTTGCCAACACTCCACGAGGAATCAACACTATATGCCAAAGGGTTACGGTGCCCGACACAGGCATAATCGGATAACGATTAAGCGCCACGCTGCCGGATGCAACAGGAGGGCTGATGGGATGGAATTCGGAAAGAGGAGAGCCGATGGAACGGATATCGCTTCGAAAAAGCGAACACGCGGCAGGGCATCACGGGAGAAACACGCCACGAGGCACGATGCCCCTAGGACGATTCAATGGAAGGAGCGCGCACACGTGACCAACGTATCGGGACGCGCCGGAACGACACTTCGCCACGCTATAATTTCGAACCACAGAGGATTTAACCAGCATCGCACGAGACAACGAATATCAGACACAGTACCCAGGGGGGCCCCCATTTCGACTTCGGAACCGCTTCGACGTCGTACCCCAGGAAATATTGCCACGCAGCACTCGAGAATTACCGGGACGCCACCCAGAAGTCGACCTGGGCGCGTCAAAAATAAAAGGAGGACAACATACGTTCTGGAAACGTACAGCAGCCTACGAACTCTTAAAAACGACGCGTGCTTTGGCACACGAAACCAACTGTGGACGACGCGACTTGATCACTCGCCAAATATCACATTGGTTAACCCAAAAACACATACACCGGGAATTACATCGACTACATGGGAACCGCGACCCGCGATACAATTAATGGACGGGAGGGTCGCTCGGACGGAAGAAGAAGGGAAGGGATGGCCGACACATCAACAAAACAGGTTCAGGATTAGACCCTTCGATGGGTCCAGATAATCATCGACCAGGATGTCTCCGTGGTCGTTGAATGGATAATAATCGTTCGGCGTGCCAAAACGGAGTTTGGTCTTTCGAGCCGCGGCGATCAGAGGGGCGAGAGCATTCTGGATTAAATCCACATTGCGCTCCGATTTGGTGGGAAAGCCTAGAGAAAGGCAAATCTTCAGGACGATTTCGAACATCGCGGTCGACTCCCCTGGAATTTCGATTGGAGGAGGGAACGGAGGCGCATCCTTGTCCAAATATGGAAGGGTGGTGGTGTGCATGTTGCGGATAACAAGATGCTGATAGGCGGGAAGCATCAGTACCAAGAACAAGGACGAAGAAGAAAAGCCACTCACACAGTGCCACAAAACTTGCGATAACCACCACCTGTGCTCATCCAACTCGAGGCGGGAATACTCCCCATACCGACCAACGAGGGTGAAATCATGCGTCACCGCGCGGTGGAGGATATACACCATAGGCCTCAGGTGCGATTCGAAGAACGAAGGCCATTTTTCAGGAGGAACGAAGTTGGGATCCTCCAACTCGGACGGAGCGAGAGAAAGATCGCTCAAGGCGGACCCCAGTTGGAATATTAGGGGGATATCGTGGAATTCCTCCGGTTTATGCGCATATAGGACGACATCCTCGATGGGTCTCGGGTTATAGAGGACGACTTCCTGGGAGTGGGACATTGCGCTGAAGGTTTTCGCAGGACCTTCGGTGTCTTATACCCTCGCAGGGAGTCACTTCTGTGACAAGGAGCCCAAAGGGATTATCGAACAGACACACGAAAGACCGACAAATGCGGAAAACTACGACTTGGGCACCGCGCCCAGCCCAGCCATTTCTTAATTCGGGTTCTACACCATGACGGGAACCATACCCAGCAGAACCTATTACTCGACACCATTCCCCTCAGCATATTCCGAACACGCCACCCACGAGGAAATATGGCGATCACCCACGAACTCGTCTACCACATCATCATCCCGTCCGCCATACTCCCATGCACGCTCAATTTTCTACGAGCGTGTCAGATATGGCACTCGCTGTGACGACCTACTGCCTTCCCCACTGCCGTTCAACCGGCCGTTATATCATTACATATAGGACTCATACATCAGCTACTCTTTCTCGTGTCTCAGCGCCAGAGGCGCTTGTACTTAATTATATTTGTCATGTCGTAGTAGTCACGGAGTTATCTCCGTTTATACCATCATCTTCTACCTCAAACCACGTCGCGTCCTTACGCCTCCACTGCCTCTTAGATCCTCTTAAAGGTCTACCGGCTCCGAGGCTATCCTAGCGACTAGGTAAGTTTCTAGCTATAATTACTGACTACTTGTTCTTCTAGGAATATTCACCGTTAGAGCGGATATCCGCTCGAACGTTAGTTGGTTGCACGTGAAGGAAGTCTTTCACATAGTGCAACCTTCTGTGAATATCAACACCCTTCGGACTCTACAAGATACTTCAGCTCGCCAGTGGCTCCCTCAACGCGATCCCCAACTTATAAATATTTGATAGCTCTCGTGTGTCTACTTCGAGTCCTACAAAGGTGGACACATTGGGAACCGTTGATACTCTGGCCGGCCGAGCTGTATCTACATTTGACGACGACTTGGGCCGTCCTAAGGACCCTACGGAAAGATCCTCGCGAAGAGGAATCCCTCTCGTCTCAGGATTAGCTCCTCCTACTAGCCGTTTTCAGGGAGGCGCCCTAGCTTTCGGGACTCGAGTACAATCAGATTCTCGTTCATGACAGGCCTTTCCCACATCGTCGCCGTCATTTGGGCTTCAAAAGAATCTATCAAATTCTCCGCCGAAACCTTCTGCAACTACTAGTCGACCCAGTTCTACGCTGCTAGCTTCTAGAGGCGTCGTCTCTTCATCCTCGCTTTCTCCCTTCTACGGACCGCGTGGGACCAACACTCCCACGTCAAGGAAAAAACTGGGAATCAACCCGTTTCAAGTCCATCAGCGCCGAACGTTATCCCCAATATCCGAGCGCGTGTCGGTAGGCGGCGAGATCACGTCGCCGAGGAGCGATAGCTCCGTGTCGATGGCGGACCTACAAGCGCCAAAGGACGATAGACTTGAGGAAGCCAGGAGAGAGGAGTTAGGAGCGCCCACCATGGAGGAATTGGTGAGAAGGTTCTATAAAGACGAAGAGGATTTGGAGGATGAGTACGAATCAATGGATCAAAGTATCCATCTTCTGTCTCTCAAAGTCACCTTGGAAACCAAGGACATCATGGACCGAGGCTCGCAGAACCGTCATTTCTCTCGCTATCGATTGGAATTGGACCTTCTAAATCGGATTCAGTTTGTGTCGTCGGAACTACAATCTTTCATTCAGTCAGCTGCGGGATTGGTGGAAGGACGTACTCGGCATTTCAGAATAGATCCAGGAAGGGCTTTGATTCCTATCTTGTCCAATGCAAGCGACATTCCACAAATGGAAGCTGCTTGGGATATTCTAAGAAACCGATTAGTGCTGGGGCAAAAGTTTTTTGACAAGTACGTGGTGGAATATAAACAAGGAATATCCCCTTTATCCCCAACTTCGACCACTTCCGATATTCTGGAAGGTCTTCAGAACATGCCTAGCTTAGATCAAAAGCTCAGGCATATGAAAGTGTACTACCCGCATCACAAGGAAGCGGAGAGCTCTCCGTCTAGAAGGTTACACGTGCTAACGGACGATTGGCAGTCCTTGGATGCACAAGAGGGACCTGAGTCGAACCCAAAATATGCTGTTCAAGCTGAGGAGGAAATCAGCTACGTTCAGACTCAGCAGGATTATACAAACGTAACGGTGCGGGACGGAAAACGACGAGAATCAGGAATAGATTTGAACGATAGCTCCTCCGCTGAACGAAGCCTATTCAACAACCCAGTTAATGAGTCTCTTCTCGGCCGAATTCAGCCTTTACCTCACCCAAGTCCCATGAAACCCCCTCCAGTGTTGAGCGAAGTGGCGAACACTTCAGGATTGCTAGGATCTGACGGTAAATTTAAGTCAGCAACGGGCTTTTTGGATAGGTTAGCAGCCGAGTGTTCGGTGTCAGTCCAATCCGTACCTGGAGCGTCCATTCAGCTGAACATCATGGACCGAATAGCCGCTGGCCCCTTAGGGTCTCAAGGCGATCGATATCGAGCTACGTTCGGGAACGCCAGCGCGGCGAACACGTCGATGGGCTCGATATCCAGCACGGGATACCATACTGCCTCGCAGAATCCGCGATACTGGCCTAATCGGGAGGCTCCTCCTCATTTTGATTCCTCTCATGGGAATGCGGCCAGGAGCGTAGAGACTTACAGTGCTCCTAGAGTCAAAAGCTCCCGCGATGAGTCCCCTGCAGATGCTTCCAGTCAATGGCGCCAAGGAGCCCCTGCGAACCTGTCTTCCAGTTCAGGAATTCCGCCTGCTCCGTCAAGGCCTCCTCCTCCTCAAGAACCCTCACAAGCTCCAACCTCAGGGCCCACCTCCTATCCTAGCGGATCGGGGGGCGGAGGCTCGGGGGGCGGCGGTGGATGGGGGGGCGGAGGGTGGAAACCCACAGGTAATGGCGGAGGTTTCGGAGCAGGGGGATCGGGTGGTGGCGCTCCTGGCGGCAGTGGCGGAGGTCACGGCGGCGGCGGCGGAGCTCCCGGTGGCGGTGGCGGTGGCGGTAGCGTACCTCTGGCCGGCCCTATAGGGCCCCCAGGCCCGACTGGTCCTCCGGGACCGCCAGGACCGCCAGGACCGCCAGGACCTGGAGGAGGAGGCGGGGGTAATAACCCTCCAGACCCGAATCAGCCTACTCCCCCGTACGGGACTACAGTTCCGACTATAGACGTCAAGCTTAAAGTAGCGGACTTACCAGAATGGGACAGGAGCCAGGACACCGCAGTGCAATATTCCTGGGAAGTTTCTCAGAAAGCGGCATTGGGGGGCAATATTCCTCAAGTGCTCGGATACTGGTTGGGTAGTCGTCTGGTTAAAGGTTCTCCCATACAGCTATGGTACTCAGTGCTGCCTGCCCGGGATCAAGCGTTGATGAGGACTCACTACATTTTGTACCTCCAAGGCATCAAAGACGGCTATTTGGGAAGCACTTGGCAACGGCGCATGAATCGTTTGTATGAAGGACAAAGATTCCGGCAACGAGGATTTGAGCTTGAGAGCCCGCAAAATTTCATCACGAGGCGAATTATGTATACCCGGATGCTGGTTAATACCGACGATGGGGGGCGAGGAGAAGTTTACCATGTTATGGAAAAAGCTCCCGTGTCCTGGTCCACCGTCCTGGTCCTCGAGAACATTGCTACCAGTACGCAGCTGTACAGCAAGGCGACGGAACATGAGCAATCATTAATACATGCCTCGAAGATGGAAGCATCAAAGTTGCTTACCGCGGAGAACCTAGGTGCCGCATTGAAAGCTCATGGGTTCTCAGTGGACAAACCTCGTTATGCTCATCAGGCTCAATTAGGCTCAAAAGAGTTGCCAGACTTGCCTGACAACGAAGCTATCGCGTGGTCAGAGGCGAATACTCCCGAGGAAGACCTGAGCAACGACGATCTGGTACTTCGTCAGGTTTATCAAGTTCTGAAAGACAGACCCAAGCCTCCTTCGCCTCCTTACGCGAGGGACGACTCCGTAATGACGAAGATGGGGAAGCTGCCTCCCAGTCCGTGCCGTCTATGCGGTAGTCCAAAGCACTGGAACAAGGAATGTCCCAATTATGTCGTTTACGACGCGGGCATCAGGAGAAACGCGAAGATGTCCGAGGTCATCCCACCTTCAGGCGATGAGACCATGTATCAGAATGCGTTCACGATCCTCTTAAATCAGGCGATAACCCAATCGGCCGTGGATTTCGAGGACTTGGGAAACAGGCTCCATTTTAAGACGGCATCTCCTGCGGCGCAAGTCGAGGGGTATAAGACTGCCAAGAAGGTTGCCTGGCAGCATCTCGAAAGCGAGAGCAATAGCTCGTCGCAAGGATCTCAGGAGGCAGACGTGGAGTCAGAACAGGCAGGAACAAATGTATTGGACACCCTCGAAGGCATAGGGCGGGCGCGCCCTCTAAATATACATTGAGTGCCATTTGTGGAAGAGATCAACGACGAGCGAGACTTGCTGGAAAGAGGAGACTTCCCCGAGGATCAGGGAGTTATCATGGAAGCAGTGGTGAATGCCGACGTGTCGGGCCCCAACAGCCCCGCAGATGAGACTACCGAGCGAACGGACTGGCAGAGCAAGAGACGGGCACGAGAGATGGCAAAAGTGGACCAGAAGGCTGCGGAGTTCTGGCTCAATGACGGGCGGATGTTTCCGGAGGCGGACTCGCCAGATGACTCGGACAGTGACCCAGACTCAGATGACGAGTACAAAGAACTGGAGGAGAAGTTTGGCTTCAAAGTGGAAGCCATGGAAGGCGACAGCCCCTACGCCAAGCAAGAACAAACTCGGCTCCCTTCGGGCGAGAGGACTTCAGTTCGCCTACATAAGCGTAGGAACGCTCCTGCCGGCCGCTCAGCCATGGGCACGTCGGTCCTTTCGATGAAAGGATGGGTCGGGGCCGTTCAGGGCGAAGCCATAGACTTGCGATTAGATACTTGCGCCGACATTACACTTATTTCTGAAGACTTTTACAAGGCACTTCCGAACCCTCCCCCGATAAAATCAGGGATAGCCATGAAACTAGTACAGCTCACGCAAGAGGAATCGGGAATTCAGGGATTTGTGTCAGTACCAATCTTCACCACCACGGAGGACGGCGTGCTCATCGAGACGGAAGCCGAAGCATATGTGGTTCCAGGAATGAGCGTACCAATATTGTTAGGCGAAGACTATCAGGGCACTTATGAGCTGGCGCTAACACGCAGCATGACGAAGGGAAATCTTATCCATTTCAATAGCTGGCGCTACGCTGTACGGGCCCAGAGCGTTTCCCGGACGAAGGACTATTCAAGGATTCTCTTTAGCAGTCAGTCATTGAGTCGGCAAGCCCAAGCACAGTCTCACCGAGCACGCGTGAACAAAAGGCGTCGTAAGGTCAAAGCATGCGGGGAGGAATTGACGATAGTCCGCGCCTCCCGCGACTACAAGATCCGACCCCATGAGTGCTGGTCGATTTTGGTGACAGGGTACTTCGAGGAAGACCGCGAGTGGCTCGTAGAGAAGACTTTGCTAGCCAATACCAACGACTCTTATTTCGCCGTGCCGAACGTGCTCATCTCATCGCTAAATCCGTGGATACCAGTCAGCAACCCAACGGATCAACCGAGGATGATTCGCAGAGGGGAGGCCATTGGTCGCCTAGTGGATCCTCAATCGCACTTTGACGTTCCTAGCTCGCCGGAGAGTCGCGCAGAGTATGAGAAGGCTGCGGAGGCAATGGCCGTGTTGATCAAAGCCAACTTGGAGATGCAGACCATGAGAGAAACTCATTACAATTCGCACGAAGGGGACCTCATGGGCTGTGGCAAGTGTTTCCCTAGGGAAGCCCGCAGCGCGGAGGCGACGACGTCAGCCACTGAGAGTAACACTTCGGGGGGCGGACAGGAGGATTCCGAGCAGACCAACGAGGAGGACCAGGAACAGCAGGAAGCGGAGGATTATGGACCTAAAACGGCTGCCATGCCGGATGCGCAAGATTACGACTCAGAACGCATGAGAGAAATCATCGATGTCGGGTCGTTGCCCGAGCACTTACAGGAGCAGGCTTGGGACATGTTAAAACGACGAGTCAAAGCTTTCGGCTTCGACGGGAGGCTCGGCCATTATCCTGGAAGAGTGCACATCCGAACAGTCGACGGTCAGGTCCCGATAGCGGTCCCCATGTATGGGAGTTCTCCAGCGAAGAGGGCAGTAATTGACGAACAAATCGACAAGTGGTTTGAGCAAGGAGTCATTGAACCATCTATCAGTCCATGGAGCGCCCCAGTGGTGATAGCTTACCGCAATGGCAAACCTCGATTTTGCGTAGACTATCGGAAGTTGAATGCTGTTACGATTCCAGATGAATTTCCTATACCACGGCAGAGTGAGATTCTTTCATCCTTATCGGGAGCTCAAGTACTTTCTTGTCTGGACGCCTTGGCGGGCTTCACCCAGCTGGAGTTTCGGGAAGAAGACATCGAGAAAACAGCATTCAGATCGCACCGTGGATTATGGCAGTTCCGACGGATGCCGTTTGGTCTGAGGAACGGGCCTTCAATCTTTCAGCGTATAATGCAAGGGATACTTTCTCCATACCTGTGGCTGTTTTGCTTGGTTTACATAGATGACATCGTCGTCTATTCTAAGAGCTACGAAGAACATATCCACCATTTGGACGTTGTGTTAAAAGCTATTGAAGACGCAGGAATAACTCTGTCCCCGATGAAATGTCACCTATTCTACGACTCAATCTTGCTGTTAGGGCACAAAGTTTCGAGACTAGTCAGAACAGACGACGATAGTAATATTTGCCCGGTTCCATCCTAAACCTCCCGCACGGTACCTGGACTCTGGAGACAACTTCCTGACAGAAGGGAAGGAAGACTTAGACCTCTGCGAACTGCGAGAAAGATACAAAGGGCGTTGCGCGCCAAGGCCGGGGCAGATCTTCGATCCAATCACGGGAGTAGAGCGTCTCGGGCCATATGACTCTGACGAGCCGGGTGCCATATCAAGGTTCGAGGAGGAACAGTTCTTGATTCCTCCGCCGTTGCCATTAGGGGACCGACTGCTTCATGGGCGGCGTAATGCCCGCGACTCCGATCAAGATGCAACACGGATCGGGAGAAGCATCGGGCCTCGGTTCACCTCGCCGCATTCCGATCATAGCTCGGAACGACAGAGCGGGGACTCCTCTCGACCAATGCACTATACTACGGGATGGGCCCATTCCATGGCGCAATCTGCGGATAATGTAGGGAACTATCGTGACGGGTATTCCCGGCGCAAACCCGACTGGGTGGTGCTCAGCCGTACCTCATCCCCGTCGTTCATGGACGCCCGATCCAATGTGGCTTCATCTTCGGCTAGCCGGTCCAGTCAAGTGCAAACCAGCCGATCTGGGTCCGCACGGAGATCCGCTTCACCCGCACGTCGGGTAACCGGCCCCTACCTTCATCGAGCACGCACTCCGGAGCCGTTCTTCGCCCGCGAATATGAGGACGCGTCTTGCAACGAGATAAGCCAACGGCGTGCCGAATGGCTGAGCGACTTTCTAGCCTGGGGGGCAGGACTGACTCATACCTATATCCTCTGGTGTGTTCCTTGTAACTGGGAATTTAATATGGACTACATGCGCGACGGCTATCTCCTCATCTCTGACCATGCACAAGTGAGGTTGCGGTACCTCGCAGTGGCGCTGCCTCGGATCCAGTATTTGCGTCAACTCTTGCAAGTGGCAATCGAGCATGGAATTCCCTTCAACGTCGGCCTTAAAACGGCGGATTGCGAGAGGTACCGTCCACGAGACTTAGATGCTGCGGGCCGCGGCATCACGAAGGCGAGCTTGATGAACACCGATCATAGACTCGTCGGCACGGTGTCTCCGACCCAGCTGTACGATAAATGGATGGCGTTGGTGGGCCACATACTGACCAAGCCTAACGCCCGTGCAGTTATAAGCCGCGGAGGGGTCGTCAGCTGGGTCGCACGGGCTTACGGCTACAGCCATCTTGTGAGGGACTTTATGAGTGGCCCCTTGGTGCAAGTCTCAGTTTATCATGCTGGGGCCAACGATTCCGGCGACCAGGACACTATCAATCTCCACTGGGATGACCTCGCAGAGGAGGATTATCTGGGTGTATGCGGGTACATTCCGGGCAGCTCTAGGGAGGCAGATTCCTATCTTTATCCGACGAATGAAGTTCTTGCGGACTTGTGCAAGCACTTCTCGCATGAATGGAATGCGGAGGTCGATGATCTCTTCAAGCGCATCAAGGCTGAATGGGAGGAGCGACCTTGCAGGGGCAGAGCGCGAACGCGGAAGGAGTGGAAGACATTCTTCCATTCGACGAATCACGGGGACCTGGCGCCGACGAGGATTGTCGACCGCGCTACAATCGACGAGGGTCGTGCAAGGCTCAATAGAGCATTTGCTACCCGTTCTTGGCACAAAGCGCGCATTTGGGATATCAGGCTGCCGGAGGTATTCCGTCCGGAGTTTTGAACAGCTCATGCATGAGCCTGGGGGGCTTTGTGACGACCTACTGCCTTCCCCACTGCCGTTCAACCGGCCGTTATATCATTACATATAGGACTCATACATCAGCTACTCTTTCTCGTGTCTCAGCGCCAGAGGCGCTTGTACTTAATTATATTTGTCATGTCGTAGTAGTCACGGAGTTATCTCCGTTTATACCATCATCTTCTACCTCAAACCACGTCGCGTCCTTACGCCTCCACTGCCTCTTAGATCCTCTTAAAGGTCTACCGGCTCCGAGGCTATCCTAGCGACTAGGTAATTTTCTAGCTATAATTACTGACTACTTGTTCTTCTAGGAATATTCACCGTTAGAGCGGATATCCGCTCGAACGTTAGTTGGTTGCACGTGAAGGAAGTCTTTCACATAGTGCAACCTTCTGTGAATATCAACACCCTTCAGACTCTACAAGATACTTCAGCTCGCCAGTGGCTCCCTCAACGCGATCCCCAACTTATAAATATTTGATAGCTCTCGCGTGTCTACTTCGAGTCCTACACTCGCGACAATCGCTTCACCCATTAACATGTCCTCAGGAACATTGGCCAGAGACGGCGGCGCGTCATTCCCGGAAATCTCGCCATCCTCCGTTTCAGGAGTATTCGATCGAGTTGCGACCAGCTCGGGAAGCGCGATGCGATGGACGTAGAAATCCGATAACTGCGGATTATAACGCATCAGCCTTTCGCCAAATCCCCATCATATCTCGCCTCTCCGCACGAGGAGACCCTGTTGTTGCTTCTTTTTGATGTCAGGAGAATGTCCAACTCTCCTGAGGTTGCCACGCGGAGTTGGGAAACCCGGGAAGTTGCACCCGAGCTCGCAATATTTGGGATGCGTCACCATAACATCGAAAAGCGTCAAGAGCTCACGAAACAGGAAGTTCCGCCGGAGGACATCCCCATCACCTTCGAAACCAACCCGGTCCACGAAAAATTCTGCCAAAACGAACACCATGGTCGCCTGGCATGGGACGAAGTGTCCAGTACCGAGCGTGTTCTGGAAATTGCCGAATCGAATGCTAGCTCTTCCGAGCTCAGCCTGCCGTATGGATTAACGACGACGGAAACATAGGGACTGGAAGGTACCCTGCTCACCATGTTCTTCAGCAATATCGTAACCGCACGCCGCACCACCTCCACCACTCGAGACGGCATGACCTTGGAGTCTCCCAGGAGTATTGCCTCGTATATGCACAACGCGAGGAAACGGGTTCGGTTTATCCACAACACCACGAGGTGGAAGCAGGACAACTCCCCGCGCCGCAAGGCATGGAAGCGCCCTCTTATTCGAGCCAGAAACAGGCAAATTCACGAGAGGATTTGGAGACAGTTTGTTAAAAAGAGGTGGAGAAAAGATTTATGGACAACAAAACTACGCGACAGCCTTTATATTCCTCGACGGGCACGGTAACTCCACTATCCCGAATAGGAAATTCCGCCAAAACACCCACCGCGGTTCTCACCAAAAGTTTATGGGAGTCATATCACTTGGCGACCACGATTCCCAGGAGGATACCCCTCCAGGTCGGCCTTCAGGGCCTTCACAAACGTGTCACCCAGATTATCGCTAAGCGCCATCTCGTCCGCGAGAAGCGCCGTTTTGCATGCCCACGGATCCTTCCATTTGGCCTTCATCAGTTCCGCTATACGCTGGCGGTCCCACGACGGCACCGCGATCACACACGTAACCGCAGGTGATAGCGGGAGGTCCTGCACATCGGTGGAACGACGGAGGGTGTTGCATATGGCATCCCCAGCAGGGATATGCGACATAATCGTCTCCCGCGTGCCGAGGTTGCAGCTAAAGGCGGGAAATCCAGCGATCATATTGAATCGTTGGGCAAGAAGGAAGCAATACGAGCAGGAGGGATGAATATTTGGCAGTTGGCTGATTAAAGTACCTCGCTCGAGAGCGATGGTATAAATCAGCGACTGGGAAATTCACATCAGGAAAAAGCCGAAGAAGACGACGAAACGGAGACCTACCGTTTGGACCAGGTACTCGACAATATGCGGGGTCAGGAACACCAACATGCCTTCCGGGAGCATCGACGGTGTGTGTACGCCGGCGGGAATGCCTTTCAGGATTAATTCGCCATACGGATGAACCGACGCCGAGGCGTAATTCAAATATCCGAAAGGTGTTCCCGAGAATTCCGACGGATGGTGGCAAAACGACCGACACAACTCCAGTTGGGCTTCATGATAAGGATGGAGGGACACCACGCTCGCAACTGTTCGGGGAACATAATCGAACGACATCGGCAAGCTCACCACGTGCGCAGTGGACGAAGGGGAATTTTATGAGGGAGGGTATGGTGAAAACCATCCCCTCTTTTATATCTCTCCATCAATTACACGTGGCTCCGAATATACGACAACTTCCTTCGGCGAACCTATCCCTGGTTTCGCGCTAACGATCCCATCAATCGTGTGTTGCCTAATTTTGGCAGAGTACTCGAAAAGTGCCGCCAGCTTCCCACACATCACTTCCGCACAGATTTTCTCCTCATCACCTGTAAATCCGAACAACCGCTGCACCCTCATCACCATGCGAAGGGTTGGAACACGAGGAACAGGCAACCATCGCGCCTCTGCGACCTCCCGATATCGAACGAGCATGTCCGCGAGGTGTGCCTATTAACGACCAATGGAGAACGGCACCCGTTAGCGATATAACATAACGATGGGAATCGTGCCCACCGCATGAACCAGGTAGTCTGCGATCACCTGTCGCATAATGGCGAGGTCCTGGGAGGAATGGGTCGCCGCAGTCCAACAGAACTTCGCCTGGATAACACGGAAGTACTCCGCCATCGGCTCCAGATGCTCACGTGTCAAACGGACGAGGGACGGGAGGTTGGAATAGTCGCGAAGGCATTTCGCACTCCGGAATTGCAGATTGCGGAATTCCTCTCGAACCGCATAGCGACGGGACACAGTCGGGGGCCCACAAACGAATTTCATGGGTTTTCCCATGTTAATTCTGGCCTTTATACCAGGCACCAACTTTCCTTGGACACGGCGCCTCAACAATCGAACTACACTATCCTAATCGGGACGCTATCCACCACACCCGCCCATATTTTGATCCCATCACTTCACCGAGGCGTCGTATCCGCCAAATCTATTCCCACCACCCCAACTTCGCACCACGGTTAATAATTTTCGGATCGATATCCGGACACCACTACTCACCATCGGTGTCGGTCTCCATGTACAGATCATCGTACCCGGTCGAGACGTCCTGGAAGAGGCCAGTTTTTGCCGAATAGGGGGCCCACTCCTTTTCCGATCCCTGATTACCCGCCCAAGCATCCGTCGCGAGCCGCACCATCTGCAGCATCGGAATCAGGACGACTTGGTCCGAAGGATCAGGAAGCTGGACTCGGTCACAAAGTTTGACGAGTATGCCGATCATTGACGCGCCACATGGAGGAAAATCAAAAGTGTCCACGGGAAGCTTCCGTGATAAATCGGAGGCATACAGGGAGACAAACTGCTTGGCGAAAGTTCGCTGGCCCACAGAGCGCTGAAGAAAGGGATGGAGAGGATTCATCAAGGGTTAAAACGACGAATATTCCCCCGGAGGTCGCCACTCACCAAAATAATCAGGATATAACGCAAATACGAGCGTATAATCCCCAGGTCCGCCTCCGAAAGGCTCGGCATCGCTGTTTCCAGGCCACCCTCATCGCAGACGCTTGTGGTGACGAGGAAAACCATTTTGCGGACGCGGTACCTATAGAAAGTGTCGCGCCTCGTTCCCGGCGTCCAGGTCGGGTTCTGCAGGAGACTCGGCGGGAGAAGCAAAGGATCGAAACGCCGCTGAAGTTCCATCACAGGGAGCTGAGGCATCTCGAGGAGAAAATGAAAAAGGAGGGGGAAGGAGACAACCACCAACGGCGCCACAAGGATAATCCAAAAACCCGAGACGGAAGAAAATTCGCTGATCGATCTCATCATGACTTAATCCACGCTACCGCTGCGCATTTATTCCTCCTCACTCGCCACACGCCACCTCATCCCCTCCACACCACCGCATCTGCGGAGAAATTCCGGTGCAAACGATACCCATCAAGTTTTCAATAAATTAATTGGGAACTCCTAATTATAATTCCGACGACGACGAAGGCACACTAATGAGGGCAGGCAACGAGTCGTCCGACGATATCGATCCCCGCGCCTTCCGCATCGCATACACCGCTGCCATTTCTGCCTCATCCTCATCCGCGGACTCGTACCCCTCGTCCACGCTGAGCGATGACCCCTGCTGACAATAGGAGGTCAGCACAGACACACAGATCGGTTGGTCATCGGGGAAATGCGCCGTCTCGACGCCCTGGTGGAAGAATTGGTCCTCTGGATCGTCGCGCCGGCAAGTCATCCATCCCTGCGCGGATTGGCGAGTTTCCGCCGCAATGCTTTGCATGGTGGAAGCCGCGATTATAGTGCGCATTAACTCGACTTCCTCCCTCTCCTGGCGTTCGATCGACACAGTGGCCTTCGACATTTGGAACGCCCCAGGAGATTTATGCGGTCCCTCAGCACGGTAGCGGGCACGCCACGCACCAAGGATATCCTCGATGTCCAGTGACTCCTGCAACGGGATGCCAGCCGGCATTTTGACAAAGGCGTCCGGATGAGTACGGTGCACGAAATTCTTGTCCACCCAACCGTACTCATCGTACATTTTATAATCGAGCAGCGAATGCGCACCGGCGCGAATGTTGTCCACGTACATCTGGAGCGCCGCCCCCAAAAGGAATTTCGCCTGCGCTTCAGCCAGCTGCATCTCCGTCACACCTATGTCGAACGGCTGGTCAGTCTTGAGCGACATATCCTTGTCGTTCTCGAAGCCGATTATGTGGAGCAGACAGAGGATGACATGGAACATCCACGCCGCCTCGCTAGGCACTGGTACCGGGTCATACGAGATGCGGAACTCGTTTTGATGAATTTGCGCTGCAAAGAACTATCGGAAGATCAGTTAATTTTTCCGTTGGGAACGACGTCCACACTCACCATATGGCGCACCAGTTCCTTCATCCGCCGTCGAAGGTCCATAATTTCCGCTGCAGGAAGGCTCGCCACACGCTCGGAGCAATAGGCGTTGGTGAAGACCGGCATCACCAGCAGAAACACCTTGAACCACATATTTTCACGGAGGAATCGAAGGAGGCCGCCATCGGGCAGGAAGAAGCGATCGCCCTGAGGCCACACGACGTTGGTCATCACAAATCGCTGATGGGCAGACGGCTCCATGGTTGAGGAATTACCTGCCGTCCCATCTTGCCTTTATAGGTTTTGGGTCGACCAGGGACGGTCGACAGGTAAAAGTTTAAGGGAGGTGTGGGGCTGCCACATGCGTTGTGTCTGCCCCAGCGAATACAACGACACGGCCACAACACCCAGATTCACCACCTGCGCTCACCACGCCCCACATTCCCCACATCTACACATTTCGGACGCTGTTCTCGCACCTCGCATCGCGGACGGCGCACCTCCAACGACATCTGGCAGTTGGGAGCGCCTTCGTCCATAACAGGATCGACCGCCGGAGTGCACAGCACTTCCAACACGCTCACGCCGACATATCGCACACATTTCACCTCTTTTCAGCCTCAGGACGTCGTATCCGCACGGACTTCAGACGGATTAGGAAGGTAGCAGTTTGTCGGGCATCGTGTCCCAACAACTTTTGGGCCCGAAAAGGCAACTTCCTCCGACGAGCACCATAACTCGGTGGGATGAAACACGGCGCAAGCACACCGCCATGGGGCTAGATCATTATGGAACGCCGAGGGAGCGGACTGTGGACATGTAGAGAAGGTCCAAAGGGGTTATTGGCAGAGTATAAAAGGATCTGGGTCTCAAAGCAGTAGACAGTTGACTTTAGAGCGGTTTTCCCCCACTAGTTTCTAGTGCAAACCGATTCCCCCCAATATATCGTTGACCCACACACACACACCACTAACCCACTAACTTGTTGAAAGACACTTGACCACACATCCTCCAGACGATTTATACTGAACGTCTAACCACACTAACCTGTCCCTTGACCTCGCAAACCGCTGCTCACGCAGAGAGGAACGAATCAAGGCGTCTCACACCAAATCGCGGATACCTTGGACAACGACTGGCACACTCACATCCTTCGCGAGCCGTACCCACATTGAGCCGTTAGGCCCTCGTCGAGCCATCTGCGGTTATCCCACCTTTGGGAAAGCCAGTCGAATCGACTATCACCCAGTTCAAAGGGGAAAGGCGGTAGAAGAGAGACAAAGCAGAGACTTGGACATTGTCTCGGAGTAGTGCACGCGGTGTGCACATCTGAACAAGGTATTTTTCACGTTATCCCCCATTTTTGACCCCCAACAGATCCCCACGGACAAACGCTGCTCAACTATCTTCTCTCACAAACTCTATACGAACCCAACTTAAACAAAAAAGCCCCCAGAGGGAGAACAAGTCACTTTTGGAACCTTGTTTTCCAAAGCGACGCTACAGTCCCCCTCACAACGGAAGCCATGCAGCTCAGCCGTCGCGCGGAGCGTATCTGTTTCAAGCATATCTGCAGCGAGTACCACGGGCTCGTCAGTTGGAGGTTGAAGGACCACGAGGAGCCACAGATGCCATTCCCGATGTTCAATCCTAATGCGAGGATTGAGCCTGAGGAGCTCGTCGCTGATGCAGCCCAGAGGAAGTCCGACCGCGTCGAGGTGCCGAATTCGGTGGGTGTCACAGATGCACGTGAGGTGACAAGACTTACTTATTCTGCTATCAGTGTATTCGGCATTGGCTCAAATACCGTGCGGGGGGGCTTCGCAAGCAAGGCAAGACCAGCACCGACCCCAGGAAGGACCCATGGGCCGTACTGCTTGCTAAACTCTCCGGGGTGACTTGCCCACCGAAAGCTCGACAAGCGTATCAGCAGCTTATGCACGAGGCCTATGCAGAGAAGATCGCCCCAGAGGTTGCAACGCGCTGGAAAGAGAAGCAGAGCATCGGCTCCAGCGTCCCAACCACAGAACCGACCGCAGTGTTCCATGCAGAAGTGTCGCACGCGGTTTTCGCGTCCTTGAGCAAGGAGGAGCAAACAGCCTACGCAGAACGTGCCAAAGTAACTGTGGCAACTGCCCGGGAGGAGTACCAGACTTTTCTGCACGAGAAGCCGTCCACAAAACCTGAAGACCGTCAAAAGTGAGTTCATCTGTCTGATTCAGGTGCAACGCTGACGAACTGTGATCTCAAGCTGTATTGACCACATTGGGACTTTCATGGCGCCAATATTGCAGGGGATCCACGAACGTACTGGGCTGCACTCGGTGATACTGATGGTTGGGCCGATTCCCAAATACGAAGGGGACGTGAGAACAGTGCAGTGAGTAGGAACAGTTTGGCCGGTTGCGATGATATTGATATCTTATGGGCAGTGTGTCATTTGGGAAAACCAAGAGTGCTGCGGGGGACCACTTCCTGAGCTGGGCCAGCGAGCGATTTAATGCCATCGTGGAGGTGATGAAAGAGTACGGGCAAGCGGCATTCAGTAAGTGTCGTCAGCTTTGTTATATAGGGAAGATACTAATCTGGCTCTGATGTAGGCGGCGATGATTGCAAAACGGCAGCACTGCCATCGAAAGGCGAGGCGAAGGCTGACGCCAAGATCGCCAGCACCTCCGCTACTGCACCCGTCAACAATCCGTTGAAGGCAGCACGCTACAAAATATCTGACGACTCGGACGACAACTCTGGGAGTGATGGTTCCGATGATTCTGAGGGAACGGGGTCCGCTAGTGACTCTGACAACTTGTCGGGGTCGGAGTCGGAGGCTGAGGCTGAGGTGCCTGCGCGGAAGAAGAGGAAGGGGAGAGCAGACCCACTCGAGGGCTATGAATGCCGTAGAGAAGGAACGGGCGGACCACATCACGAAGCTGCAGGCGGAGTTGGCACCATTGAGGGAAGCCATCAACGTGGAGACGGATTCGTGGCAGAAGTCGCAGGGGAAGCCGCAGAAGGGGGCAAAGAGGGGGGCGACGAAGAAGAAGGCGGAGCCCCAACCCGTGACATGCAAGTCGAGTCGGCTGCAGCGCGACCAAGACCAAGACTTGCCACCCCCCTTACGTCACCGCCAGCAGCACCTCCTAGCACCGAAACGCCCATGACGCAGCGTGCTTCCACAACGTCCATGGGAGTACCTCCCCCCCACCTCCCCCTGACATGCAGGACCAACAGATGCCACCGCCTCCGCCCGTGGAGATGCCGCCGCCACCGCCTCCCCCAGACACCGAGGCGATGCCCCCACCGCCTCCTCCGGACATGCAGGACGAACAAATGCCGCTGCCGCCTCCTGCCACACCCGCGACGCCCTCGCCGCCTCCCCTGGACACAGCTGCGACGCCCCCCCCGCCTCCCCCCGACACAGCTGCAATTCCCCCCCTGCCTCCCCCTGACATGGCTGCAATGCCCCCCCCGCCTCCCCCCGACACAGCTGCAACACCCCCCCACCTCCCCCCGACACGGCTGCGACGCCCCCCCTGCCTCCCCTCGACACGGCAGCGATGCCCCCACCGCCTCCTCCGGACATGCAGGACCAACAGATGCCGCCACCGCCTCACAACATGCCTGCGATGCGCTCGCCGCCTCCGCCCAAAGAGGTGCCGCCGCCACCACCTCCCGTGACGCCCCGAACGCCACCGCCCGACGAGGTGCCGCCGCCGCTGCCTCCCTCCGACATGGCAGCGACGCTCCCACCGCCTTCGTGCCTGACCCCGCCCATCGTGATGCCAGGAATGGAGGTCGTCTTTCTGGATGACGCTCCTGCTTGGCTCATATCGGGGATAGCGAGCTTGAGGGGCCAGCATCTGGGATGTCACTTTGACTCCCTGCTGCAATCTCTCATTCACATCGAGAAGTCGTTTGGGTACGACAATCCGAAATGTGGTTTGAAGTCGGAGGGTCGGCCGAAGGCGGTGGCGCTATGGATCAATGGGGGCCACGGTCAAAAGTCGAAGAAGGTGATTTCGGTGGCGAAGAAGGACTTGGGGGAGTACGTGCAGATGTGGAACGTGTGGTGGGACGGGCTTCAGCCAGCATGGAGAGTCAGGGATGCGGATGGTTATTGGTCCGTTAGTGGGGAATATGGACCAGATTGGGATGCGCTGGACTGCCGAGGGCAGAATGGGTGTTTGAGTGTGGTGGCGGCGCTTTATTTCTGGGGTACCCGCGCTGGATTTCGATGAGGATGGGGCGGGGGCGGAGTAGGAGAGAGCAGTACAGGATGTGTGCTGGGTTCTGGAGGGTCTCACAGCATCGATGCCCCCTGTGAAGGAGAAGAAGACACGGAAAGCGGCGCGCTAGGCACAATACTATATCGTTTTGTCTAGGGTACGTCTCAGATGGTAGCCACTTTGAAATGTACCCTTTGTGATACCAAACTGCGAGCGCGCATTGCTCGCAGTTTGGTGTTTTTTTTAAAAAAAAAAGAAATGGACAAGGCAGAGCGAACCCATTTGGAAGGGTGTTTGGTACTGTCGATTGAAAGCACGGCCCATGCAAATTGAGTCGTTGAACTTCAAATGTGTTAGATATTGGTCTCGAAAGAGCATTGTGGCAATGGAGCAAGAAAAGACGGTGCACCCAGGAGCTAAAATACGATGCGACACACAAGATACTATATTTGGCATTTCTTCCTAACAAACAACTAACAAAGCAACTCAGTTCCCTTAGTAGAATATGTGAGATGAATTGGCAAAGCCATTTATTGCCAACAAAGTGCCGGTAGGCGAGGCGGCACGCGAAATAAATTGACGAAGGCATTTACTAATAAAAAAGTGACCGATGGGTCACAACATCAATATACAAATGGATTCTGAAAGCAAACAAATAATATGCCAGCTAAAAGGGGTCAAATCCGGGCATCTGATGGGTCCCGGAACCAAAAAATCCGGCCGGCGGCGCCTAGAGGTGGACCCTGAGGGCATCCTTGTGGACGGGTAGCTAGTGTTAGTGTTTTAGACAATGGACTCACTGGCTACAGCCCTGTACTTTAGTCTATATTCTACAGCTAAGGCTGATCATGAGCTCGGGCTCGGCGCACTTCGATATTCCTGAAAAAAAAAAACATAAAGAAAGTCCACGGACTCCATGAAAGCATGTACCTAGCTTCATAGGATTGCTTGGAGTCCTTCATGTCTTGGCCAGTGTTTTTGAGCTTGGGTGCAATAGACATGTCGACGAACGGGATTGAGAAGACTCGAGGTTTACACAGTAAACAAGTTAGCCCTCAAATATGCATAAATGGTGAGTTCCCGAATTCTGACCTTCCACCAATACCATCAATTGTTACAAAGGCCTACTAATTGTAGCCAACCCGACCACGAATACCACCATTATCTTTAATCTCACTAAATGGCAAGTTCCCGACATAAATGGTGAGTTCACGACAATTATATATTAACTTCCTGCACTAATTAAGATCATCGAGGTGACTATAGAGCTCCATTCCATCCCTCCATCGTGTCTCCTTTGCTGCAGCACGCAACTCCATATCCTCCGCCATCGCCGTCGCTTCAAACGCTTCGTCAGTTTGAAAGCCATTGGCTTCCCAACGAAAGAGCCCGCCGGCGGAATACTGTGTAAACGAGTATCGTGTTTCGCCAGGTTGAATGTTCACGTTGGAGTGCCACAAGAGAGCGGAGGGGATGAGGACCGTTGATCCAGGGGGAAACCTGATGATAAGACCAAGGTCCCATAAGATGAGGTGACCGCCCTTGTCGGGGTCAAACCTCCCAAGGGCAGTGATCGCGCACCACCCCCAAGCGAGGTTGGCGAAGTCGATGTGTGGTAGGCATACCGTGGCCGGCCCGAAATTGAGTGTCGCGCATGCAAATACGCTATTGACGAAGTTCCAGGCAAACCGGCGTCCGCGATTGTGTCGCAGGAAGTTTGTCTTCTGGTCGCGGTAGCCAGCGAAGATCTTGGGCGCGTAGCATTCGAAGAGGCCTGTCAACACAATGAGCTCAATGGGGGGGTCGGAAATGGTGGACTTACAGTTAGCAAACCCGGCCAGCCGGGAGAAGAAAACGGTTGCGAAGATTATGGAGAGGGCGAGGTTGGTGGCAGCGGGGTTCTTCAGCATCCCAGGCTCTGTCTGCCCACCACCATGAGATAGCCCTTTGGCCGCCGACTTGTGAGGACCACGGCGGGGGTGCGTTTGGTTCTGCTTGAATGACATTGTCACGGCCTCGCACTCGATCGCTGCGGTCGCACCAGCATTGACTTGGTCCCAGTTGGGGTCGCTGGGAGTTCCACCGAGCAATGCAATGATGCGCCGTGCACGATCAACGATGGGCCGGCAGTCGCTGCAATATTTTTAGTTTCGTGGTTTTGGTGGAAGGAGAGATGACTGGCGTACACACCGTTCCATCTGATGTACTTCAGCCTCGCGAGGAGGTCTGCAAGCGGCTCCGGATGGTACGAGCCCTCCTCAACCCACTCCGCACCCCGCTTCCCGATCCAAGCAGGGCCGGACGGCGGCTTGTCATCTTGCAAGTCGAGGTCGGTCTCGATGGCATGGGCGGCAGAAGCGGCCGTGTTCTTCCGTGACTTGGCCTTCAAGGTCGAGTCGCCTTGGCTTGCAGCTCGCCTGCCCTTGCGTCAACGGTGAGCCCCAGAGTTTTTGCCGTTCTTTGCCGGCCCATTTGTTGTCTCCGCATCTGGGGCGATGGACAGTCTTTGCGGCAAAGATGTCGTTGGGGTGGGCGAGCGCTTTCGTTTTCCGTGTAGCGGCGCGTCCTCCAGCACGCTTGGACTATCGTCTGCTGGCAGCAGAGGCTCCGTCTCAACGTCGGAGTCTTCCTCGCCCAACTTCTCCCGGGCGTCAAGCCGTAGGAAGCACTGAGCGAGGTCAAAGTCCGGATGGACTTCCACAGGTGGGCCTGTTTTGATTTCGTAGGGGGAGAACGCCTTGCCGCCCCGAAGGGTGCGCTCTGCAAATAAGATAGTCAGTATGACAAACTGAGGGAGTGGAACGTGTGGGGATCATATCCTGAAGTTCAAACCACTAGTGGTTTGGGCTCACGTCGCCACCCCGCGCAATTTGGACCCAAGGTCGAGTCGGCGTGTTGCGGGGCAGCATCGTAGCCTTCAGCACAGTGTTCAGCTCCAAGACATTTTCCCTAGGGTAAAGGAATGAAAAATAAACTTGCCTTGGAATGACATGCTACTTGGGTGAGAAGGCAGCCGCCGAGGGTAAGTTGAAGTCGCTGTGGCTCTGGAGAAAGGTTGGTTGGTGTGACACGACGGCCACGTGACATCCTTTGTCGCGACTATGCCTCGCGCTGCTCAGGTCTCTTCAGTCAGCGCAAATTCGAAGGTGGTTGGGAATCCGACTGCTAGAAAGGGGCGCAGTGCATATGCTGCGCTTCAACTTCAAGAGGCTTCGACTCCCAGCACCTCCGCCGAGCCGAAAACCACAAGACTTGGGCATCGTTGATACGCCGTCTATAATCGCAGCCTTAAAACACGCTATTTTGCGATTCCTATAAGAGTATTATAGGCGGCAGGATCCCTAACAGTCTGTATGACTCCGACATATAGGCTATAGGAAACTCGGTTATGGTCAAAGAGCACCTAGACATTGTCCTATAGACGGTACCTTTACAAATGAGGGCCTCTATAATCATTATCTTACTCTCCGCGACATCCAAGATGGACTACACAACACAGAGTAGCATCTATAGGAGACATGAACGTAGTCCTATAATCAAGGAGCGAAGCATTTGAAGCGGAAGCGCATCCTATATTCACAAAAGACATACAACAAGTCTCCTATTACGGCCCGAACCGGCTATAGGAGCACGTGCAATGAGGTCATAACATTATAGGGATCGGCCGACCGAGTAAATCCGACACGGAACATATAGGGTGGACTTCCGGAGTCCGGCGGTTACCGAATTGCACCCGTTCACTTTGAACTACGGAACCCATAAAGGGAACTATAGGGAAAACCTGCATCCGAATTGCCGTAGAGCCGAGTTAAACACATGGTATAGGAAGGGCCAATAGCGAATCTCTCGCGACGGTCTAGACTCCGCAACCCAGCGGCATCCAAGCCTATAGGGCCCGGAACGAAGCTCCGAGCTCAGTTTGAGCGTCCTATACGATTATCCAGACAGGAAAACACGGAACACATGCGAATAAAGGAGTCGCCAAGCCCTCTTTGCCAAGCCTATAATGACTGTTACTTATAAATCTCACATACCCTAAACCCTAGTTCTCAATCGTTTGTTTATTTATAGCTTTCCAAATAGTATATAGGTAGGAATTTTCGTTAGATTACAGTAGCTCACGCAACCCCCCACTTCGGCGACCGCTACAGTAGTAGTTGTCTCCCTATAGGGCCAATTGTAGAGTCTTGGATACATAAAAGACACTCAGTTAGAGGTTTTGCTACAAAGAATCTATAAAGCTTTTGAAGTTACAATTGCAGTGATCTCAGGGACCTATATAAGCTATAAGAATATAAGCTATAAGGGTTTTGTGCAGTCAGAACATTGGTTGCTTTTGAGAACGTTGGATTAAGAAGCCCTATATAAGCGAAGCTATCAGTTGAGACATTACAGTGTCCACACTACACGGTCCTCCCGTTAAAAGAGAAAATCCTATAAAGACTTGGAAACCCTCGGGTGACTTTGTTGGACTTCCTGTTCGCGTTCCTATACATACATTTTCATCCTATAAAATATCTTTTGCGCCTAATACTTGGCCGTCTGACTCCTACAATAAAAACAGCTATCGAAAGGCATTGTTGGTGTGTTAGTTGGGTTGTGATATAGATTCTGCTGGTTATAGCGGTTTCTTATACACTTTCCTATATATACATTTATAATGTGTTAGTTCGGCAGCCCTATCATCGTTTGCTGAACCAGCCCCAGCAAACTGAATATCGATTGCAAGCCAAGCAGAAGAAGAAAAATATGATCCAGAGTAAGTTCTCTGGATTTTCTATTGAAAGGCGTGCTGAGGCCGTTGGCAGATATATCCGCCAAGGGACTTCGAGAGTTACGTGCGTTGCACGACATTCCAGAGTACGGAGATCCAGATGATTACAATGTGGATGATGTACTACGTGGTGACGCTCCCCTGGATATTAGCCATGCAGGAGGGGAGTTTGCAGCGCTCCTTTCCGCCAGAATCATGGACGGCGCCGCGGCGGAATATCGCGTGGAGGATGTTCCTGAAAAACAGTCAGTACAGTCTGTCCTCCGCGTTCTGAATCATATATGAACCAAACCACAGAAAGAGCAAACGTAAGGACACAAGGACGCGCCGCGACCGAACAGAGCGCCGGAACATGACATGGGCCCTTCAAAAAGACGGAATGGTGAAGGCTTATCTCGCGTGGAGCGCCAACCAAGGGGATAGTACGTGGGGGGAGGTCTGTGCTGCCCTATACGAGGGTTATGAGGTTGATACGACGCTGCAGAATGTGCGTATATTTGATACTTACGGTACGCCCTTTGCTTCTCCTCAATGTCAATTAATTGTTCATGAATATCTTTTCAGACCTACACGTCGGAGATGTGGAGGTCTTCAAGCTAGACCCCAACATTCCTGCCACATTCATTCGCCAGGGACTCATACCCTCAGCACCAGCAAGACCGAAGGTCGCCTTCACAACCAGGATGCTCGAGATATTTCGTGTCCTTCACCTACGTTGCCCAAGTTTCTCAAAACATGCATTCATGAAGGGAATCTGCGATGTATCTAAGGTCCCATTCACCCCCACATTGGGCCAGCAATTCACGATAGCTTACGACGCCTACTTGGATCTGCGAGAACAAGCACGCATACTTGTGAGCCGCGCACTGGGTCAAGACACGCCACAGTATCGCTTACGGAACTGCTGCCCGGCATGTACCTACAAGCTAGAAGATGAGCCGAAGCTCATGTACGAAATGCTGTTCACCATGGACGGCAACGATTCCCTGAAGCGCATGCTTCGGCGGTCCAAGGAGGAGGTGTGGGAGGAAGAGGAGAACGGGGACGTGCATCGTGGGGAATATTCGACGAGACAGGTATCTTCCTGGCGTTATGCAGGCATGGATTTGTCCTGCTTGTGGCTGACATGGTACGAAGCGGTGAATTGTAAGTTATCTTCTTTATCCACGGATTCCATGAATAATGTAAAGCAGGGCTAAATACCCGATCGCAATTGTGGAAGCATTGCTTAACGCCTTGGGGGAGGGTCTAGTAGGCGGGTATGATATAGGTTGCAAGAACAAGGGGACCATACGTCGAAGCCCGCTGGGAGAACTGGCGGAGGCACTGGGCTACACGTCCGTCGTCGGCGCTTTTCACGGCCATGCGCACAATCGCCTCTGCCAGCTCAAATTCCTCGTGAGCTACCTTGTTGGCATGGGGATTGAGGACTTCGAGGGTTGTGAACGGTATTTCGGAAAGTCCAACGCCCTAGCGGGATCCACGCGCTACGCCACCGTTTTCCATCGTCAACAAGACATTGTGGCCTACATGAGGCACACAGATGCATTTGAAACATCGGCAAATCTAAGTACGTGTTCGTAGCTTTCTTTTGGCCTGCTCTGACGCATAGACAGGCGTATTTCTTTGCCACAAGTACAGATTAGCTATTACATCAATGCAAACGCTGCCTGCCTTGAAGACTTGGATGAGGGCAAATGGGGTAGATCAGTTCAGCACTTTCAACACGTGGATGAAGGAGGAGTATGAATACCTTCTTCTACTTGCCAAAGAGCCTTTGGTCAAAACATTGGAGATGGAGTACTACCAAAAATTGGTAAATCTGCAAGCATCGGAATAAGTCCAACTTACTATTCATGAATAACTCTGATCAATTTTAGGGAGGTCCTTTCAAAACAGTGGGATCACAGCTCACAGAGGCGCCACATGGAGAACCCAGCTGCTAATAACCTTTACGAGGAAGCGAAGCGGGTGGCAGCTCAAGAATCCAAGCGTCGCGAGGCACTAGAGCTTCGCGACAAGAACCTCGAGGTCGTCCTTTTGCTGGAGGTGCAGCTCAATATCAAAGATCGGTGGCTACCGAGGGACGCTAACTGGGAGCGGGCCGCACTAATGGTTTCGAATCGACGTTACCAGCGGTGCATTGATGATCTGGAAGGGAAGGTAGTGGCCCGCTTGTTTGAGCTCACCAATATGAATCAATCCCAGACCGGTACATGTGTATTTCATGAATAATGTATTCGATACTTACTTACTTGATTTTCTAGGCTATGCGATGCGAAAACACATGGCGACTGCGCTGTCAACCAGGTCCAAGGCCATCCAAGCGTTGTTGGAAAAGTACAATGCTGCAGCTGCGGCCTTGGACGTTCCGCGACCCCTGCTGAGCTGGGAGCTGGTTGTGGAGTACGTGTTCCTGTCCGACTTTGACCTGCTCCGGGACACCAACCGCATGGATCCTTCGGAGCGGCCTTGGGCCGAGCCCACAGCTCGACTAGCGACGGACAAGTACAACAAGATTCTGCGTGCACGCGAGGAGATCCAGCGGCTGAATATTGAGATTAGGAGGGTGATAACGCACATGCGGGACGAGGACATCTTTCTCAAGCAGAAGGTGGCGGAAACAGCGGATAATGACCCAACAATCTCTCATCAAATTGCGATCTACCATGAGGAGCGAACACGGTTCAATGACCTGCACATAAAGTGTTTTAGAGCTCTGGCTCTTGAGCCGGGCTTCACAGGCACTCTAATCCCTGGCGTCCGACGACAAGAGACTTCGGGTGGTCCTAGCAATGCCTCAGAGGAGCCTGACCTGATGGATGTGGACATGGAGGCGGAGGATGCGGTTTTAAGTGCAACAGAGGCAGCGCGAAGGGGGGTCCACGTTCCTCAGGATAGAGAAGAGGACTGGTTTACGGACGTCAGCGACAGCGATGAAGAGTCCGGAGCGGAGGAGGAGGAGGAGGGGGTCGCCAGCGTAGCTGAGCAGCTTCTGCGTATATCATTTGACGAGTAAATATGAATGGTATTCGTGGTTGGTGACCGCCTTCCCGAGCTGCAAAATGTAAGAAAAGATTATTGGCGGTATTCGTGGTTGAGATAGTAACAAAAAATGATGTTCGCTGAGTTCAGGTGTTGTTGGTGGTATTGGTGGTTGGACGGGTCACTAAATTAAGGTCCATTAGATTTGCCCGTCGATTTGGTGGTCTTCGTGGGTGATGAGAGGAATTCACGTTATTGGTGGTAGGTTTGGTCACATTTTAACATCTATTAGATTTGGACGACATTGGTGGATGGTACCAGCTCATTTTTTACAAGTTCTCCACCAAAACAACGCCCTGGGAGCACATTATTCACGGAATTATTGGTGAATGGCCGCAACGCCAAATCGCCTCATTTTAGAGGCGGGGTCCCCCCCCCACCCCACCTCTAATTTGAGGGATTTGGTGGGACATATAGGTGTGAGGCTGCTGTGAAATGCTGGGCATGTCCTCACCACGGTCGCAATCTCCCTGCCGACTGGCACAAGGTGGAAAAAAAATATCAGTACGTGCCATTTATTTTTGTGGCGAATGTACTGATATTTTGATTCAAGGTTTCTATATATGCTATTACTCGCTCTGGATGCGAACTTCAAACTTAAGAATCGTCTCCGACCCAATGCGCATGACGACCCGCATCTGGGGCTGGGATGGGGGTACTTTGTGGAGCCGGGCCGGTTGTTATATCCATGCACTCCAGCTATGGGTGTCCTCCATTTTCTAGGCATTTCAACCCTTTTTCATTTTGTACCAATCTTTCATCCACCCGTACATTCTTACACTTCACCTTTACTTCTAGTCACTTCACCACCTTCTGTTCTTCCGCTCCTCCACTCCTCCGCTCTTCTGCTCTTCCGCTCTTCCACTCTTCCGCTCTTCCACTCATACACCTCCACTCATTGCATCCTCTTACCTATCATCAGGGTTTTCATGCAATGAAGGCTTACTGAGCATTTCCCATTTATCCGTCTTCTTCTTATTGTTCTTATTGTCTTGAGATACTCATCACTTCCCCTCCTCCATTTAGAAGTACCACCTTATTGTCCTTATTGTCTTTCATCAGAGCACTCAATACTTAACCGCATTAGTGATTACAATTAACTACTTAGTATATATGCGCTCTAGATACTTCCTGTACTTCATCTGGAAAATTAATGTTATTCCATGTTTCCGCTCATGGACTGAGACCATCTTTTAATTCTTCACTCCTTGTCTCGACTCCAGGTTTATATCCTAGAAACTCTGGATGTCTTCCTTCAAACAATACTCTCCCTAATAATTCCTGCCGGCCTAGGCAGAGTGCTCGCCCATAATCCTCTCGTGGTGTTGCCTTCTGCTTACCGACAAACCCTGTCTTCTGCCTTCCGCTCTATGTCGGAAGCGGGACGATAGGCTTCACTGGATCACCCAGATTCACCTTGTCTTTCTACCATCTTTCTCTTCATCCTTATGTTTCAACTTCATACCCAGTGTACCTCTGGATGTCTTATTCTGAATTCCGACTTTACCTACTTCATTCCACATTCCGACTTCATTCCACATTCCGACTTCATTCCACATTCCGACTTCATTCCACACTTCACCTTCTTTCTGCCTTAGGGTCTGTTGCCATCCTTGGAACAGGTCTCATCTTGTCCCGGCTCGATAGCCAGACAGTCGCACACCCTGCTGAGTGTGTTGCTTGCGAAAACAGCCGACTTACCTCCTGTCCTTTCCGCAGTATACATTTATTCCGCCATGTTCTGCACTAATTCCGCCTTCGGAATCCCAAAGGACTCTTCTAGTCTTCCTCTGGCTCAGGATATAACACCGGTACAGGGAGCACATAAAGAACTACGTACCTGAAAAGGATGTGAGTTTGGCTCCTTTTCGTTGTTCTTGCCTGGGTTGACGTTCTTTTAGATCAGTTCTTGCATTGCCTTTGCAGCCCTGTTTCAGAAGGATACGAGATCAACGGCCGGTCTCCGAGTAACCGGCGTGGGTGGTTGCTGTTGTGCGTGCCATGAGATTTTACTGGGGAACGGTTTTGGGGACCTGCAGAAGGGAGAAAGGTACGCGTCACGATGACCAAAAAGATAAAATAACTAATTCAGTTTTAGATATGCGAACATGGATTTTATCTTATTCTGTGCGCTAGCGGGCTTTGCCCTGATGTATCTTACCATTTCGTATGACATTGCATGTCAGTGGCAAAAAAACCTCGTCGAACGGATGAAGAAGATGCCTGCGGAGATCCAACTGCCAGTTTGGCACATTGATAAGCCGGATTTCAGGCCATGCCTGTAAACACGCATTTTGCGAAATCCTACATCTAGCACAATCATCCATGACTAGACGGCTAGCGCTAGGATCGAGCGCATAGACGGTGTTAGTGCCTAGATAAGGGCTACAAAGCGATACTCTGCTAGCGATGCTTCATATGAGGTTGCTAGCTCAGTTTTGACTGGTTAAAGCTAAGTCTATGGGAGAAGCCTAGCCTAGGTGACTTTACACTATGATACATAACAAGATCTAGGAGGAAACCGATGCAGTAGCCAATGAGTACAAAGCTAGCGACTTTGTTAGGCGTTGATATGAACTAGCTGAGCGACGCGACGAGACACATGATGTTTCAGTAGCGCAATATGACGGAATCAGGACCCACTGGAGTAGGCGGGGCCGTCGGGTACTACGGGCCGGAGTTATGACTCGGCAATTGCAGCCGTGATCGGCAATTGCAGCCGCAGATCTAGCACCGGTGATATCCGGACTTTGACAGTAGGAATACGAATCGGACCTAGTAAACGCTGGTGGATGTGCAACATTGCTAGGACACTGTATCTCAAAGCTTATAGCTAGGGGACAAATACTCCTTGAGCTAGCTAAGGGATATAGGTCTCGGAAATGGCAGAAGCACTTTCTTATCGCGGAAGAACGGATTTCTCGGTGGCTGCTGATGGGGTAACCATATGGGTTGGGCTGGGGGTTTCGTGGATTGGACCAATTATATTCATTTTATTTATATTCTGTTTTGCTTGGCATGTATACCCAAGGCCTAGGCCGCCGTACTTTCATGTGATTATGTATGTAGTTAGTAGTATAAAAGCAAGGGGAGAAGTGGGAGGAGGGGAGCGGATCGTACCCCGGTTAGTGGAGGCAGTAGCTATTCATATAGTGACCCCCTACGTTCTAAAGGTGCGCATCTAGCCCACCGTCCATTTGTCCTTCAATAGAAGTTCATTTGCACAACAACACGCACAGAGTGCACTGAGGGATTGAGGGATTGAGGGTTTCAAGGTTTCATACTCGTTGAGAGTGGCTGATACTCGTTGAGAGTTGGTTTCTACCCGTTGAGGGGTGCGTTGAGCTTTTGGATTCATACTTGTTGAGAGTCGGTTTCATACTCGTTGAGAGTCCGCGTGCAGCATCACGGAACGCATACGCGACACAGAGCAGAGCAGTTAAAAGGACAAGGAGTCGAGGTTGGACTTGGTTGGAAGGATACAAGTGCGAGCTAGCACAATAAACACGCCGGTTAACAGCCATAAAACACACATACACGTTTCGAGAACATTGGTTAAGAACCTTGTGAAGGTCCATCTGTTCACGGAGAGGGATTCTATAGGAGGTTACATCGCAGAGAGCTATTAGCACGACTAGCTAGGCTAGCGCATTTCTAGTGTACCACGATCCGAAGTCAAGAGAGGATTGGAGCAGAGAAGAGAATACATTCACAGAAGGACTATCATAAAAGCGGCCTAATACTTGGTCCCTACCCCGAACTTTCGATCTTACAGCGTACAAGCCGTTCATCAGGGAGATAGCCAGGAAGTTTAAGCGTTGGACGCTTCTCCTAGCCGAGCTAGCTATATTTGGTTGTTGGTTTTGTGGAGTGGTAGTGGTTTGACGGTCGTACCCGACATAGTCGCCTCATACGCTCCGGTTGCAGACAGTGTTCCGCTAGGGCACCAGTAGAGCACACCTTCCATCTTATACATTATACTCGACCCCCGCGGCGCGCGTATCAACGTGGCCTCGCATGATGATAGCTGTCAGAATGCAAATAGCCTGAGCTTCAAGTCTGGGGCTGGGAAGAGCAATGGCAAGGGTGTCGAGCGCGTTTGGGCGATATTAAATCCAGCAGCCTTCCACACCAAGGTGCAAGGTATTGGGAACTGCGAGGATACGTTGGAGGACAAGATCGACAACCATAATTTTATGAAAAACATCGGCCAAGGTGAGTGCGGAGTGATTTTCTTACTTGTATGATTGACTGATGAGGTCTTTGGTTATTAGGGGAGTCGCTTCAGTGCAAGCTGATCATTGCGATCACTGAGCGTGCGTGCCAAGTGGATGCCTTCAAGGAGGTGTCCCGAACGGCAGAGAAGGAGGTGAAACAGGAGTGGCAGGAGATGATTGACACGTGGTTGGCTGATCCTGAAAAGCCAAATCGGTATGTTCTGGATAAGACCGGTAAGCTCGGTGTGTAAGAGCAGGAGAAGGAGATTTCTCATTATTCACAGATGTCCCATCCGAGGTGGAAGTCCGCCGCACACTGAAGAAGGATGAAGAAGAGGAGGTGGGAGGGCGCCCCTACATGGGACAAGTGCGACCGCGTTCATAACCATGGGCCTGCAGATTGAGGAGTCGCAGTGCGTGTTTTTTTCTTCTAAGTCTCTGCACAGATGGAATATCGATTGTCATATCAGACATCGGATTATAGCGGAACTAGGCAGGCTAGCACTGGTCGTGGCTGATCGGGACACCAAGATTCAGGAAGCGCTGGAGTTGGTGTTGTTTGAGTGATTCCCTTTAGGTTCTGTAAAGTAGCTCATTATAACTTTCTACTAGTATGAGGTGATCTCAAGCCAGCAGATAATTTGCAGTGCAATTAGTAGAATCAGCAGATAGTAGGAAATTGATAGAAACATGAGGCTAGAGATGCAAGGTAAGTGACTGGGGAGGGGTCCTTACAACAGCTACTGTTGCTGGGCCAGAGGGTAGTCTAGCTAAGCTCAGAACAGAGAGGGTGGTGTAAGAGGACTAGTCGTAAACAAGAGGAGATTGCCCACAAAAGCAAGAAGCTAGCCAAGAGAGAGATTCTAGTAGCGTGAGAGTGGTAGAGTAGTCCAGATAGAACAAAGATTTTGTCTGTATATACAAGGACAGTAGACGCAGTAGAGTATACCAAGCCTAGTAGTGTCATGAGTGAAAATGGGTTCCACTCCCGACATAATTTTAGGAGTGTACAGAATTTTTAGGAAAATAATTAATCTTGCCATGCAGGGACCAATCGGATCAATAGGAGCAATAGGATCAACAGGGATCATATTATTAACTGCGGAAGACTGTGGAAGACTGTGGATGCTGCGGAGACTATGGAAGGCTGTACAGTTGGCATGGAAACAAGGCTAGGGAAGAGGTATAAAAGAGCTGCTTCATATGTACATACTCTAGACTACCTACCAAATATTAAATTGAATTCTTACTTTTGAACCAACTATTGATTTACTTGTTTGGCTTGTCTGAGCACTGCAATTCTTCACACTTCATAAAGTCTTGTATCAGAGGATACAAACTGCTTATCGTTTTACTGCACGTTCACACTCAAGCCAACATTCGGCCAGTTTCTTGTCGAGTTTTTGAACCTCAAGGCAAGCCTACCCATTGAGAGCCGGTAAGATTGATTGAGTTGTTCCTTGTTGCTGTTATTGAATCTTGCACTAAACTCCCTTTGGGAATTTCCATAAAGTGTTGTGCCTGACCTGTGCATCACGGACAAACTTTTGACTAGCTTGAATTCCATTACCATTGGCTCGGACTTTTACCTTTGACAGGTACAAAGTCATTTGATTTTTTTGTTTGCAGAACCTAAACCAAGAACGGATAATTCCACTAACACACTTTCATTTTTCTAGGAAAACCTATTTTTACTTCTTCACACGGACCTGCGGGAAAGATCTGAACCAAGTCAATTCCGATTGATCTCACATATAACTTTTTATACACATTACATCTGGTGACCAAGCTAGGGGCTGCTGAAGAAGAAAACAAATTAATTTGAATTACCAATCATCATGGGTACAGGATTTATATTCCCTGAGAAATTTCCAGTTGACACCACCAACCCACAACACTGAATCACACAGAATGAACCATCCACCTCTCAGCCTATTTTTGCGCGAATGCCACAGGACCCAAACAGGCCTTTTCCGGACATTAAAGGCCAGCAACCTCGATCAATGCCCAATTATGATTCATGTCCGGGTCGTTTTGATGCCAGTGGAATAGAAGGCCAGAGGCAGGACAATTACCATCCCCCTTGACTGAATTTTCAGAATTTGAGGAGGCCACATTGCTCACATCTTCACCAGACCTACACCTGATTCATATGCCACAGCCAGTCTTTGGAGGAGCAATGCGTACAGCTGGACCAGCCTATGAAAGGAGAAAAATCAGCACCTCCCTATTTTCGTGGAAGACATGACAATATTGCTTGGTTATACAGAGCTATGACTGTCTGCTCGTAAAGTACCACATTGCTGGTCAAAAAGATCAATGTGAAATTATTATGGAATATTGCTCAGATGATGTTCAGTGTTTTATATGAAGTTCCACATATTTTCAATAATACAACTGGCTAAAGCTGCGCCGGGAACATCTGAAGTATTATGATGAAGACTGCATCATGAACAAGTACACACTCCAAGAATTGGTCAGCTACACCAAGAAAACACAGCAAAAACCCTGTTACAATCTAGCTCAATGGAAGCAATATTTTGTAAAATATCGTTCTATGGCCAGCATGCTACGAAATCAGGAGAGTTATCCCATAAACCTTATTGCCTATTTCTGGTTGGGAATTCACCTGCAGTTACAACAAGCTTTTGAGAATCGAATATTGGTACAGAATCCAGGGCGGGACTCCAATACAACCTATACTATGACAGATATTGCCGAGGCCGCCGACTGGTACTTTAGACGGCATCAAATTGAGGCGCAAGTCCCGAATGCATCAGAATATGGCATTCAAATGGAAGAAGAATGGTCAGAGGATGAATTGGTGTTATATACCGAGCCGAGAGACGAATAGGACAAGACCTGGGTGATCCAGCGAAGCCCAATGTTCACCTCCGACGTAGGGCAGAAGGCGGAAGCGGGGTGTTGTCGGTAAGCAGGACACTACACCACAGAGGATAAGGGTGAGTGAACTACCTAGGCCAGCAGGGAGTATAAGGAAGTAGGAGCAGAGTTTCTGCTAGAAGGCAGAAGATGACTCAATGCAGTGCGGAAAGCAAAGCAATGTTAATTAACAAACTGAAGTACAAGTTGTAGCTAGAGCATATCTAAGTAGTCTAATTGTTAACACTAATGCAGTTAGATGCCTACACTCTGGATGAAAGACAATAAGAACAATAAGGACATAGTTCCAAAGGAGATGAAGAAGTGATAAGTATATAAGACAATAAGAAAGAAGACGGATAAATGGGAAATGCTCAGTAACACTGCAGACAATGCCAGGTATACTGACCCAGACATACCCTGAGTATACCCTGAGTATATTCTAAATAAACTCAAAATACACTCAAAGTATAGAGGTTCAGTATACTCTGAGTATATTCTCAATATGCCTGAGGTATGCTTAAGATATACTGACTCAGTATATTCTGAATATACTCGAAGTATACTGAAGAGTATTATTAAAGTATACTGACTCAGTATACTTTGATCATATCAATAACACATATTGCTATATAAGGAAGGTTTAGGAGAAAGTAAAGACATGCCAAAAATGGGAATTCTGAATGAGGAAATATCAGACATGAAATGACATGACATGACATGACAGATATGACAGACATGACAGACAGACAGACAGACAAGACAGACAAGGCAGACAGACAAGGCAGACAGGACAGACAGAACTTGACAAAATATGACAAAACAGACAGACAAGAAAGACAAGACAGATGTGTAGCAAAGATACTTCTATAGAACATTTGACATGTTGAGTTTGCAGTGGAAGGTCACATGTTTGTATGAATTGATTACCAATGTCAGACTCCCCCAAGTTGGGGAGTCATAACATGAATTTATTAGCCCAAATGTATATTTTTCTACTTGTACAAAATTTTCATGATATTCATTTATTTTCCCCTAGCCCCTAATTGCAATATATATTGGACTATGCAGGTTATTTCGGATCAACCAAACAAGTGCAAACAATAAATGCAACTTGTTGGCACAAGAATGTACCTGCTCTTGCTGGATCTATGTAGAACCATCTGGAACATCCTATATGTAGTATATAAGAAGCCTGAAATGTACCCCTTAAGGGACTTTCCCTGTTTGAATAAACTTCACTTTTATTTGGAATTAGTTCCAAATTAAATCACGTGACTGCGTAAAGATAAGATCAGATTACAATAATCTAATCTAAGTCAAGTAAGTTCAATTTGGTAAATTGTCCCAAACCCCTGTAAGTTCAAGAAGAACTTAATTACTGTTGATAGCTGTACTGTAGTACAATACTACGAGTGCCCATACATCACAACGATCTGCTGACCAGGATAGCTGTACTGTAGTACGAAACTACGAGTGCACATACATCCCCATGAACTACCGACTAGGATAGCTGAACAAATCTACGAGTGCGCATACATCACTATGAACTACCGATTAGGATAGCTGTACTGTAGAATGAATCTACGAGTGCGCATATATCACCACGAACTACCGACTAGGATAGCTGTACTGTAGAACAAATCTACGAGTGCACATACATCATCACGAACTACTGACTAGGATAGCTGTACTGTAGTACAATTCTATGAGTGCACATACATCATTACAAATTACTGACTGACCTCTGTAAGTTTAAGAAGACTTAATCCCTGTTGATAGCTGTGCTGAAACACTGTAGTTACGAGCACATGCCGAAATTCCTGTACGCTGTACCGTAGCATCATAGTTACAAGTACACAAATACCTACTGCACCCCATCACTGACTGATATCCCCAAACCCTGTTTGCTGTACTGTAACTCAGAAAGTTACAAGTCCACGATTTTATTCTGAACTCAACTTTTATATTTGCTAGTGCAAGATACAACTAAGAAATAAGTAAACAATAAGTTCTTTGTTGCACCTTAAATAAAGAGACCACTTGGATAACGTCATTCCAGTGTAAAACTCTTTGCCTAATTCATATTAGGTGGACACCAAGCTGAGAGAAATACTCTAGTCTTGGTTGAGTTGTTTGGTTCATGTGGGTTGCAGGGTGAGAACATTGTGTATCCAGCCACAGAGTGGAGGAGACATGTGGGATGCCACAAAATGAATTTGATGTCCACCAGAGGGTGGGAAAGATTTGTAATTTGCTTGTCTGGCTGAAGTGGGTGAAATTGAGGCTTGCAACCCAATTAAAAAATATCCACCAAGCTTGTACAGCTTGTCCTGCATCCTGCAGCAGTGTGGAGTAGATGTGTAGGATACCACAAAATTAATTTGATGGCCACAGGAAGGTGGGAAAGGTTTGTAATTTGCTTGTCTGGTGATAAGCCGGGAATCGGTACAAGGCCAAAAACCACGCTTTTTGCGAATTATATAAAGAGCTATTACCGATTAGACTTGGATTCCCAGAGACTAGTACTACTCCGAAGTGCTAGTAATGTGAATATCTATATGCGTAAGGACTAGGGAGCCTTAGATATATGGCGGTGCTTCATTGAGGCCAACATATATTATCGAGCCCTATAATTACTATGTTCTATGGCGGACTACACACGACAGAGTAGCATCGGCGAGCCATATAACTATACATATATTATTAAGGAGCTATGCAGTATGGCGGATACGCCAATATATAATAGTCGCACACAGGCATTCATCCGGGTATAGGTCGGACCGGGTATATGACATCATATATCAAGTCGTGACCTTGGGGATCAAGCAGATCAGGGAGATCACCGATGGCAGGACACGGCTGATGGCCGAGTTCATCCGAAATGGCACTTCCCAGGAGTTCTCAAACGTAGTACCCAATAGGGGTACTAAGTCTGCCAAGAAGGGTATTTCGGGCATATATTTCAATATACTCGGGTCGAGTCAATGCCAAGTAAGGCAGGTGTTAAACGATAGACCAATGACGTTAAAGCCTTGCTCCGACGGAGTTCCAAGAAAGATATAAATAGGACATATATCCCTAAATGTCAGGAACCGGCAACGTCGACAAAGAAACTCATTTCAAAAACCCAAGAGACTGAGTCATCTGGAATGGCATGTGTTAACGAGGAGCCAATGGCATTAATACCTAGCTCCGGTCCGAAACTCCTAAAGATATATTTGGGTTGCAAAAACACCCTAAATGTCAGGCACGGTTCCTTACATGACGACTACTCCACGAAGATATATAGAATTCCGAGTCATGTACGAAACATATTTCAATTGCGCTGTCATGTAACATGTGTTTAACAGTAGATATGCTATAATTAGAGTACAGACAATTAGTATATAAGTAGGTAGGATTCGTCGGATACAGGCAGTTCACGTACCCCCCCCCACAGAAATCGGTTGAGACTCTAGTAGCGCTCACCTTTGACCAAAGGGCTGTTTGGATTCTTGTATTCAGAGACTCTAAGATACTTGAGCTTCTGTGATTAAATCTATAAGTGCGATTAGCATATTTTAGTGCAACTTTGGGCAATATAAGAGAACCATATAAGCGAATAGGATCGATATAAGCTATAAGGGTTTCGTATAAGTTGGCAATTGAGATATCAGAGGGATTTATAAGTCACAGAGTCAAAAGGCTGCATAAGCCAAGTTTAAGTCGCAGAGACAGACACCATACGGTACTCCCGTTCAAAGAGAAACACATTACAACACAAATCATTACCTTGGGACATTGTTGTTGGTTTTCTTTCAAGTCTATCAGACCGAAAACACAATATGTATCAAAGCTCTACGACTTGAAATACGTACAAAGGTCAATATATAAACACATCTTCAGAGCCTAATACTTGGACATCTCTGGACCTCACACAAACACGCGGCTAGGCCTCAGACAGTGATTGATTGAGTTGGTTTGAGTGTTGGATTGTGGCTCAGTTGCACTCTCCTTTACACAAGTCGATTAGCAACTTCACAGTTTGTTAGTTTGGCAGCACTATCATCTGGTGACCGACGTAGGGGGTTACAGAGATAAGATATTGTTTATATCTTTGGATTATTGAAAAGTTGTCGAATATATATTCGTTTCAACAGTTTGAAAAAGCAAAGAATCATACACTTGGATCCTTGTAAAGTAGGCTTCGAACACAGAGCCTATTTACAGAACATTATACAACCTGTCAGAGGAAAATCATTCTAGAGCTACCTCTCCTTCCGAACCGGAGGAAACAGAACTTGAAGGTACTGGTACTTTACCAAAGACCTTTTGGGAAAGAAAGTCTTCGCGGACAACATATACGGCAAAGGCATCTTCTGGAGATAAAGGATTCGCTTCCCTTGGAGCTCAGTCTAAAAATCTTTCAATAGCGGAAAAAGCTAGAAAGACAGCTGCAGTTCAAACAGGAGAAAGAGTCACCTCTAGTCGAGCAAATACCGCATCCTCGCGCAGATCAGAATCTCAGGCATCAAATTCCAACGCAGGGACCTCTTATATAAGGGGAACTCCATCAGTCAATCAAATACATCCGAGTCCAGGAGACTTGAACACTACAGTTACGACCATTGTACCTGCTACGTCCACAGTGACCAATCCAGTTGTAATTAATACAACATCCGTTACAAATATGGCTACTACCAGTTCAGCGAAAGTTTCGTTCAAAGTACCCCAGTCTTGGGACACGAATAAACCTAAATTCGATGGAGAATCCTCGGAGGATCTATTGAAATTTCTAGAACAAGTTGCTGAAGTTATAGAACAATCTGGTCTAAAAGATAGCACCGAGAAAAAGAATATGTTGGTCAAATTTCTAGACTCAGTAACCATTCGGGACGAATGGAAGAGTTTGGACACTTGGAAGTCAACTTCAACATATGATGAATTTCTCGAAGAAATCAGGACTATGTATCCTGAGCTACAGGACATAACGACTGGATCTATAGAAAGGCTTAAGGCGGTGGCTATGAAATATAGTAATCTTTCTGTTAATGAATATGGAAAGATCAAGAGATTTGGAGTGTCCTTTACCTTGGAAGCCAAGAAACTGGAAAAGCCTCCACAGATCTTGACCAATGCTAGTCAAGTCGAACTATATCTTTCTAGATTCGAACCAGGATTTAGGGAGGAGATTCAGAAGATGATTAGACATCAGGAAGTTCTAGCAAATCAGAATGCAGCCGCGAATCCGCCGCCCGTAGCCTCAAATCAGGTGAATAGGCGTGATAGCACTGTCCCACTGGCACAGGTGATCAAGGTCGCCGAAAGCATGGCAAATCATTGGTCACCTTCCAATGCTCAATTGATAGGCTCATATGCTCCAGTTAGCACGGAAGAAATAACCAGAAACTCCTTACCGCAGGTCGGCCCAGGACTTCTGAAAGTTAAACAAGAAATGGACCATGGATTCGCCGAGCTTAGGAACGAGCTTATGCAAAGCAGAGACAGGGAAGCTCTTAGAGAAAAGAAGGCGGAGGCCAATCAGGCTCAAATAATCCGCACCCTTCAACAACTCGAAAGAGGCCCTGCTCCGCACCAAGAGATCCCTGAATCAGGACAGTCTCGTAATAATAATCAAGGTCAAGATAATAGGCAACAGCAGAGACCTAATAGACCTAATGAGGGCTCATGGAATCGGCCAACTAATGATGAATGTCATTATTGTCTATTACCAGGCCATTATATAAATGATTGCCCGCATAAGGCAGCTCATATTGATAATGGTCGACTCAGTATAGTTGGCGGAAGGACTCGCTTGGGGGACGGATCATATATTCCTCGAGAGCCCTTCAGAAAAAGCCAGAGACAGAAGGTGGATGAGCATTATGAGCGAAAGATGGGGCAAAATCAGGGAGCACCACCTGTACAGTCGAATTATAATAGTCAGTCTCAGATGCCGCCAGGCATTATGCATATCTCGCAAGAAGATTATGACAATCAATTTGGACAGATTGACTATAAATATGATATGACACAGGATGAATTACGTTCCTTAAGGGTGCAGAATCAGGCTTTGAGGAATAATCGGCAGAATCAGGCCAATGTAGTTCAACAGAACATGGTTGCGACACCGCGATATGAAGGGGTACCGGCTTACCCGCCATATATATTGCCCGCTCAACAGCCTCAAATGACGATTCCTCCCATTTTGAATCCCACCTCGCCAGCAGCTCAGTCGCAGACTTCTCCTGAAGTTCAACAGTTTATTAGCGGCATTGAATATGGAAGAAGGATGGCTATGGAAAACTTGCCAGCCACTCAAAACCAATTCATTACTACTAGACAGGACGTAAAGGATGGGGCCCCTGCCCCACCGGGTTTCTAGATCGTTCAGGGATGGAGGCTAAGTCTGGAAAGACTAAGAGGGCCAAACCTCCTGAGAACCGGAAAGAGGCCAAAAATGCGGATATGGATAAGGATTGGAGGACAAGAGCGACAAGAGGCGACAGTGTTGAGGCTGGAGATAAGGAAGATGAAGATATACCCGCTGTAATTAAGCCGACCAGGCCTAAAGCAAGTATTGAAGTTGTTGATGATGAAGATGATATACCCACTAGTGTGTCTAATAAGTTTCCGTTTAAGGGGATTCTGGAAAGGATGGCCCAAGACGAGATTAATAAGGCCGCTAATGATAATAAGCTAGGGGAGCCTAATCCCAATAAGAGAGAACCCAGTTACCGTGTAAGAGCACCCTATCAACAGGATGGGGTAGGCAGAAAATTCCTGGATAAAGTCATGAATACTCGGATAGAAGTTTCGGTCAAGGATCAGTTAGCAGGGTCTCCGGCCTTTGCCAATGAACTCAAGAAGGTCCTTACTAAAACCAGAGTTCAAGTTCCTAATGATAAAGGAGTCAGAGAAACACTGATGGTACAGGAAGAACCGCCTTTGCCATTTGAACTAGACGATGACTTTGACTTAACCTTGGAATATGATGCCATTAAGCTAGAAGATCTGCCGTTAGTGGATAATCTATGGCTATCTACAGATGCATCAGTAAATGGAATTCCAGATGGGTCTATCATGGTCCCGGATCCATATATGCAGTATCTCGAAAGTTTACCACCAGGCGAAGTCCCGAAACAAGTATATGTGGCAATGGAGTCTACATCGTTAAGGGCTATATTTCCATTAGTAAATGGCCAAATCAAGGTAGAGTCCGTAGTGGACAGTGGCTCCCAAATAGTCTCTATATCTTTAGAGGATGCAGAAAGGTTACTGCTGACATGGGATCCTGATATAAATATTGTCATGCAGAGTGCGAATGCGCAGCTAGAGAGAACAGTGGGACTAGCTAAGAATGTGCCCTTCCTCTTTGGTGAGGTAACTGTGTACTTGCAATGTCATGTCATTAGAAAACCCGCATATCATATACTACTGGGTAGGCCGTTTGATGTTTTAACTGAAAGCACAGTACAGAATAAAAGAGACGGCTCTCAAGTAATTACAATTAAAGACCCGAATACGGGCAAGCGGTGCTCAATGCCCACTCATACGCGTGGAAAGGTGTCTCAAAGAACAAGACCAAAGGCCACGGTAGAGGAAGTAGAAGATGAAGAGGATAATCACAGACAAGGCAGAAACGAGGAGGGTTTTCAGAAATCTTCGATGAATTGATACAGAGTGTTCAAAGAGGAGAGCTAGGGTTAAAGTTCGGCTTTAACGATAAAAAGGAAATCGAAATCCAAGGATATATAAAGCCCAAAAATGGGTCAGAGTTTAAAGAAGATGAACTGGCTGCAGCATATATAACAGCTTCTGAAGATGTTGAAGCATTTAAAACAGATGAGCCAGCAGCGCAACTATTTCATGATTATATGAGTCAAGCGGAAGGCTCTCATAGCATATTTACCTTCGAAGAAAGAGCTGCTCTACTTATAACAAATAGGAAAGCGCGAAGAAGGTTTTGCAGAGGTCTCGGGAAGATTCATACTACAGAAAAAGGAAGGCGCTGTGTTTGCTGTGATTCAGCAGATTTCATGGTACCCAGATCCACGGAAGGTACAAGGCCGGGTATGGCGGCACCACTTAAAACCAGAAAAGAGATATTAGCAGAGGAGGAAGCTAAAGAAAAACAAGAACACGAGGAGGTCAAAGCTGCTAAAGCAGCGTTCCTCGGTAAGAAGTATAAACCTGTGGCAGTAAAAGTAAGACCACTTTACCAAATGGCACCGGAAAAATTCAGGATTAAGCGACATATAACTGGAGATCCATTGAAAGATATGCCAGGGCTATCGCCAAACCCTTCGGATTATTGCCCTACGGGTAGATATACTCAAGAAAGGAAAGATTTCATAGATAAAGTCCACGGAGGTGATTTCTTATGGCCAGAAGAGAGAAAATTATTACATCATTTCATGATGTTACAAGAGAAAGGCTTCGCATGGGAACCCTCAGAAAGGGGGAACTTCAGACATGATTTCTTCCCACCAGTAGAAATGCCAGTAGTTGAGCATGAAGCATGGGTAGAAAGAAGTATTCCGATCCCTAGGGGACAATTAGAAGAAATGTGCAAAGTTATTAAATCAAAAATAGATGCTGGAGTATTTGAACGATCAAACTCTTCATATAGATCCAAATTCTTCGGAGTTGTTAAAAAGGATGGCAAAAGTATTAGACTAGTGCATTCTCTGGAATCATTAAATCGGGTTACGATTGCGCACTCAGGAGTACCGCCGGCAACCGATGAACTTGCGAGTCACTTTGCAGGAAGGGCATGTGGAGCCTGCCTAGATCTATATTCAGGATATGACCATAGAGATTTGGCGGAGAGTTCTAGGGACTATACGACATTTCAGACACCATTTGGAGCATTGCGACTAGTGAAATTACCAATGGGTTGGACAAACTCCGTGCCCATATTTCACGATGATGTTACTTATATTTTGGAAGACGAGATCCCACATGTCACTATTCCTTATATAGATGATGTACCAGTTAGAGGTCCAGGTTCAAGGTATGAATTACCGGATGGGTCTTATGAGACTATCCCTGAGAATAAGGGCATTCGCCGATTTGTATGGGAACATTTCCAGAACCTGAATAGGGTAGTACAGCGTATCAAATATGCTGGTGCAACATTTTCAGGTCTCAAGTCAATACTATGTGCGGATGAATTCTCAGTAGTAGGGCATATATGCTCCTGGGAAGGAAGGAAACCGAGTACAGATAGGGTAGGCACCATCTTGAGGTGGCCAACTTTAAAAGATGCTTCGGAGACAAGACAATTCCTAGGCACCGTTGGGGTACTAAGGATGTTCCTGAAGAATTTTGGAAAAGTGGCTCGTCCGTTACAATACTTGTCAAGCGGTTTGAAAGAATTCTTTTGGGGCACAGAAGCCCAAGCTGCGTTCGATGCGATAAAGGTGTTGGTGCAGGAAGCTAACAGCCTGAAACCCATAAAGTAACTATAGCGGCCCTAAGGGCCTCCTAGCAATTCTAAACCGATAAAGAATCGTTAAGAACCTAACTTTAAGCGATTCAGCAAAACAATGGCTCAATATATTGTATGACGCAGATATATAGACATAATATACTGTTAAGACACGGAAACAGAGGCTAATGAGCGTGAAGACGGACTATAATCGCAAGTGTGCGAGATATAGAAGCCGAGAAATCGTGAGATATGATGAAGGGCAGGGATAAAATGATAAGAAATGAACTGCGCTAGTCGCACCCCGCTGAAGCATGCGATGCACAGGCAGTACAGTTCACTGGCTCAGAACTGAAAAAGGAATTATGAGAAAAATGACGTAATCAAGGAAGAAATCAAATACTCACATAGTCAGAGTGGATAAAGGAAGGTCGTCCGGGTACAAATGCGGGAGCGACATAGAGTCGGGACTAGCTGAGAATAAATTAAATATATATTCAGGAAGAATAAATGAAGAGCTCACTGAGTAAAAAGAATGCTCTTGGGAGCGCCGCTGTCAAGTGTGGTCTTGGACCACTCCTTGGGAACAAGAAGGCCAGAAAGGCGCTCGAGTTCAACAAGGAGCAGCTCACGATTACCCAAGAGTTGGGCAATCTGGTGGAGCTCGGCAGCAAGCTGAGTTTCGACGTTGGCGTACATGCGACGGAGAGCGGCATCAGAAGCGATGATATTCTGACCCTGTTCAACCGCCCGACGCCCACGAGTAACAGTCTCAGCGCTGACAGGGTTTTCCTGGACGAGATCCTTCGCTATTTCTTGATTAATACGCGAAAATTTGAAGTCCTTCATAGGGAGCTTCTCACCTTGAAATGAGAATAATGAGTCTTCATAGGAATATTTAGAGTTGTGACGAGCACGCTTACGCGGGGCTTTAGTGGGCATCTCAGCATCGATGGCCTTGGCTTCACCAGAGCTGGTGAGCATGATAATCTTGGACGCCTTGCGATATTGAGGGGTGTTAAAATCCATCCCCTTGGTAAACATATAGGGTAGACGTACAGTACCAGCGCGAAGGGCAGGATGGGCCTAAGGAAGACTCAGCAAGTCAGTAAATGCATATATATAAATATAAAGAGAAGAGACGAACAGGTTTGATAACCTCAAGGGAGGGAGACCTGGCACGCTTGGAAGAAGTCGCGCCGGCACCACTGTCAACAGATATCTCGGCTGAGATGACTGAAGAGTCGACGAGCATCTGGACCAATTTTACTAAGGAGATATAACTCATAATAAAATGGGTACTCACAGGATCGTCGTCGCCTTCTCCATCAACCATGGGATCGTCTTGGTCGGCAGCAGCAGCGTCGCTGTCTCCTTCATCATCGGATTCGACGGTGGGCTTGCTAACCACACGTTTGCCTTTACTCTTGCCCTGAAATATATCAGCAAATGACGGGTACAATAAAATATATATGGACATACCCTCGTAACTGGACCAGGATTAGCAGTAGCGGCCTCTTCAAGGGCGAGACGCTTTTCCTCACAGTTATGAGCACGATCAGCGTCGGTCTGACGCGCTTTGGAAGCAGCAGCAACCTTAGCATTCTTCGAAGAGGCGGCAGTGGGCTTGGAAGGAGCCTTGGAGACGGAGTCCTTGGAACTGCCATCCTCCTTGGCGGCCTTCTTCACCTTCCTGCGCTCACGACGAAAAACACTGAATTGGTCGGTCAAGAAACTGACGGCCTGCAGCCCTTCCGAAGTCTCTCCGTCAGCGACAGGAGTATAAGCCAACATCGCACTGCGCATGGCATAAATACCCTCGCGGAGGGGATAGGAATTGAAGCAGATCTCGGGATATGGGTGCAAGTTGGTCTACGATATTTTGCGTTAATATATTATATATCAATTAATAAAGAACGAAAACACACCGTCGCAACAATGGCCTTGTCCAGCGTACGAGCTAGCTTGTTGACATCGACATCGGTATCTTTCTTGTCCTTGGTAAGAGAGATGATGAGCTCGTAATAATCGACCGCGTCGTGGAAAAGACCAGCAGGAATGCCGGGAGGCGCCTTGTTGGAAGAGAAGTCTGGAGCAGTGGAAGTCATGTTCAGGAAAGGGAAGAGAATGAAGATGCTGTTGAAGGGCGTCCAGTACTGCATCCTTTATACCCAAATGACTGCCGAAAGGAATATATAAAATCCGGCCACTCTCCTAGAGTAAGAATAACCGCGGACGGTTAAGATTAAAGAAAGGGGGAGAGGGCCTGACTTGGCAATATTTTGCGAATTAGATTCAATAGTGGAGCAGGGCAGAAATGTCAAGAAGATAGCATTATATGATTAAGGAAGACAAATACGCAACAAAATGCCAAGTGCTGAGAGGATTAAAGAGTTCCTGGAAGCTCCGGTTCTCTATAAGCGCCACTAGAGGAGCGAAGTCAAAGTCCCTAAACTATTTATAGTAATATAGGACCGAAGAAACGAAGTAAGGACGTTCGGATAAAAATATATATCAGAACAACAGTGAGCCAAAGGGACTGGAAAGGATCCAGAGTGGCTAGGACGAGACTAGAGCGAAAAGGGTAACTGAGGAAACTACTGTGATGTACCCCGAAACCCATAAAGTAAATATAGCGGCCCTGAGGGCCTCCTAGCAACTTGAAACCGAAAAGGGGTCGTGAGAATGCAGTTCTCAAGCGATTCGGCAAACACTTGTTCATCAAGACGAAGCCGAGTATGGACCTGATCCGTAAGAAAGTCGTACAAGTCGCTGAGAAGAGATAGCCGAAAAAGATATATATATTGACAAGGAAAGCCAGTATAAGAAAACGGCTAGACAAAGATATACACATATAAAGCTACTATTCCGAATCAAGGTCCGGAACTAAAGTAACACGGCGAAACAGGACATTCAGGAAGAAAATACGGTCGGTAATCATACTGACCGTATGAAAAGGATAAAGATCAGAGATCCACTTATCGCGAAGTTCGACAAGGAAGGGGATGTCGGTGATCTGAGCGAGATAGGCGATATATTCCCGTTCGCGGTCCTTGTAGAGGTCAACGACGGACTCGTAAAAGATACGAGGCACGAGAGGGTACAATGCGGTGAACGAGGTGTAGTTGCGACCGCATTCTCCATCTGGAATCAGATATATATAAGCTCCGAAGGAAGCTGGAGAGATATATCCACGTACCAGCCCAAGTGAGGTCGCGTTCATCACGATGCTGAATCCAGCGTTCATACGAAAGGAAGGAACATTTGAAATCCATGCGATGCTCGCAGGTAAGGCAGGGCTGGGCCCAGCCGCGAGAAGTGCAAGTGGCTCCCCGCTCGGTACAGCAGTTACAAGAGACATTAGCCTGGGGATATATAAGACAAGAAAAAGGTTTATATAAGCAAGGACGTACACCGAGGTCTAGAAGCATGATTTTAGCAGCTTCGGCATCGGAACATGTGTCATCGTCGGGAGGGTCCACATCGTAACCGCTATTCAGCTCGATATATCGTTCGTACCAGTTCTCTTCGTCGTCAATGGACATGGGAAGCGGAGAGTAGGAAAGAATGAGCGGAGGGAAACAAAGGACCCCTTATATATATATATCTGACTCAGGGGTGTCTAGGGAAAAGTACTTGGGCTAGGGGATTTGGGACAAATATACATCCATCAACTAGGCAAGGCAGGGAATATATATACGCACGTAGCACGTGGAGGAACAGCAAGCTACTCCAAGCGCGACGGTAGTGATATATATAAATATCAGTTGGAGTAATGGGCTTCATCTGGTTTGGAAAAGTAGTCGGGACTTAGCCTGATACTTTTATCGCATGGTATAATGAAAGCAGGATATATATATGCGTGCGAATGCTGGAATGGTGTGCATTAGCTCATACAAGTAGAAAACCAATTTCTGCATTAATAAGGACTTGTAGAGTGAAGCTGACCTCGGCTTAATTAGGGATGGCGTTAAACCTAGGTTTAGAGCTGTCATTAATGGGTATGAGGGCCGTGGTGCGCATAGCCAAGACTCATTAATGAGACTTGCAGAAAATAATTGAGGCGAAAGCCTCAACAATGTGACAAGACATTACTAAATAAATTAAAGAACTCAGTTCAGACGGTTGCGAAATCGGAGCATTCAACGTGGTTATACATTAAAAGACTCGACCAAAGGCAACAGGGGAATACTACTATAAAAAGATCAGGGAAACCGAAAGGTTTATGATGAAATAAAGTGAGTATGTATGTTGGGATAGAGGTGGCAGAGTCAGGCATACAGCGAGTAAGTAGATAAAAGAAAATTATGAGGCGGCAGGAGCCGCCCCCGACGAAAAGTCCGCAGACTCGAGCGGAGCAACCTCACCACCCGAAGTGTCCATAGCATCGGCAGCGGGAGATACGGGGCGAGAACCTGCAACAGAAACCGGCCGATGAGACGAGGCGCGGCTGTGGGGCGATGGGGCATCCATGGAGTCGTCCGTGGCCTTGTCCAGAGCAGCCATAGCTCGTTCGCCAGCCTCAAGCCCGGGACGAAGGAAGTTTTGACGCGACTCGGCCTGTTTACGATGAAAAGCGGCGATAGCGAGGTCCAAGGTCTCGAGCACATCGGTGCCGTCGGGAATTCCGGTAAAACGGGAACGGAGGGTCTCCAGGCTGGTAATTTGAGAGACGTCGACGAGATGCTGGGCGAGGTAGGCGAAGTCGCGAGTATATTCGGCCTCGGCGCGGACAGCGAGCGAGATTTGAGCGTCCAGTCGACGACGAGAAGCGACACAGCGTTCAACGGCCTGCTCAGTCTCTGAAAAAGACGTGAGAGATTTACAAGAAAGTAAGAAAGGACTTACCAGAGGGACCGAGCTGAACGAAAGGGAGCAGCTGCTCCTGCTGAAATTCGTTCTCGCGCTCGCTCAGGTTGAAATTGCAAGGCGACCCGTTGGTAATGACGCAGTTGTAACATTTCGCCTGGTAGCCGCGGAAGAGGCATCGCTTGTCACGGGTCACGCAGTATGTACACGCAAAGCGAGGCTGAATAAGAAAGCAGTTAGATCGAGGTCATGAGAAAGAGAATTAAAACGAACGTGCACCACGGTGAAGTAGGAGGGTGGCAGCGATGAACGCATCAAACGTGACACGAGGAATGGGAAGATTGGACCAGGAAGTCAAGACATTCGCCTCGTTGCGAGGGTTGTGCTTGCGTCGTGGAACGCAATGGCCGACGGTAGAGTTCATGAACTCCAAGGCGTAGCGATCACTCTTGTGCTCAGCGAGCTCCCGGAAATCGCTCTTGGCCATGGTAGTGGTGTACGGGTTAAGGAATCGAGGGGCTCGGTCAGCGTACTCATCAGGTGAATCCTCGTCGGCGGTCGGCTCAAGGACCTCGTCATTTGCAGGAGTGTCCTCCTCAGCATCCTCAGCAGAAGCTGGAGTAGGAGCGCGGTGTTTGGTCTTAGGTTTAGTCTTGGTGGAAGTCGCCTTGGTACTCGAGCGAGTCGTGGTGGACTTGGGAGCTGCCACAGGAACAGGGACGTTCGCGGGCGGTTTACGCGAAGAACCAGAACGCTGCGCACGGCTCGAAGACCCAGATCTGATTGAGTTATCGATCGTGGGGTCCGGGTGTGAAGGGATAAGGACGTACGCGTTATTGGAACCGCGTGCAGGAACCTAGGAGAGAGAAGGAAGAAGTGGTTAAGTTTAGCACTCGAAAAACGGAAGAAGGGAGGCTTACCCGAGGAATGGGGCCCTTGGGTTCTACCTTGATTACCTTGTCGGCCAAGGCGACCTCGTTGTCGGAGGAATCGCGTTCGCTAGCGGAGATTCGAGACTTCTTGCGAGGAGGGCTAGAATCGGCCTCCAGGGCCTGGAAATATTTGAGACGCTCAGCCAAGATCTGCTGGATCTGGTTGTCGGTAAAGTGACTGTTGTTGGCATCGGCCGCAGCGGTGGCCTGAATGTCGTCAAGAGAGAAGTCGAGTTTAGAGGGCAATACGAAAGGCGTCGAAGGAACTGGGTACTGCGGAAAGTATGAGTTGTCAACACCCAAAAGCGAAAGGAGAGGAAGACGCACCAGATGGCGGTCAGCCTCATCGGGCTTGTAAGCCAGCCATTCCTTCTCCACGTCCTTCACATCAACGCGATCCACCAGGTCGCCGATTTTATACATAAGGCTAAGAAGTACGGCGGGCATCATGAAGCCGTCGGTATAGCGATACACATGGGCGGTCTAGCAGAAAAGCAGAGGGTTAGATAGAGTGGCAAGGGGTTGCCACCCAAGAAAAAGGGACGTACGATCCACGGAGCTGCGTCGGAGAGCAGATTCTTAGCACGAACGGAGGCGTTCCCGATGGCAAGTTTGCGAGGGTCCACAGCAGCAGCGATGAGCTTCAGAGCGAGAGGGTGGCGCAGATAGTACGCAGGATCGCAGAGATCGGGCGATACCTCCAACGAAGGCTCAGAGGTCGCGTCAGGAGAGAAAGCGTAAGGGTTGGGAGTTTTCTTGGTTTTTGCCATCGAGGTGGTGGTAAGAAGAGAGAACGAAGACGGCGGACTAAAGTCGAGCCGACCTGAGTCAGAAACTGCGCAGCCCTGCACGGCAGGGGCTGGCCGTTGAATAGGAAAGCAAAAGAGAGTCGCTTAGCAATATTCCATCACAGAAGCGTCCTGATTTGGATATAAGCGCTGCCATGAGGCAAGTTAAAACAGGGAGGGACTCACCAAGGTCTGGCTCATGAGCCAGGAAAACACCAAGGAGGAACTCGCCAAATTGAGATGAATCCAGAGGTACCCATAAATAGACAGACAGAGGCAAAAGTGAGATCGCGATATGTCATCGCGTAAGTCTGCAGATCTTCCCCAAAATGGAAAAGCCGTTAAGATGCCGAGATAAAAAGATGATTTGGGCTACGAGTGAAGATATATAAGTCTTAGAGACAAAATATACTCGTTCCATACTGATAGAAACACTCTGGAATGCGACTGAGGACAGTCGAGATCTAGAAAGGGGGAGATGATAAGCCGGGAATCGGTACAAGGCCAAAAACCACGCTTTTTGCGAATTATATAAAGAGCTATTACCGATTAGACTTGGATTCCCAGAGACTAGTACTACTCCGAAGTGCTAGTAATGTGAATATCTATATGCGTAAGGACTAGGGAGCCTTAGATATATGGCGGTGCTTCATTGAGGCCAACATATATTATCGAGCCCTATAATTACTATGTTCTATGGCGGACTACACACGACAGAGTAGCGTCGGCGAGCCATATAACTATACATATATTATTAAGGAGCTATGCAGTATGGCGGATACGCCAATATATAATAGTCGCACACAGGCATTCATCCGGGTATAGGTCGGACCGGGTATATGACATCATATATCAAGTCGTGACCTTGGGGATCAAGCAGATCAGGGAGATCACCGATGGCAGGACACGGCTGATGGCCGAGTTCATCCGAAACGGCACTTCCCAGGAGTTCTCAAACGTAGTACCCAATAGGGGTACTAAGTCTGCCAAGAAGGGTATTTCGGGCATATATTTCAATATACTCGGGTCGAGTCAATGCCAAGTAAGGCAGGTGTTAAACGATAGACCAATGACGTTAAAGCCTTGCTCCGACGGAGTTCCAAGAAAGATATAAATAGGACATATATCCCTAAATGTCAGGAACCGGCAACGTCGACAAAGAAACTCATTTCAAAAACCCAAGAGACTGAGTCATCTGGAATGGCATGTGTTAACGAGGAGCCAATGGCATTAATACCTAGCTCCGGTCCGAAACTCCTAAAGATATATTTGGGTTGCAAAAACACCCTAAATGTCAGGCACGGTTCCTTACATGACGACTACTCCACGAAGATATATAGAATTCCGAGTCATGTACGAAACATATTTCAATTGCGCTGTCATGTAACATGTGTTTAACAGTAGATATGCTATAATTAGAGTACAGACAATTAGTATATAAGTAGGTAGGATTCGTCGGATACAGGCAGTTCACGCACCCCCCCCCCACAGAAATCGGTTGAGACTCTAGTAGCGCTCACCTTTGACCAAAGGGCTGTTTGGATTCTTGTATTCAGAGACTCTAAGATACTTGAGCTTCTGTGATTAAATCTATAAGTGCGATTAGCATATTTTAGTGCAACTTTGGGCAATATAAGAGAACCATATAAGCGAATAGGATCGATATAAGCTATAAGGGTTTCGTATAAGTTGGCAATTGAGATATCAGAGGGATTTATAAGTCACAGAGTCAAAAGGCTGCATAAGCCAAGTTTAAGTCGCAGAGACAGACACCATACGGTACTCCCGTTCAAAGAGAAACACATTACAACACAAATCATTACCTTGGGACATTGTTGTTGGTTTTCTTTCAAGTCTATCAGACCGAAAACACAATATATATCAAAGCTCTACGACTTGAAATATGTACAAAGGTCAATATATAAACACATCTTCAGAGCCTAATACTTGGACATCTCTGGACCTCACACAAACACGCGGCTAGGCCTCAGACAGTGATTGATTGAGTTGGTTTGAGTGTTGGATTGTGGCTCAGTTGCACTCTCCTTTACACAAGTCGATTAGCAACTTCACAGTTTGTTAGTTTGGCAGCACTATCACTGGCCCAAGGGGGCAAAATAGGGCTGTGGGCTCAAATTGGTGTTGTGCTCAAAACCAAGTTTGTACAGATTGTCCTACATCCTGCGGTGGTGTGGAGGAGGTGCGTGGGATGCCCCAAAATTAATTTGAGGTCCACCAGAGGGTGGGAAAGGTTTGTAATTTGCTTGTCTGGCTGAAGTGGGTGAAATTGAGTCTTGCAACCCAATTAAGAAATATCCACCAAGCTTATATAGCTTGTCCTACACCCTGTGGCGGTGTGGAGGAGATGTGTAGGATACCACAAAATTAATTTGATGGCCATCAGAGGGTGGGAAAGGTTTGTAATTTGCTTGTCTCGCCCAGGAGATACCTCCAACTATTCTCACTTCAACTCGGGTTGGGCCAGAAGGTGAAAACTAGTCATGGTCAGATCAACAGCTTTACTTCTGGTTCCAGCCCAAGCTGGGGATTGAGTGTAGTCAGGCAGGTGCATTGTCTTTTAATATAATAATTAACATTTGCTGGACAAAAGAAATGCCCCCAGCAGGGTTCAAACCCAGGGACAGATTACATAAGCTTTATTCACAAGAGGCACCATTACCACTACACCAAAGCAGCAATTTCTGTGGTCAGGTGAGGGTAGGGGTTACAGCCTGATCTTAACAATATGTTGATTTTGATGGGATTTTTCTTGGCTTGTTTAGGCCTTCACATTGTGATGCTTCTAGGAAAAGTAGTCAAGTGCTTGAAGAAACCATTCAAAGTTGGTTACACCAAATTAAATATAATTGTAAGTGACCTAAGATTAACTACAAATCTGGGTACACAAGAGGAGTAGTTAATCTGTTTTCAGTCAAGCAGATAAGGGCAAAAAGCAATAAATAAATAAATATATCCCAATCCCTACCAGCCAGACAAGCAAATTGCAAGCCTTTCCTGGCTGCTAGTTGCCATCAAATTAATTTTGTGGCAGCCCAAACATCATTCCCATATTGTGGATACTTGCACAACACACTTATTTGGCCAGACAAGCATACTACAAACCTTTCCTACCCTCCAGTGGAGCTCAAATTAATTTTGTGGCATCCCATACACCTCCTCCACACCACCACAGGATGTAGGACAAGCTGTACAAACTCAGTCGATATTTCTGAAGTGGGTCACAAGACTCAATATCACCCACTTCAGCCAGACAAGCAGATTACAACCTTTCCCACCTTCTGGTGGACCTCAATTTAATTTTGTGGCATCCCACACACCTCTTCTACACTGCTGCAGGATGTAGGACAAGCTGTATGAATGTGGTTTTGAGCACGACACCAATTGGAGCCTACACCCCAATTTTCCCCCCTTTGGCCAGACAAGCAAATTAGAAACCTTTCCTGCCCTCTGATGGACCTCAAATGAATTTTGTGGCATCCTGTGCACCTTGTCCACACTGCTGCGGGATGTAGGACAAGCTGTACAAACTTGGTCAATATTTCTGAATTGAGTTGCAAGACTCAATTTCAGCCACTTCAGCCAGACAAGCAAATTACAAACCTTTCCCACCCTCTGGGGGACCTCAAATTAAATCTGTGGCATCCCATGCACCTCATCCACACCACTGTGGGATGTATGACAAGCTAGACAAACTTGGCTTTCAGCATACCACCAATTCGAGCCCACACCCCTATTTTGCCCCCCTTGGCCAGACAAGCAAATTGCAAGCCTTGTTCAATGGAAGCCCAGCTTCAAGGTGACTGGTGCAAATCAGGGACCCTCGCATATGCTCCAGCTCACTGAAGAACGTGCTATGGAGGGCTGAAGTGGAGTCTTTCAATTCAGCAAACTCTGCATGGCTGAACTGGAAGCTCACCTGCATTACTGTCGTTGCGTCACACCATGGGCACTGAGTGGTACAAAGTACAGTCACACAAATGGGATGTGTGATTAGCTGGGACCGAACTCACTGTCATTGTCGTCTGAAGCAGAACCTGTTGTGGAAACATGAGCGAATAAAGACGGGGGTTGGCTGGACGAGACTGATGGCTCCAATGGGTCATCTTGTAAGGCAAGGAAAAGTCTCTTGTTAAAGTGGGAAGCACAGATGGTCTCAGATAGGGGCCGAAAAGGCAAGTCTCAGATGGGTCTCAGATGGGAGGTGAAAAGCCCAGATCCATTCAATCCTAGCTACCTATATATGTCCTAGAACAATAGAGATAGATAAGACAATAAGAACAATAAGGGGAAGATCAGTATCAGTGAAGACAATAAGAACAATAGGATACTGATCCATATCAGGACAATAAGAACAATAAGAGCAAGATCTGTATCAACACAATAAGCAATCCATGTGATCATCTGAACCAAACACCAGACTCCAACATCTCTAGCATGAGACATTGTGAGTATGCGAGGAGGCTACACAATGAAGAGAGATTTACAGAGGCGACATCAGAGTGGGTGACAAGGCCGGTGAAGGAGTGGAAAGTGGGGACATGGGTATGTTTGAACCAACAACAAATGAGGTATAAATAGGTTTACCAGCCTCCAGTGGACCTCAAATTAATTTTGTGCTCAAAACCAAGTTTGTACAGCTTGTCCTACATCCTGCAGCAGTGTGGAGGAAGTGCATGGGATGCCACAAAACCAATTTGAGCCCATACCCTGATTTTGCCCCATCCCATGCACTTCCTCCACACCGCTGCTGGATGTAGGATAAGCTGTACAAACCCGGTTTTGAGCATGACACCAATTCAAGCCCACACACTGATTTTGCCCCCTTTGGCCAGACAAGCAAATTACAAACCTTTCTCACCCTCTGGGGGACCTCAAATTAATTTTGTGGAATCTCACGCACCTCCTCCACATTGCCACAGGATGTAGGACAAGCTGTACAAACTCAGTTGGTATTTCTTAATTGGGTCACAAGACTCAATTTCACCCACTTCAGCCAGAGAAGCAGATTACAAACCTTTCCCACCCTCTGGGGGACCTCAAATTAATTTTGGGGCATCCCACGTACCTCCTCCACACTGCCGCAGGATGTAGGACAGCCTGTACAAACTTGGTTTTGAGCACAACACCAATTTGAGTCCACAGCCCTATTTTGCCCCCTTGGGCCAGACAAGCAAATTACAAACCTTTCCCACCCTCTGGTGGCCATCAAATTAATTTTGTGGTATCCTACATATCTTCTCTGCACCACCACAGGATGTAGGACAAGCTGTACAAGCTCAGTGGATATTTCTTAATTGGGTTGCAAGACCTCAATTTCACCTACTTCAGCCAGACAAGCAATTACAAACCTTTCCCACCCTCTGGGGGACCTCAAATTAAATCTGTGGCATCCCATGCACCTCATCCACACCACTGTGGGATGTAGGACAAGCTAGACAAACTTGGCTTTCAGCATACCACCCATTCAAGCCCACACCCCTATTTTGCCCCCTTTGCCCAGACCAGCAAAATACAAACCTTTCCCACCCTCTGGTGGACCTCAAATTAATTTTGTGGCAGCCCACACACCTCCTACACACACTACCACAGGATGCACAACAACCTGCACAAGCTTGGTGGATATTTCTTAATTGGGTTGCAAGACCCGATTTCACCCACTTCAACCAGCAAGCAGATTGGAAACCTTTCCTGGCAGCTGGTCAACTTCAAATTAATTTTCTAGCAACCCACACATCTCCTCCACACCACAGTTGGATGCACAACTTTGTGTACAAGCCAGGTTTCAATCTCTTCTTCCTTGATAAACTTGAAATCACTTTTTCTTCCCCACTCTGGACAGGCAAACCTTTTTTTGACTCCTAGTCCTGATATCCCTGTTGTCAGCACACCCTACCACTTTTCAAATTCTCCCACATTTTCTGTCCTACTCCTTGCCACCCACATGGCCTAGAAAACTCAACCAAGACCTCAGCTTGGTAATCAATATATACAAACATGTGACCTTATACTGCAACCTCAACATGTCCAATGTGCTACAGAAGTATCTTGTTACATGTCTGTCTTGTCTGTCTGTCTTGTCATATTTTGTCATATTTTGTCTGTCTTGTCTGTTTGTCCTGTCTGTCTGTTTTGTCTTGTTTTGTCTCGCCTTGTCTTGTCTTGTCTTGTCTTGTCTTTGTTGTGTCTTATTTTGTATTTCATGTCTTGTCTTATCCTGTCCTGTCTTGTCTGTGTACTATTGTTGTTGTCTATTGTCTATTGTCCAAAACTTGCCTTTTCTGGACTCTGATTATTAATAATATGATCAAAGTATGCTGAGTCAGTATACTGTGAATCAGGTGACTCAGTATACTTTAATAATACTCTTCAGTATACTCTGAGTATATTCAGAATATACTAAGTCAGTATATCTTAAGCATACCTCAGGCATATTGAGAATATACTCAGAGTATACTGAACCTCTATACTTTGAGTGTATTTTGAATTTATTTAGAATATACTCAGGGTATACTCAGGGTAAGCCTGAGTCAGTATACCTGGCATTGTCCGCAGTGTAATCCTTCATTGTGTAAAAACCCGATGATTGGATGATAGGACAAAGTCCTGTGATCAGTAAGTTCGGCTCGAGCGGAAGGCGGAAAGGCAGAACGATAGGTAGGGCAAGGTAGAGTGCATGGATATAACAATTGGATGGAAAAGACATGGAGGAAGATGATTTTGGAGAAGATGAGGATGCAGACTATGAAGAATATAGGAAGCGTCAGAGGAACAAGAACCGAAAATGGAAATGGTTGACAAAAAAGGAGAGTGGGAAAGACAGCTCCTTACGAGCCATCAGTGCTAAAAGCACAGCTGGAACCGACGAAGTAGCAGGTTTGATTAAGCAATTAAATCAAATGTCATTGGAAGACCCTAACTATTCACCAGTATACTACAAAGTATTGGCCATGGACACTAAGGTAGCGGCCATACAAGTGCGGTTGCCCCACGTGACGACCCAATTTGAGCGAATCTCAGCTTGTAGAATGAGCATCAAAAATCCGGCTCAACAGTTTTGTGTGAATGTATCATAAGACAGTTCCTCAATATTTGAGAAATTTCAGTGGAGAAATGGAGGACGAGTTCCCAAAATGATGGGAACTTACATTTGCCATCAATCCCACTAGATTCTGGAACTAGTCATTCATTTCATAACCTAAAAGCCCCAAAATATTTAGAAGCATTCTTAGATAACATTCAAAGAGAACTGTTGGGCTGGATTTTCTAATTTCTACAGAGGTTGGGAGGATTCACGGAAACATTCTGAACTTCGCCCAATAAGGTGATGTCACGTGGGGTAACTGTATTTGTATGTCCCCTACCTTACCAGCATTGCAGCAAAGTGCATAAAAGAACCTCAGTTTCAGTCATTTGGGACTGTCAAGCAGTTAGGAAACCAGAACCACCAGGCAGATCAAGCAGCAGGGGGATCAATTCCACCAGGGAATAAGCAGAGTCCGGCAACCTACCCTAATAATATTCCGCTCTTGCACTCAGCAAACAATGCACCCAATACCAAATCAGGATGTTATGCCTGCTGTGATCCTTCCCACCGAATGGCAAACTGTCCGGGAGTGGCTGCACTAATAAAAATGAAATCTGTGTATGGAACCCTGAAACTCAGAGATTAGACATGAAGGATGGGTCAGCGATTCGTCGATACTCAGGAGAGAATTTGATTCAGGCCCCTGGGTGGTTAGGATGGGAACAGCAGAGAACAGCCCCAAGAGTGCTCCTAGGATTTAGAGATCCAGACCCTGGCATATCAGAAAGTGTTCATAAATTTTACCAGGCTGAGGCACTTCAGAGTGCCCGGATTGTGGAAGATTATATGGACTCAGAGATAAATGCAGATCTGACTGAAGAAGTAGATGGATACAGCATGGAATGACTGGAGGAAAGTGGAACCGAATCAGGAAATGAGTCTGAGGTTTCTGGCCAAGTATTCCTGACGATTACGAAATCATCAAAGAACAGGCAGTCGGGGGCAGAAGTAAATGCTATAGAGCGATCTGTTCCCCAAACTAAGACCAATCAACGTGAGGTTTTTGATGGTGTGGAAATCCCTCTGAGGTCTAAGGAGAAAGACAAAGGACGGCCTAACTAGGATGAAAAGAGCGGCTGTGCTCTTCACAGGAAGGGCCCTGCACCTGATTCCTCGGGACCTTTGTTGCCCTGAAATAAGCCCATAGTGCGGCAAATATTGTCAGAACCCGTGCCAGTGGACACGTGCCAACCCCAAATAATTGGCAAAGATGTGGAGGTGCCGTTGGCTGTCGTCGTCAAGCTGGCCCAAGATAAAGGAGCTGAGAATCACCCACGGCGAACTCACGGAAATGAAAACTTGCGGCCAGCAATAACCACAGCTAATATCCCACTCAAAGACTTTACCTTCTACCAATGCTTGTCATTCTGAATTAGAGGACACAGTAAATTTGAATGAAGTAGTGGATTGAATGCTGGATTGAACTATTCCTGTTTGGCTATGGGAATTGATTGTTGCATCAAAAAAAATCCGAAATAGTCTGCAAGATGTTATACATATGAAAAACGTAAAGGCAGTTTTGATGGGAAGTGTGGCCACACGACAAATTATGGCAAGTTGGAACTGGCAAAGGTCTGATGGAATACTAATACAAGTTGAGATGGAAACAAACGGGCGCACTATTGTGGCCATAATCAATACTGGATCACAGTTAGATGTTGTCAGATCCGATGTAGCTGCTTTAATAATTCAGCAACCCGTAGACCTGAGTAAAATCACTAACATGAATGATGCAAATGGCGGTGGAAAGGGCCGGTTGCAAGGAATGATTGATGAAGTTGAATTTTCTTGTGGGGGGCTCTTACCAAAACTGACCTATGGGTATCCCAGCAGGTGTCATTTGAACCTTTGTTAGGAAGACCATGGCAACAAAGTAACTTGGTAAGTATAGATGAAAGGGAAGAAGGTACATACTTGATTTTTAAGGATTGAATGACGTGCAGGCCACATTACGGACTGTTGGTAATTCCGGGGGATGCAACATTTGACCCACCAGGAAATCATCTTTAATATTTTAACATAACAATAAACACAGCGGCTGCAACAAGAAAAATTTATGTGCCACAAAGAATTGAAAACACATTCCCCGCAGACCACCAATTTGACCAAAATGATGTAGCACCACTTCCTAGAATAGAAAGGCCAGTAGAGGCGGACGAGTCTAAGGAAGTCTCTGTCCAACTGTCAGACACAATAGCCAATACACTGCCACAAACAGCGATGACCAAGGTCGCACTCAAGCTCTGGAGAGGGGAAAGGATGGAAAGAGGATAATAAGCACTATATTGCTAGTGGAGATATGACCAGCTCAAGACTGGAGAACTACCTACTACAATGCGGTATAAATACTACTACTAGACTCGGCATCGGGCAAACTACAAGTACATATATAGTATGATCAGTCAGCTTCATGGGAAAGCTGAGTAAAAGCATGAGAAAGATATGTAAGAACATGTGGAAAACATGAGGCTGCAATGAGGCTGCAATGAGGCATCCATGAGTTGCTGACTGAGAGCGCTGTCAAGCATGGGAACAGCTGTCAATGGAGCGCATCAGTGATGCGCATGATAGCGCATCTGATGCGGACCTTGATGCGCCCTCACAGCCCGATGATCCGATCAACTACACTACTTGTACCTACTGTGATAAATATTCGAAATAGACATGTTCATGACACCAACAGATATTTGGTGAAAGAAACACTAGGATTAATAAACGATATTGTACAGATCGCACATGTATGGATATTTGCCATAACTCTACTTGGTAGAAGGATTTAGTATCAGCAGACTGGACAGAGCATAATAAAGAGAACGTGCAAGTAACTCCTAGGTTCACCAACAATACCTGCCTCGGAACACCTACTCACATGAATAACACTTTCCCTCTCACTCCTTTTGTACCCAAGGATGCAGGGGCCAGGACTCAACTACTCAGTCCGGTTCCTTTCACACCTCAAACTACTACCATTGATTCAGGCACGCCTACCCAGCATCCCGGACTAGAAGAAGTACAGGTTCTTTCACGCGTTCCAACACTCCCCTGGGACAGTGATAGTCTTGCTACCTAAGTAAGTCCCATTTTTGCGAGCAGCCTCAGCACAGTAGGGTGAGGCAGAGCTTTTGTGAGAATGTCTGCAATCTGCTCCTGAGTCGGCACATATTCAACTTGAATGTAGCCTTTTCCCACTTCATCTCTAAGCCACTAGAAACACAAGTCAAGATGTTTCATCCGACCATGGTGTTCTGGATTTTTGGCAATTTGGAGTGCAGACTGATTGTCAATGAAGAAGTAGGGTGGTCCAGAAACTGGGAAGCCCATTTCCATGAGCAGATCTCCAACTGACTGGAGCGCCATTCATCACCACCAGATAGCCTCCAGTGCTCTTCCCAGTGTCTTTGCAGCCACCATGATCCGCATCGGTGGAGGTCATGAACTGATGGGTTGAAACAGCTGATTTCGAGTAGATGAGTCGGAAATCAAGAGTCCCTTTGATGTAGCGGAAGAGGTGCTTCACAGCCTTCCAATGTGCTTTCCCTGGGTTGCTGTTAAAGTGTGCAAGCATACCAACAGTATAGGAGATGTCTGGGCGGGTTGGGTTGCAAGATACTGTTAGAATCAGGTAAGCACAGTGGTCTGGAGTCAACAGTGAGAAACTCTTATTGAAGAGATAGAAGACTACTTACCTGGAGTCAACAGTGAGAAACTGAGGACTCCAGGTTTACGTGCCTGGTATATATACTAACTACAAATAGCTGAGTCATGGAAATGAGTAATATGAATAAGCTGCTCAATAAGCAGCTGAGTAAGGGGTCATGTGATGTGCTCAGTAAGCGGGTGAGGTAGGTGATCAGTAAGCAGATGAGTAAGTAATCATGTGACCACAAAGCGAAATCATGTGAGACAAATGAGGGTGCTGGAAGTCCCACACTTCAACACTCCCCCTGAATGAGAGCAGTCTCATTTTCTCCCCCTCAATCCCATCATGTCTCTCAGCCATTCCACAGCTGGCTTGGGAAGTGCTTTGGTCATGATATCTGCAAGTTGATCCTGAGTTGGAACATACTTTACATCAATCACACCGCTTTCAACAGTTCCACGAAGCCAGGAATGTGCCATGTCAAGGTGCCTGATACGACCATGGTGTTCAGGATTCCGAGCCACAACAATTGCAGACTGATTGTCCATCAGTAAAGTGGAAGCACCAGTCAATCCATACTCCAACTCCTGCAGCAAATTCCGCATCCACACAATCTCCTTGCCAGCATCTACTCCAGTAACATATTCTGCCTCTGTAGTGGACAGAGAGACAGTAGTCTGTCGTTTGCTTCTCCAGCTCACTGGTCCACCAGCCATCATCACCACAAATCAACCAGTGCTTTTCATGGTGTCCTTGTCACCAGCAGTGAAGAAGGTTTCATCTGGGTCGATGTAGGCAATGAATTTATAGAGGGATGGTGATTTCTTGGAGTAGATGATGCAATAGTCAAGAGTGCCTTGGATATAGCGGAACAAGTGCTTCAGAGCCTTGTTATGCTCTTCACCAGGATTGCTGTTGAAGCGTGCCAGAACACCAACTGTATAGGAGATATCAGGACGGGTTTGGATAGCCAAGTACATCAGAGAGCCAACAGCACTGATATAAGTGCCTTTGATGAGTTTGGACTCTTCTTCAGACTTGGCTCCCATCTCTTTTGTCAAGGTAAGACCAGGCAGCATTGGGGTTGAGACAGGCTTGCAATCAGCCATTCCATACTGCTCAAGCATGTTCACAGCATATTGGCGCTGCGAAATTGAAATGTCTCCAGTCTTGGAGTCACGCTGTACCTTGATCCCAAGAAGCCACTCTGTGGGACCAAGATCCTTGACTCTGAATGCAGAGCCAAGTTCAGCAATAACTCTGTCAATATCAGCATCATTCTTGGAGGCAATGACACCATCATCAACATAGATAGGGAGGATGATCCGAACAGCTCCATCTGAATAGATAAAGCATGAACGATCAGACTGGAGACACTTGAAGCCCATTTGGTGGAGCTTCTCTCTCAGCTTCTTGTGCCATTGCCTGCCAGCCTGCTTGAGCCCATAAAGGGATTTTCGCAGTTTGAGGAGCTGGCCAGGTCTGCCCTGGGGAAACCCCTCAGGTTGAGTCATATAGACGTCCTCATCGAGGTCCCCATTGAGATAGGCAGAGGAGAAATCAATGGATCGAAGTTGGAGATCATGCTGAGCAGCAAGAGCAAAAATGGTGCGCAGGGTGGCTGGTTTGATGGTGGGAGAGAAGATTTTGTTGTAGTCAACCCCATAGCGCTGACCACGACCGTCTGCAACTAGTCTGGCCTTGTAGCGCTCAATAGTTCCATCAGACTTGTGTTTGATCACAAACACCCACTGAGAGCGAATTGGCTTCACTCCATGAGGTGGATCAACAACATCCCAAGTGCAGTTCTCAAGAAGAGCATTAATCTCTGAGACGGCTGCATCCTCCCACAAATGAGCATCAGAGCGTTTCATTGCCTCATAGAAGGTGCGAGGATGACCAGACTGAACAGCAGCCTGAGCTGACTGAACAGCTGCAATGTTAGCTTGCTGAAGTGCTTCATCAGATGGATCTCCCTGGTGAGCAACAATGAGAACACTGCCTGGTTTCAGCAGGAGCTCATCCTCAGATTCTGAGTCTATGGCAGGGGATGGTTGGGGTGCTGGAGGAGCTGGATGAATGCGCTGTTTGGGTCTGTCCTCTTCATCATCAAAGTCAATCAATGGTGGAGGTGGTTTGGACAGCAAAGGCAGACTGTGAAGTGCAGATGGATCCAGTCTTGGACATTTCGTCATCTGCTCAGCACTGCACCCTGGGAAGAAGCGCTCATCAAATACAGCTCTCTCCGAGATCACCATCTTGCGAGTCACTGGGTTATAGAATTCCCATGCCTTGTACTCTGTAGGATATCCCACAAAGATACATTTCTCAATATGGGAGCCAGAGGCATCCCTTTTATCTTTCTGCACATGCACATAGGCAAGGCAGCCCCACACCTTGAGATGAGACACATCTGGTTTGCGCTTATGCCACAGCTCAAAAGGAGTGGTGTTCCCACCAATGCGAGCAGAAGGGTGCATATTAGCCACATGATTGTATGCAGCAACAGCAAGAGCCCTGAATGAAGCAGGAAGATTGGCTTCATGTAGCATTGCAGTAGAGTGTTCATCTATAGTGCGATTGGCACGTTCTGCTGTCCCATTCTGTTGTGGCCTATTCCTGGTTGAGTGGCGATGAACAATGCCTTCTGCAGCTAAGAAGCTTCTGAATGCATTAGACATGTATTCTCCACCCTTATCATCCTGAAATGCTTTGATTTTGCGCTCAAAGTGGTTCTCAGCATAAGCTTTGAACAACTTGAATGCAGCAAATCCATCGCTCTTGCGTCTCATGTGATAGCTCACTTTGAAGCTTGTATGATCATCAATGAAGGTCACTCTATGCTTCCATCCCTCGCGGGTGTGCACTTTGTATTCCTTCAAATCAGAGTGAATGAGATCAAGAGGATGTTCAGAACGATGACCAGTAGATGGAAAAGGACCAGCATTCAGCTTTCCTGCTAAGCAGGGTTCACAAAGGGGATCTGGTTTGTGGTTTGAAGTGATCTTTGCACCAGTGACCAGATCCTTGCTTAGGATGTTCTTGGTATCAGCATAAGAATGATGGCCAAGTCGACGATGCAACAAGTGCAAATCCATAGGCAAAGTCCCAGAAGTGAACAAGGCTGAACCAGAAGAGGGGAAACCGACTTCTCTCACATATGCCTGGTTCCTCTCATTGATATCTGCCTCAAATAATAGCTCATTGTTCCTGGTGAAAGAGACAATGTTCCCTTTGAAGGAAACTACGTAGTTGTGGTGCTTTGAGAGATAGGTAATAGATATCAGATTATGAGATAGTAGAGGAACAAACAAGGCATTGGTAAGAATAATATGTCGGCCACTGCGTCCATTTAGAAGTGGCTCAAGTTCTATCTCCCCAATCAGCTCAGAATAAACTATAACTCCATTGGCAACTTCAATGGCTACCCTGTAAGGTCTAGGGTTTTTGAGGCGGTTTTTACAGTTGGTCATGTGCGAAGTGGCCCCTGAATCCCCATTCCATTGAAAGAAGTTAGCCACAGAAAAAGCAGACTGGGTGAGAAGACTTGCATTGTAAGCCACTTCTTTGGACTTTTCATCTGCATCTTTGCCTTTGGCTTTCCCTTTGCTTTTGTTTCCATTCCCCTTGATTAGGTCAAGGAACTTAAAGCAGTTGAAGAGGGTGTGGCCAGATTGAAGGCAGCCAGGACAAGTGACTGGAGATGCAGCTGGCAGTGCAACAGAGGGTGTGGGGACAGTGGATGCAGTGGCCATGGCTGCTCCAGAGAGAGGGTTCATCCCACTAGAAGACTTGAAAGACTGATAATGAGCATAGGCTCTTTCAATGTTATCTGGGTCAAGAGTGCCATGTGACTGCTCAAAAGGTGCTTTCAGAGCGTCAAAACCAGCCTGATCAGGAAGGGCCATAAGAAGGACCACTGCTTGGAGCTCTGCATCGGCCATATCAATGTCAAAGCCAGTGGATCTAGAGTCCTTTAAGGATCTCATAGCAGCAGAGACTCTCCCTGTGAGAGACAGAAGTGACTCTCCCTCCTTGAGTTTAATGGAGGTGAGTGTTCTATAGGCATTGAAGCGAGCTCCAGCCTTCCTTGGAGCAAAGATAGTCTCCAAAGCATCCCACATATGTTTAGGATTGTCCTCATGCTGTTGTACAAGTTGCTGGCAGTCCTGTGAAAGCATGTTCCACAGGATGCCTGCACACTTGTCCATCTCCACTTCTGAATGCTTAGCATTAGAAGAGTCAAAAGCGGTGGTGCAATAGAAGAAGCACTCTTTGGCTTTGAGATAGGCCTTTGCATTGCTCCTCCACTGAGTGAAAAGAGAATCCTTATCAAGGATAGGCAGAGTGACTGCAGAGGAAGCCATGATGGAAGGGAATGGATGGATGCCCAAAGGAAATGAATGCTAGATCCACCAGATACTGATGGTGCCCTCAGGAGTGTGTGTGGAGAAGAAAAGGTAGGTAAGCTAAACTAATGAACACCCAGTTGTGAGGCACTTGGGCCCTAATCCCAGAATCAACGGATTGACTACCGTTTGTTGTCTGGTGAACTAAAGACTACCTCTCAGAGAGGATTTGTCCCAACAGTTGGTGTTCCTAATTCTAAAAGTCACACACACTATAAGGGCAGAAGTCTCTGGCACAAAGTGGCAGAGAGAAGATAGGGCAGAGAGGGAGAGCAGAGGCAGGAATGGATGGAATCTCAAATTGACTGACTCTGATAGACCTAGAAGCCAGGGCCCATAACCTGTTAGAATCAGGCAAGCACAGTGGTCTGGAGTCAACAGTGAGAAACTCTTATTGAAGAGATAGAAGACTACTTACCTGGAGTCAACAGTGAGAAACTGAGGACTCCAGGTTTACATGCCTGGTATATATACTAACTACAAATAGCTGAGTAATGGAAATGAGTAATATGAATAAGCTGCTCAATAAGCAGCTGAGTAAGGTGTCATGTGATGTGCTCAGTAAGCGGGTGAGGTAGGTGATCAGTAAGCAGATGAGTAAGTAATCATGTGACCACAAAGCGAAATCATGTGAGACAAATGAGGGTGCTGGAAGTCCCACACTTCAACAGATACATTAGGGAGCCAACAGCAGAGAGATATATGCTGCCATATGTCTTTGCCTTCTCTGGAGTTTTTGCACCCATATCCTTGGTCAAAACAAGACCAGGAAGCATTGGAGTGGAGACAGGTTGGCAGTCTGACATCCCAAACTGCTCAAGCTGATAGAATCAGGCAAGCACAGAGGTCTGAAGTCAACAGTAAGAAACTCTGTATTGGTGAATGAGTGAACTACTTGCCTGAAGTCAACAGTAAGAAACTGAGGACTCAGGACTACACTAGCCTACTTATATAGCTACTAGAACAATAAGGAGGCTAGACAATAAGATCTCTATCTAAACAATAAGATGTGTACTAACACAATAGAACAATAGGATCTGTATCAACACAATAGAACAATAAGATCTGTATCATGACAATAAGAACAATAAGATAGCGATCAGAGAAGCAAGAATAGCACAGCCCAATCACTGGTTCCAACACTCCCCCGGGACGGTGATAGTCTTGCTACCTAAGTCCCATTTTTGCAAGCAGCCTCAGCACAGTAGGGCGAGGCAGAGCTTTTGTGAGAATGTCTGCAATCTGCTCCTGAGTCGGCACATATTCAATTTGAATGTAGCCTTTGCCCACTTCATCTCTGAGCCAGTAGAAACACAAGTCAAGATGTTTCATCCGACCATGGTGTTCTGGATTTTTGGCAACTTGGAGTGCAGACTGATTGTCAATGAGAAGTAGGGATGGTCCAGAAATTGGGAAGCCCATTTCCATGAGCAGATTGCGCATCCATTTGATCTCCTTGCCAGCCTCCACACTAGCAACAAATTCCGCTTCAGTGGTGGACAGAGAGACTGTAGTTTGTCTCTTGCTCCTCCAACTGACTGGAGCACCATTCATCACCACCAAATAGCCTCCAGTGCTCTTCCCAGTGTCTTTGCAGCCACCATGATCCGCATCGGTGTAGGTCATGAACTGATGGGTTGAAATAGCTGATTTCGAGTAGATGAGTCGGTAATCAAGAGTGCCTTTGATGTAGCGGAAGAGGTGCTTCACAGCCTTCCAGTGCATTTCTCCTGGGTTGCTGTTGAAGCGAGCAAGCATACCAACAGTATAGGAGATGTCTGGGCGGGTTTGGGTTGCAAGATACATCAGAGAGCCAACAGCAGAGAGATATATGCCGCCATATGTCTTTGCCTCCTCTGGAGTTTTTGCACCCATATCCTTGGTCAAAACAAGACCAGGAAGCATTGGAGTGGAGACAGGTTGGCAGTCTGACATCCCAAACTGCTCAAGCATGTTTATGGCATATTGGCGTTGTGAGAGGGAGATATCTCCACTGACAGGATCATGCTCAATCTTGATGCCCAACAACCATTCTGTAGGACCAAGATCCTTCACTTTGAAGGAAGTGGCAAGCTGGGCAATGACCTGATCGATCTCTGCATCCTCCTTGGCACAGATCATGCCATCATCAACATAAATGGGGAGGAGAATTTGGGTGGTGCCATTGGAGTAGATGTAGCAAGAGCGATCAGATTGGAGACATTGGAAGCCCATGGACTGCAGTTTTGCATGCAACTTCTTGTTCCACTGCCTGCCAGACTGCTTGAGCCCATAGAGGGATTTTCGCAGTTTAAGGACCTGGCCATAATCTCCCTGAGGGAATCCTTCGGGCTGAGTCATGTAGACATCCTCCTCCAGATCACCATTCAGGTAGGCAGATGAAAAATCGATGGAACGAAGTTTGAGGTCATGCTGAGCAGCAAGTGCAAGAACAACACGGAGTGTGGCGGCTTTGAAGGTGGGGGAGAAGATCTCGTTGTAATCAACTCCATGGCGCTGTCCTCGGCCATCTGCAACGAGTCTGGCCTTGTAGCGCTCTACAGTCCCATCTCAGACTTGTGCTTTATCACAAACACCCATTGGGAGCGAATTGGCTTCACACCTGGGGGTGCATCAACAACATCCCAGGTGCAGTTCTCCAGCAATGCATTTATCTCTGTAACAGCGGCATCTTCCCAAAGATGGGCATCTGCACGCTTCAGAGCATCATGGTAGGAGCGGGGATTGCCAGACTGGACAGCAGAGTTAGCTGACTGCACAGAGGCAATATTGGCTGCTTGGAGCGCCGGACTGGTTGGATCTCCTTCATGTGCAACAACAAGCACACTTCCAGCCTGCAGAAGTAATTCTTCATCACTGTCCTCTGAATCAGAAGGAACAGCAGGCGCAGGTTCCCTTGGTGCTTTCCACCACTCCCCCGGAGGTCTACGCTCCCTTGATTCTCCATGGAAGCGACGACGTGCAGCAATACCGATAGGAGAAGCAGGGGGTGGTGTGGGTGAAGGAGGGGGTGATTGCTGAGGTGAGGGAGGGTCCTGTGGAGCGGGATCTGGAGAATTGGCTCGGGTGGAAGGAGCCAGGGGTGGGTTGGCAGGAGGTGCTGGATCATCATCATCATCAAAATCAAGCACAACTCGGGGTTTAACAGCTGGAGGAAGATCAACAAGCTGTAGTGTGGATGGAGGAGTATCTGGGTAGGATTTCATCCGAACTGGGCTGTTGCCAGGGAAGTATCTCTCATCAAATACTGCTTGCTCCGAAATCACCATCTTCCTAGTCATAGGATTGTAGAACAGCCATCCTTTGTACTCTGTAGGATAACCCACAAAGATACATTTCTGGAAATGGAGCCCAGAAGCATTCCTCTTATCTTTCTGCACATGCACATATGCAAGGCAGCCCCATACCCGAAGGTATGACACATTAGGCTTCTGCTTGAACCAAAGCTCATGGGGAGTGGTACTCTCTGGAATATGAGCAGTTGGATGCATGTTTCCCACATGAATGTATGCTGCAACAGCAAGTGTCTTAAAAGACAGTGGGAGGTTTGCTTCATGAAGCATTGCCGTTGTGTGCTCATCTATGGTGCGATTACCACGCTCTGCCATCCCATTCTGCTGCGGCCTATTCCTCGTCGAATGACGACGCACAATGCCCTCAGAGGCCAAGTAATGCTTGAACTGATTGGACATGTACTCTCCACCTTCATCATCCTGCAGTGCCTTGATTTTGTGTCCAAAATGGTTCTCAGCATAAGCCTTGAACAACTTGAATGCCTGGAATGTTCCACTCTTGTGCTTCATGTGGTAAGCCACTTTGAAGCTTGTATGATCATCAATGAAGATAACATGATGTTTCCACCCTTCTCTGGTGTGAACTTTGTATTCCTTCAGATCAGAGTGTATCAAATCCAGTGGTGCTGCAGAATGGTGTCCAGTAGAGGGAAATGGAGCCGAATTCAGCTTCCCTGCAAGACAGGGCTCACAGATTGGATCTGGTTTCTGGTTTGAAACAAGTTTCGCACCAGTTACCAGGTTCTTGCTCAAGATTCTCTTGGTGTCAGAGTGGTGACCAAGCTGGCGATGCAGCAGGTTCTCATCAAGAGGCAAGGTTCCAACCGCAGAAAAAGCTGAAACAGAAGGGAATACAGCCTCTCTCACAAATGCCTGGTTCCTCTCATCAATGTCTGCCTCAAATAAAAGCTGTTTATCTCGATGGAAGGAGATGGTGCATCCCTTCATGAGAATAGAGTAGCCATGAATTCGAGATAGATAAGTAGTAGAGATGAGATTGTGAGACAACAATGGAACATAGAGGACATTTGTGAGAATAATAGGCCGGCTACTGCGCCCTTTTAGAAGCGGTATAAGCAGTACTTCCCCAATCAACTCGGAGTAGACTATGACTCCATTTGCGACTTGGATTGGAACTCTGTGTGGGCGAGCATTCAGCAGCCACTCCAGGACATGAGTCATGTGCGAAGTGGTGCCGGAGTCTGAGTTCCATCGTTTGTCAGCAAGTGATGCAGTTGATGGTGTGAGGATACTTGCATTAGCGGCAACTTGGGGCGTTGCTACTGCACCCTTTTTGTGGAAAGGTTTCTTCTTGCCAATAAGCTCCAAAAACTGGAAGCATTGGAAGAGAGTATGATTGGAGTTTCCACATCCAGCACAGGTGACCGGTTGAGCAGGTGCAGCTACAAGAGCAGCAGAAGATGAGGGGGAACCGGAGGAAGCAGGAGTGGTTGCAGCCATAGCAAGGCCGGAGAGAGGGTGAATCTGACTGGTATCTCCTTCCTGATGAGCAGTCCTAAATGCCTGATGGTTGGCATAGGCCTGCTCAATGGTGGCCACCTTGAGATCGTCTGGAGACTGCTCAAATGGTGCTTTGAGGACAGCAAACTGTCCTTCATCAGGAAGGGCCATGAGAAGAACAACAGCTTGGAGTTCCTCATCAGCATTCTCAAGGGTGAACTTTGCAGTTCTGGAGTCCTTGAGAAGCCTTATAGCAGCAGAGACACGACCAGTGAGAGACAAGAGCGACTCATCCTCCCTGAGGTGAATGGAAGTGAGTGTCTTGTAGGCATTGAAGCGAGCTCCAGCCTTCCTTGGTGCAAAGAGTGCTTCCAAGGCCTCCCAAAGTGCTTTGGGATCGTCCTCATGCTGCTTGACAAGGGGCTTGACCTCCTGGGACAACATGCCCCACAAGATACCAGCACACTTCTCATTGGCAACAGCTGTTGAAGTGTGGGACTTCCAGCACCCTCATTTGTCTCACATGATTTCGCTTTGTGGTCACATGATTACTTACTCATCTGCTTACTGATCACCTTACTCACCCGCTTACTGAGCACATCACATGACACCTTACTCAGCTGCTTATTGAGCAGCTTATTCATATTACTCATTTCCATTACTCAGCTATTTGTAGTTAGTATATATACCAGGCATGTAAACCTGGAGTCCTCAGTTTCTCACTGTTGACTCCAGGTAAGTAGTCTTCTATCTCTTCAATAAGAGTTTCTCACTGTTGACTCCAGACCACTGTGCTTGCCTGATTCTAACAGGTTATGGGCCCCGGCTTCTAGGTCTATCAGAGTCAGTCAATTTGAGATTCCATCCATTCCTGCCTCTGCTCTCCCTCTCTGCCCTATCTTCTCTCTGCCACTTTGTGCCAGAGACTTCTGCCCTTATAGTGTGTGTGACTTTTAGAATTAGGAACACCAACTGTTGGGACAAATCCTCTCTGAGAGGTAGTCTTTAGTTCACCAGACAACAAACAGTAGTCAATCCGTTGATTCTGGGATTAGGGCCTAAGTGCCTCACAACTGGGTGTTCATTAGTTTAGCTTACCTACCTTTTCTTCTCCACACACACTCCTGAGGGCACCATCAGTATCTGGTGGATCTAGCATTCATTTCCTTTGGGCATCCATCCATTCCCTTCCATCATGGCTTCCTCTGCAGTCACTCTGCCTATCCTTGATAAGGATTCTCTTTTCACTCAGTGGAGGAGCAATGCAAAGGCCTATCTCAAAGCCAAAGAGTGCTTCTTCTATTGCACCACCGCTTTTGACTCTTCTAATGCTAAGCATTCAGAAGTGGAGATGGACAAGTGTGCAGGCATCCTGTGGAACATGCTTTCACAGGACTGCCAGCAACTTGTACAACAGCATGAGGACAATCCTAAACATATGTGGGATGCTTTGGAGACTATCTTTGCTCCAAGGAAGGCTGGAGCTCGCTTCAATGCCTATAGAACACTCACCTCCATTAAACTCAAGGAGGGAGAGTCACTTCTGTCTCTCACAGGGAGAGTCTCTGCTGCTATGAGATCCTTAAAGGACTCTAGATCCACTGGCTTTGACATTGATATGGCCGATGCAGAGCTCCAAGCAGTGGTCCTTCTTATGGCCCTTCCTGATCAGGCTGGTTTTGACGCTCTGAAAGCACCTTTTGAGCAGTCACATGGCACTCTTGACCCAGATAACATTGAAAGAGCCTATGCTCATTATCAGTCTTTCAAGTCTTCTAGTGGGATGAACCCTCTCTCTGGAGCAGCCATGGCCACTGCATCCACTGTCCCCACACCCTCTGTTGCACTGCCAGCTGCATCTCCAGTCACTTGTCCTGGCTGCCTTCAATCTGGCCACACCCTCTTCAACTGCTTTAAGTTCCTTGACCTAATCAAGGGGAATGGAAACAAAAGCAAAGGGAAAGCCAAAGGCAAAGATGCAGATGAAAAGTCCAAAGAAGTGGCTTACAATGCAAGTCTTCTCACCCAGTCTGCTTTTTCTGTGGCTAACTTTTTTCAATGGAATGGGGATTCAGGGGCCACTTCGCACATGACCAACTGTAAAAACCGCCTCAAAAACCCTAGACCTTACAGGGTAGCCATTGAAGTTGCGAACGGAGTTATAGTTTATTCTGAGCTGATTGGGGAGATAGAACTTGAGCCACTTCTAAATGGACGCAGTGGCCGACATATTATTCTTACCAATGCCTTGTTTGTTCCTCTACTATCTCATAATCTGATATCTATTACCTATCTCTCAAAGCACCATAACTACGTGGTTTCCTTCAAAGGGAACATTGTCTCTTTCACCAGGAACAATGAGCTATTATTTGAGGCAGATATCAATGAGAGGAACCAGGCATATGTAAGAGAAGTCGGTTTCCCCTCTTCTGGTTCAGCCTTGTTCACTTCTGGGACTTTGCCTATGGATTTGCACTTGTTGCATCGTCGACTTGGCCATCATTCTTATGCTGATACCAAGAACATCCTAAGCAAGGATCTGGTCACTGGTGCAAAGATCACTTCAGACCACAAACCAGATCCCCTTTGTGAACCCTGCTTAGCAGGAAAGCTGAATGCTGGTCCTTTTCCATCTACTGGTCATTGTTCTGAACATCCTCTTGATCTCATTCACTCTGATTTGAAGGAATACAAAGTGCACACCCGTGAGGGATGGAAGCATAGAGTGACCTTCATTGATGATCATACAAGCTTCAAAGTGAGCTATCACATGAGACGCAAGAGCGATGGATTTGCTGCATTCAAGTTGTTCAAAGCTTATGCTGAGAACCACTTTGAGCGCAAAATCAAAGCATTTCAGGATGATAAGGGTGGAGAGTACATGTCTAATGCATTCAGAAGCTTCTTAGCTGCAGAAGGCATTGTTCATCGCCACTCAACCAGGAATAGGCCACAACAGAATGGGACAGCAGAACGTGCCAATCGCACTATAGATGAACACTCTACTGCAATGCTACATGAAGCCAATCTTCCTGCTTCATTCAGGGCTCTTGCTGTTGCTGCATACAATCATGTGGCTAATATGCACCCTTCTGCTTGCATTGGTGGGAACACCACTCCTTTTGAGCTGTGGCATAAGCGCAAACCAGATGTGTCTCATCTCAAGGTGTGGGGCTGCCTTGCCTATGTGCATGTGCAGAAAGATAAAAGGGATGCCTCTGGCTCCCATATTGAGAAATGTATCTTTGTGGGATATCCTACAGAGTACAAGGCATGGGAATTCTATAACCCAGTGACTCGCAAGATGGTGATCTCGGAGAGAGCTGTATTTGATGAGCGCTTCTTCCCAGGGTGCAGTGCTGAGCAGATGAAGAAATGTCCAAGACTGGATCCATCTGCACTTCACAGTCTGCCTTTGCTGTCCAAACCACCTCCACCATTAATTGACTTTGATGATGAAGAGGACAGACCCAAACAGCGCATTCATCCAGCTCCTCCAGCACCCCAACCATCCCCTCCACCTTCCCAACCTGCTTCAAGGTCTCCTTCACCACAGCCAGATCCTCCACCTCCAACTTCACCTGTTGGTGTTGCTGCACGTCGTCGCTACCATGGTCAAACCACAGAGCACAGACAAGCAGGGGACTGGTGGAAAGCACACAGGGAGCCTACCCCTGCCATAGACTCAGAATCTGAGGATGAGCTCCTGCTGAAACCAGGCAGTGTTCTCATTGTTGCTCACCAGGGAGATCCATCTGATGAAGCACTTCAGCAAGCTAACATTGCAGCTGTTCAGTCAACTCAGGCTGCTGTTCAGTCTGGTCATCCTCGCACCTTCTATGAGGCAATGAAACGCTCTGATGCTCATTTGTGGGAGGATGCAGCCATCTCAGAGATTAATGCTCTCCTTGAGAACTGCACTTGGGATGTTGTTGATCCACCTCATGGAGTGAAGCCAATTCGCTCTCAGTGGGTGTTTGTGATCAAACACAAGTCTGATGGAACTATTGAGCGCTACAAGGCCAGACTAGTTGCAGACGGTCGTGGTCAGCGCTATGGGGTTGACTACAACAAAATCTTCTCTCCCACCATCAAACCAGCCACCCTGCGCACCATTTTTGCTCTTGCTGCTCAGCATGATCTCCAACTTCGATCCATTGATTTCTCCTCTGCCTATCTCAATGGGGACCTCGATGAGGACGTCTATATGACTCAACCTGAGGGGTTTCCCCAGGGCAGACCTGGCCAGCTCCTAAAACTGCGAAAATCCCTTTATGGGCTCAAGCAGGCTGGCAGGCAATGGCACAAGAAGCTGAGAGAGAAGCTCCACCACATGGGCTTCAGGTGTCTCCAGTCTGATCGTTCATGCTTTATCTATTCAGATGGAGCTGTTCGGATCATCCTCCCTATCTATGTTGATGATGGTGTCATTGCCTCCAAGAATGATGCTGATATTGACAGAGTTATTGCTGAACTTGGCTCTGCATTCAGAGTCAAGGATCTTGGTCCCACAGAGTGGCTTCTTGGGATCAAGGTACAGCGTGACTCCAAGACTGGAGACATTTCAATTTCGCAGCGCCAATATGCTGTGAACATGCTTGAGCAGTATGGAATGGCTGATTGCAAGCCTGTCTCAACCCCAATGCTGCCTGGTCTTACCTTGACAAAAGAGATGGGAGCCAAGTCTGAAGAAGAGTCCAAACTCATCAAAGGCACTTATATCAGTGCTGTTGGCTCTCTGATGTACTTGGCTATCCAAACCCGTCCTGATATCTCCTATACAGTTGGTGTTCTGGCACGCTTCAACAGCAATCCTGGTGAAGAGCATAACAAGGCTCTGAAGCACTTGTTCCGCTATATCCAAGGCACTCTTGACTATTGCATCATCTACTCCAAGAAATCACCATCCCTCTATAAATTCATTGCCTACATCGACCCAGATGAAACCTTCTTCACTGCTGGTGACAAGGACACCATGAAAAGCACTGGTTGATTTGTGGTGATGATGGCTGGTGGACCAGTGAGCTGGAGAAGCAAGCGACAGACTACTGTCTCTCTGTCCACTACAGAGGCAGAATATGTTGCTGGAGTAGATGCTGGCAAGGAGATTGTGTGGATGCGGAATTTGCTGCAGGAGTTGGAGTATGGGTTGACTGGTGCTTCCACTTTACTGATGGACAATCAGTCTGCGATTGTTGTGGCTCGGAATCCTGAACACCATGGTCGTATCAGGCACCTTGACATGGCACATTCCTGGCTTCGTGGAACTGTTGAAAGCGGTGTGATTGATGTAAAGTATGTTCCAACTCAGGATCAACTTGCAGATATCATGACCAAAGCACTTCCCAAGCCAGCTGTGGAACGGCTGAGAGACATGATGGGATTGAGGGGGAGAAAATGAGACTGCTCTCATTCAACTGGGACTTCCAGCACCCTCATTTGTCTCACATGATTTCGCTTTGTGGTCACATGATTACTTACTCATCTGCTTACTGATCACCTTACTCACCCGCTGACTGAGCACATCACATGACTCCTTACTCAGCTGCTTATTGAGCAGCTTATTCATATTACTCATTTCCATTACTCAGCTATTTGTAGTTAGTATATATACCAGGCATGTAAACCTGGAGTCCTCAGTTTCTCACTGTTGACTCCAGGTAAGTAGTCTTCTATCTCTTCAATATGAGTTTCTCACTGTTGACTCCAGACCACTGTGCTTGCCTGATTCTAACACTCCTCTCCCCTTATGTTGCACCTGTGTTCCCCTCTCAGAAAACACCACCCCCTCCTCCCCCAGACCTTGTTGATGATCATGAAGAGTATGAAGTGGAAGAGATCCTTGATTCCAGACTTTACAGGGGCAAGTTGCAGTACTTTGTCCACTGGAAGAATTATGGAAAAGAGCATGATAGCTGGGTCCCTGCATCGGATTTCACTGCAGCTGACCATCTAATCGATGATTTCCACAAAAAACACCCCTCTGCACCCCGCCCTCTTCCACAGAATACTCGGTTCATCTACAAGCGTTTGGAGAACTTTACCACCACCCCTCGTCTGCCTGGTCATTTGTACAACTGGGAGAATGGCAAGATTGAGTCTTGTCGTGCCGTTGTGAGGACACAACCCTACAGAAGGGGGTAATGTCATGAACATGTCTATTTTCGAGTATTTATCACAGTAGGTACAAGTAGTGTAGTTGATCGGATCATCGGCCTGTGAGGGCGCATCAGGGTCCGCATCAGATGCGCTATCATGCGCATCACTGATGCGCTCCGTTGGCAGCTGTTCCCATGCTTGACAGCGCTCTCAGTCAGCAACTCATGGATGCCTCATTGCAGCCTCATTGCAGCCTCATTGCAGCCTCATGTTTTGCACATGTTCTTACATATCTTTCTCATGCTTTTACTCAGCTTTCCCATGAAGCTGACTGATCATACTATATATGTACATGTAGTTCGCCCGATGCCGAGTCTAGTAGTAGTATTTATACCGCACTGTAGTAGGTAGTTCTCCAGTCTTGAGCTGGTCATATCTCCACTAGCAATATAGTGCTCATTATCCTCTTTCCATCCTTTCCCCTCTCCAGAGCTTGAGTGCGACCTTGGTCATCGCTGTTTGTGGCAGTGTCATGAACATGTCTATTTTCGAGTATTTATCACAGTAGGTACAAGTAGTGTATTTGATCGGATCATCGGGCTGTGAGGGCGCATCAAGGTCCGCATCAGATGCGCTATCATGCGCATCACTGATGCGCTCCATTGACAGCTGTTCCCATGCTTGACAGCGCTCTCAGTCAGCACCTCATGGATGCCTCATTGCAGCCTCATTGCAGCCTCATGTTTTGCACATGTTCTTACATATCTTTCTCATGCTTTTACTCAGCTTTCCCATGAAGCTGACTGATCATACTATATATGTACATGTAGTTCGCCCGATGCCGAGTCTAGTAGTAGTATTTATACCGCACTGTAGTAGGTAGTTCTCCAGTCTTGAGCTGGTCATATCTCCACTAGCAATATAGTGCTCATTATCCTCTTTCCATCCTTTCCCCTCTCCAGAGCTTGAGTGCGACCTTGGTCATCGCTGTTTGTGGCAGTGTATTGGCTATTGTGTCTGACATGCATGCAACTTCTTGTTCCACTGCCTGCCAGACTGCTTGAGCCCATAGAGGGATTTTCGCAGTTTAAGGACCTGGCCATAATCTCCCTGAGAAATCCTTCGGGCTGAGTCATGTAGACATCCTCCTCCAGATCACCATTCAGGTAGGCAGATGAAAAATCGATGGAACGAAGTTTGAGGTCATGCTGAGCAGCAAGTGCAAGAACAACATGGAGTGTGGCAGTTTTGAGGGTGGGGAGAAGATCTCGTTGTAATCAACTTCATGGTATTGTCCTCGGCCATCTGCGACGAGTCTGGCCTTGTAGCGCTCCACAGACCCATCAGACTTGTGCTTTATCACAAACACCCATTAGGAGTGATTTGGCTTCACTCCTGGAGGTGCATCAACAACATCCCAGGTGCAGTTCTTCAGCAATGCATTTATCTCTGTAACAGCGGCATCTTCCCAAAGATGAGCTTATGCACATTTTAGAGCATCATGGTAAGAGCGGGGATTGCCAGACTGCACAGCAGAGTTTGCTGACTGCACAGAGCCAATATTGGCTGCTTGGAGTGCTGGACTGGTTGGGTCTCCTTCATGTGCAACAACAAGCACACTCCCAGGCTGCAGAAGCAATTCATCATCACTGTCCTCTGAATCAGAAGGAACAGGAGGTGCAGGTTCCCTTGGTGCTTTCCACCACTCCCTGGAAGTCTACACTCGGTTGATTGTCCACGGAAGCAGCAACATTGATAAGCCGCCTATAATCGCAGCCTTGAGACATGCTATTTTGCAATTCCTATAACAGTATTATAGGCAGACTGATCCCTAGCGACTGACACTACTCTGAAGTGTTAGTTATAGAACATCAGCTATATGTGTAAAGGCTTGAGACCTTGTCCTATGAATGGTACCTTTATACTGAGGGCCTCTATAAGCATTGAACTCTTGTAGCTACAGTTACTTGGGATGGACTACACAAAACAGAGTAGCATCTATAAAAGTCATTGGCTGTGCCTATAATCAAGGAGCTATGCAAAAGAGTGTTCATGCCTTCCTATAGGCCACGTTGCTTCCTACATTCGTTCCTATAGAGCTCGATAGAGCGTTGCAAGGTCGCATCCCTATAACAGTTGATTCCGAGATATTCCGGATGACTCTGAGATATTCCAGTTGACTCTACGTCATATCTATAAATAACAACCAGGGTCAAGGGTTGTGGGACTAAATATAGATGATTTGTGTCAAAACGGAGTTCTTAGTAACCAGTGTGTGCAACCACGGAGTTACAGACCTGATGAGAGCATCTACAAATATAAGGGTCACCTGTGGACCCTCGAAACACTAAAAGTTGGCTTTGTTCCTGGATATAGTCAGCTGATGTTCCCTATATAGGTTGCTTAGTGGTATTCTGAGAGTATTCCGAGATTATTATCAATATTTTATGTACTTGGCATTGCAGTAGGATATTTATAGATTGGCTGAATATGTATTTAAGTAGCAGCTTTCTTGGGATTTGACAGCTCATTGGAGTGCATCAGTACCCTCCAGGCTTGCATTTCGTCTCCTTCCTGCATTGGTGACAGCTAGTCAACTTTATAGGGATTCGACTTGGTGTGGAGTTTGGTTGGGAAGCCCATATAGATCGGTTGAGGCAGTCCAAGATAGGACTTGCTTTCGCTTTTGGGTCACTGTTGTTAGGTTGGATACTCAAAGGGACACTCAGTAGAGGTTCTAGATTAAATCTATAAGCTTTTGTAGCCCTATAGTGCGCTCTCAGACCAGTATAAGCATATAAGCTATAAGATATAAGCATATGAGCATATAAGGGTTTTGGTACAAGAATATCAGCTGAAAGCGAACACAAACCAGTCGCAGAAAGCCTATAAGACAGTCAGGCAGTCAGAGTGATGTCAGACACAATAGCCAATACACTGCCACAAACAGCGATGACCAAGGTCGCACTCAAGCTCTGGAGAGGGGAAAGGATGGAAAGAGGATAATAAGCACTATATTGCTAGTGGAGATATGACCAGCTCAAGACTGGAGAACTACCTACTACACTGCGGTATAAATACTACTACTAGACTCGGCATCGGGCGAACTACAAGTACATATATAGTATGTTCAGTCAGCTTCATGGGAAAGCTGAGTAAAAGCATGAGAAAGATATGTAAGAACATGTGGAAAACATGAGGCTGCAATGAGGCTGCAATGAGGCATCCATGAGGTGCTGACTGAGAGCGCTGTCAAGCATGGGAACAGCTGTCAATGGAGCGCATCAGTGATGCGCATGATAGCGCATCTGATGCGGACCTTGATGCGCCCTCACAGCCCGATGATCCGATCAAATACACTACTTGTACCTACTGTGATAAATACTCGAAAATAGACATGTTCATGACAAGTGAAATCCTATAAAGACTGTCAGACAGTAACAGAAGTCCTATAAGTGTTATATCCATGTACTCTGTGCGACCAGCCGGACTGACCGGTACTTCCGGTTGACCGGCTGGACTTCCGCACCTCGGGACCATCGGGTTTTTACGCAATGAAGGATTACTGAACATTTCCCGTTTATCCGCTGGCCTCTATTGTCTTCAACGTCGGCCTCGTCTTTCCCCGACGTTTCCGATCCAATTTCCCTTTTAGGAAATTAATTCTTATTGTCTTTATTGTACCGCAAATTAAGTGTCATGCCACAATTCCTTTAAGATACTATTAAATCTACATCTTAAATACTCGTCCTGTTGTTGAAGGTGGAATCGGAGCTCGGCGATATGTTCTCTTTCCCTCACGCGATTGTACCGGACCATTACTAATACGGATATTATTATACCGAGACCCATGGACGATAGCGGTATTACTACGAGATACATTAGTAGTCATCGGGCCCGTGGTCGGTTAAACGGCCTCGGCTAGCTTCCGATTTACTCATAGTACATTAGTATTACGGCCCGCCCATCTTGTATAAGTAGTAGCGCCTCTCGATAGGATTCCCTATCGAGAAGAACCTCGAATACATCGGTTTTCCTTCATAACTCGACCTAGGCGCTCTCCCTATTAAGTCGCTCTCGCCGAGTGGGCCTAGCCCAGCCGCTCGTGCTCTAACACTTCTCGATCAACACTGGTTATATCATGGCGGACCCTTCACCGCTGGCCGACTTGATAAACCAGTCTCTTCTGGATATCCGCAACGCCATTGCCAACAACCGACCGACCACCTCTTCGTCGTCTAGTTCGGCCATTGTCCAATGGGCTGGAACGGCTCTCCACCAGATATCCATCGCACTCCAAGCTATAGTGCCGAGGCTAGACGCCCGAATACTCGCCCTCGAGAGGGGGCCAGTTCTAGCGTCCTCCACTCCCGGGGGAGTAACCCCTGGAGTAACGTCCACTTCCCAGCCTCCGGGTCGTCAACCCCGATGCGCCAAGTGTCACGCTCGCGGCCATGCAGCTTCCGCATGCCGCACCACAAATCCTGCCGCTATGAGGAAGAGAGTCGCCCAGAACTCTAGGAGCGCCCGCGACGTACGGGCAACACTCCCTTCTTATCCTCTCCTCCCTCATTCCGCCAGTCTCGCATACACGGCACCACCTGTTCCTCTGGAGTTCGCATCTTACGCCGCGGACGCTAACGAACTACGTCGCCGTACCGCCCAATCGCGTCGAGACAAACGCCTTCGCAAGCGCGTTACTTCGACCGCCGTCTAGGACGACTTAGGTCGCGGGGGAGTGTTGAAGGTGGAATCGGAGCTCGGCGATATGTTCTCTTTCCCTCACGCGATTGTACCGGACCATTACTAATACGGATATTATTATACCGAGACCCATGGACGATAGCGGTATTACTACGAGATACATTAGTAGTCATCGGGCCCGTGGTCGGTTAAACGGCCTCGGCTAGCTTCCGATTTACTCATAGTACATTAGTATTACGGCCCGCCCATCTTGTATAAGTAGTAGCGCCTCTCGATAGGATTCCCTATCGAGAAGAACCTCGAATACATCGGTTTTCCTTCATAACTCGACCTAGGCGCTCTCCCTATTAAGTCGCTCTCGCCGAGTGGGCCTAGCCCAGCCGCTCGTGCTCTAACACCTGTATGTCTTGTACTTCAGTTTGATTATAAACGTTTTCTGCGCTATCTTCCTGTCTGAGTCCGAAGTCCGGTTCTTCGGTCGTCTTCGGTCTTACTCAGACTTGTCTTGAATCAGCCCGGCTAGTACTCTCGCCCTTACCCTCTGTGGTGTTGGGTTTCGCTATACCTCCCGGTCATCTCCGAATTTCCGGTCCACCGGTTACGTCCGGTCCTGATCATCCCGGTCTACGTCCCTTCCACTTGCACGGTATATAACAATAAGACAAAACCATGGTCCTCCTGTTAAAAGAGAAAACCCTATAAAGACTCGGAAATCCTTGGGTGACTTGGTTGGATTTTCAGTTCGCTTTCCTATACATACATTTGCATCCTATAAAATATCTTTGTGCCTAATACTTGGCTGTTGTGATGTTGACTGCGGTTCTGGTGACTGCAAGTAGGTCTGCGAGTTTCAGAAAGGTACGTCCTCTGGGGGAAATAATCAAGGCAGTGGAGTGTAGCAGGTTTTGTGAACGGTGTAGTTAATTTGATTTTAGTGCATGGGTTACCCCAAGCAGGTCTAATTAAATGCATATGGGGGTGCTATTAGGTATATCAGATCTGCTGGTGGTTATTCTGGGTGTTTGGGCGGCCGGAATATAACAATTAAGAGCTAAAAGAGTGCCCGGGTCGCTTCTCCGGGTGTGTTTTAGCTGAATTTCGCTTTGTATGTCGATGAAGGGGATTGATACTAGGCCTTCTCCTGCGCCAATCGACCTATTGCAACTCCTACAGTCGTTTCAGAGCAATGCGGGAGCACGAGTAGTGCTGGACTCGAGAGGATTTATAGTTTTCATGGTGTTTTATCACCAAAGACAGCGACCAGAGGGAAAATTCCTTGTCTCTGACCCTGTTTGTAACGTATACAAGGGGATCCGGGTCGTCGATTGAGGCAAATAAGATGATATGCTCAGGCGAGAGTGTCTGAGGAGTATCCGGATGTCGTATGTTACGGGTGGAAGTTCCTAGTCAGATCTATCCACAGAAAGGAAGGGCTGACCACGTTAGCGTAGATGGTGGGTCGAGGCTACCGCGCCCTGATTTCGTACATGAAGAACACAGTCCCAAAAGTTCGACTTTAGAGAATCCCCTAGGAAGGATCCCTTTGTCCCTATTGACTACCTGTCTACTGACTAATGGGCTCAGTGATTTATTGAAGGTAGGAGTGGAAAAGTGCGAAGGTAAAGGAGGAATGTAGGTAAAGGTGTTTTGGAGAGATTTGGGAGAGAGGATGAGAAAAGCGGTAGCGTGGGAAAGTGAGTGCGAGGTTGATGATGGGGAGTCTTGAGCTTATGTCAGACACAATAGCCAATACAATGCCACAAACAGCAATGACCAAGGTCGCACTCAAGCTTTGGAGAGGGGAAAGGATGGAAAGAGGATAATGAGCACTATATTGCTAGTGGAGATATGACCAGCTCAAGACTGGAGAACTACCTACTACAATGCGGTATAAATACTACTACTAGACTCGGCATCGGGCGAACTACAAGTACATATATAGTATGTTCAGTCAGCTTCATGGGAAAGCTGAGTAAAAGCATGAGAAAGATATGTAAGAACATGTGGAAAACATGAGGCTGCAATGAGGCTGCAATGAGGCATCCATGAGGTGCTGACTGAGAGCGCTGTCAAGCATGGGAACAGCTGTCAATGGAGCGCATCAGTGATGCGCATGATAGCGCATCTGATGCGGACCTTGATGCGCCCTCACTGGCCGATGATCCGATCAAATACACTACTTGTACCTACTGTGATAAATACTCGAAAATAGACATGTTCATGACATTACCCCCTTCTCTAGGGTTGTGTCCTCACAACGGCACGACAAGACTCAATCTTGCCATTCTCCCAGTTATACAAATGACCAGGCAGACGAGGGGTGGTGGTAAAGTTCTCCAAACGCTTGTAGATGAACCGAGTAGGGTGCAGAGGGGTGTTTTTTGTGGAAATCATCGATTAGATGGTCAGCTGCAGTAAAATCCGATGCAGGGACCCAACTATCATGCTCTTTGCCATAATTCTTCCAGTGGACAAAGTACTGCAACTTTCCTGGTGATGGAGCCTGGGGTGGGTTGAGAGGAGGTGCTGGATGATTGTCGTCATCATCATCACAATCAAGCACAACTCAGGGTTAATGTCAGACACAATAGCCAATACACTGCCACAAACAGCGATAGCCAAGGTCGCACTCAAGCTCTAGAAAGAGGAAAGGGATGGAGAGAGGATAATGAGCACTATATTGCTAGTGGAGATATGACCAGCTCAAGACTGGAGAACTACCTACTACAATGCGGTATAGATACTACTACTAGACTCGGCATCGGGCGAACTACAAGTACATATATAGTATGATCAGTCAGCTTCATGGGAAGGCTGAGTAAAAGCATGAGAAAGATATGTAAGAACATGTGGAAAACATGAGGCTGCAATGAGGCTGCAATGAGGCATCCATGAGTTGCTGACTGAGAGCGCTGTCAAGCATGGGAACAGCTGTCAATGGAGCGCATCAGTGATGCGCATGATAGCGCATCTGATGCGGACCTTGATGCGCCCTCACAGCCCGATGATCCGATCAACTACACTACTTGTACCTACTGTGATAAATACTCGAAAATAGACATGTTCATGACAGTTAAACAGCTGGAGGGAGTTCCATAAGTTGTAGTGTGGATGGAGGGGTGTTTGGGCAGGCTTTCATCCAAAGTGGGCTATTGCCAGGGAAGTACCTCTCATCAAATACTGCATGCTCTGCAATCACAATCTTCCTAGTCACAGGATTATAGAATGACCATCCCTTGTATTCTGCAGGATAACCCACAAAGATATGCTTCTGGAAATGAATCCCAGAAGAGTCCCTCTTGTCCTTCTGAACATGCACATAGGCAAGGCAGCCCCACACCCGAAGGTGTGACACATCAGGCTACTTCTTGAACCAAAGGGGCACCCTCTGACTGTGGTTAGCCCGAGTGACATTATCCTTGCAGATAAAATTTGGATGTGTATCTGATTATACCACGAAAAGTGCAAGGCCAGATAGCGGTATCCAGGGCGATTTGACTGGTCCGGATAGAGTCCCCCCCAGCAGTGCAAGCGACAGCAAACAGACCATCGTTGGGGAGGAGTGTCGCCAGGTTGGTTATCAACATCACGAGCAACTTGTTCTCTGAGTCTCATAAGGTCAAAATGTTCCTGTCAGAAATTGGATTTTGAGCAATAGAGGGAGGTCAAAGCACTCACTCATTGCAGATGCTGGGACTGATACAAATATAACCCGCATCACCACCTTTATGACTTTCAAGCTAAGAACATCGCATCAGAGCTTGAAAGAGAAAAGGCTAGATACATAAATACCTTGGCTCAAAGATCATTGGTGTCAGCAACTACTGGGGCCTCGGCTGCTCTGCCACACTGGATTGCGAGTTCTCCAGCTTGACGGGGCATGGGGTAGCCTTCAAGTTGAGAGGTATCCTTATCGTGATCTGCAGGAACCACACACTCTTCGGTTGGCATCAGGGTTTCCAGCAGGTCGTGAGGGGAGGGGCAAAGCATGGGTTCATCCAGGGCCGCCCAGATCTCATCTTGAGTGTCAGACACAATAGCCAATACACTGCCACAAGCAGGACTAGCCAAGGTCACACTCAAGCTCAGGAAAGAGGAGAGAATGGAGAGAGGATAATGAGCACTGTATTGCTAGTGGAGATATGACCAGCTCAAGACTGGAGAACTACCTACTACAATGCGGTATAAATACTACTACTAGACTCGGCATGGGGTGAACTACAAGTACATATATTGTATAATCAGTCAGCTTCATGGGAAAGCTGAGTAAAAGCATGAGAAAGATAAGTAAGAACATGTGGAAAACATGAGGCTGCAATGAGGCATCCATAAGGTGCTGACTGAGAGCGCTGTCAAGCATGGGAACAGCTGTCAATGGAGCGCATCAGTGATGCGCATGATAGTGCATCTGATGCGGACCCTGATGCGCCCTCACTGGTTGGTGATCTGATCAAATACACTACTTGTACCTACTGTGATAAATACTTGAAAATAGACATGTTCATGACATAAATCGTTCCACAAAGACCAGAATCATGTCATAACCATATGACATTGGAAGAGGGCCGATGAAGTCCATGGAGACAATCTACCAGAGCCGAGTTGGGACAGTGTTTGGAGACAGAGGTGCAGGAGGTGCCATTCTTCTTGGTTTGACTCTTTGGCAAGTTGGGCACCCATCTACATATGAACGAACGTCTGTCTGCAAACACGGCCACCAGTAGTTCCTAGTGATCAATTACCGGGTTTTGTAGCGTCCAGGGTGACCAGTAAGACTTGTACTGTGATGCAATCGGATAATGTCTTCGCTGAGATTCTTATCTCTTGGAATGTAAAACCGGTCTTTCCAAGTCACAACCCCATCATCCAGCTCTTGCCAGTCCTTTTCCTTGTTCACCAGAGCATGCTCAACCAGTTTGTCTCTGTTTTTGGCTAATTGCTTTATTCTGGCCATGATCTCATCACTGATGGCCGATGTATCATGATGATGAGCTCAGAAAAACTCTGGCTTGAGCAACACCACATCCACATTGTCACCCACCCCTTTCTCATGACCTGCTTGTCTCGAGAGGTAGTCTGCCTTTGCCATCTGCTTCCCTGGTTTGTGGTGCAGTGTAAAGTGAAATTCCTGCAACTCCACAATCCACCTTGCCTGTCTTCTGTTCAGCTTCTGGGGTTTTCAGAAGTATTCGAGATTTTTGTGATCAGTGAAGATCTCAAAGTCCTCCCTTGCTCCAAGCAGATACTGGTGCCACTCTGACAAGGTAAACATGATTGCATTTCCCTGTCATAGATTTCGTAGTTGTGCTCAGTTTCATTGAGAGCATGGGAAATGAAAGCAACAGGCTTCCATTTGCCATCCTCTTGCTGCTGAGTCAAAATTCCACCAGTTGCATAATCGTCTGCCTCCAACTGCCACTTGCCAACACTGTTTGGCATAGCCAAGACAGGTGCACTAGTGACCCACCGCTTCAGCTCATCAAACGCCTCCCGCTGCGCCTTTCCCCACCTCCACACCCCTTTTCCAGTCAACTCTTGTTGGAGCCAGTGATTGGGCTGTGCTATTCTTGCTTCTCTGATTGCTATCTTATTGTTCTGATATTGATCTTATTGTTCTTATTGTCATGATACAGATATTATTGTTCTATTGTGTTGATACAGATCCTATTGTTCTATTGTGTTGGTACACATCTTATTGTTTAGATAGAGATCTTATTGTCCAGCCTCCTTATTGTTCTAGTAGCTATATAAGTAGGCTAGTGTAGTCCTGAGTCCTCAGTTTCTTACTGTTGACTTCAGGCAAGTAGTTCACTCATTCACCAATACAGAGTTTCTTACTGTTGACTTCAGACCTCTGTGCTTGCCTGGTTTTATCAACTGCACCTAACTTGCATTTTTTTTGTTGGAAGATATCTGTGATTATAAAACATTGACAGCACCATTGTTCGAGCTGTGACCATAATTTTTCTTCAAGTAAGTGAGAGATTTGCAGGGCTTGAACTTTGTCTATTTCAGATGTAATGTTGCTCAAGTAAAAGTCGGGAATGTACATGTTGGAGGAAAAGTTGCCAAAAAAAAATGGTTTGGGCCCGAGTTGAACAAGTGAGGTCTGCAGAAGCTGATGATGGACAGAAAATGGTGCACCATGCACCACCAAGCCATTATACCTGATAACTTGTGGACAGTTTGGTCGCACAGGCTGGCCAAAAGAAAAGGCCTTGTAAGTCTGTGCAGGAATATATAACAGAACCTGGAAATTCAAAAGTAGTGGGATCTGCAAGCCATGTGCAATCTGGGAACAAAAAATTTTAGCTAGGAGACTACATAGCCTGGGCCCAAGTCGAATGGGTAGGGTTCTGTGGAAGCATGTGATACAACTGGACAATAGCCACAGATGCGCACCAAACACCACCAAGCTGTTATGAGGTATAACTTGGGGATGGTTTGGTTGTGCAGGCTATCCAAAACACAAGGTGTGTGTGTGTGTGAATGAACAGAAGGCAAGGTAAAAAGAAAAAAAAAGGGGATAGAATCAGGCAAGCACAAAGGTCTGAAGTCAACAGTAAGAAACCGAGGACTCAGGGCTATACTAGCCTACTTATATAGCCACTAGAACAATAAGGAGGCCAGACAATAAGATCTCTATCTAAACAATAAGATGTGTACCAACACAATAAGATCTATCTGTATCATGACAATAAGAACAATAAGTTTCATATCACAACAATAAGATTGTGCTTGGAGAAGCAAGAATTGTTGGAACCAGTGATTGGGCTGTGCTATTCTTGCTTCTCTGATCGCTATCTTATTGTTGTGATATCGATCTTATTGTTCTAGTAGCTATATAAGTAGGCTAGTGTAGTCCTGAGTCCTCAGTTTCTTACTGTTGACTTCAGGCAAGTAGTTCACTCATTCACCAATACAGAGTTTCTTACTGTTGACTTCAGACCTCTGTGCTTGCCTGATTCTATCAAGAATAGCACAGCCCAATCACAGTGATTATGGCATACACTTTGGGCAAGTTGGTGCACTGAATTAAAAAAAAAAAAAAGAAACACCTTCAAGCCAAGAATGACTTGGGCCCAATTCGAACAGGAGTCCAAATATGAGTGGAAAAGAGCCTCCCAGATGCGCACCACACACCACCAAGTCATTATACCTAAATCTTGGGGTTCAATAAGGTATGTCTGTTCATTCAACTTATTTGCAAAGGCCTCAGAAGGGGTTGGAAAAGTTTGAAAAAGTCCACTAAATCATTGTCCTGCAGTATACACTGAAAACTTCTCTCTCTGATGCCACCAGTCAAGGTTAGTGTTGAAGTGTGGGACTTCCAGCACCCTCATTTGTCTCACATGATTTCGCTTTGTGGTCACATGATTACTTACTCATCTGCTTACTGATCACCTTACTCACCTGCTTACTGAGCACATCACATGACCCCTTACTCAGCTGCTTATTGAGCAGCTTATTCATATTACTCATTTCCATTACTCAGCTATTTGTAGTTAGTATATATACCAGGCATGTAAACCTGGAGTCCTCAGTTTCTCACTGTTGACTCCAGACCACTGTGCTTGCCTGATTCTAACAGTTAGGTGGTTAGGGGCTGGGGGTTAGGGTGGTTAGGGTTAGCAAAGGACATCAAAGAAGAAGGTTAGGGGTTAGGTTTGATGCCATCAATTTTGATCGCCTATCAAATCATGTGACCCATCACTGTATCCACATATAGACACATTGCCAAAGACCCTAGGGCAGCTTGCCCTAGGTCTGGGTATCAGCTTTCCCAGTTAGGGTCAAAGGCTTGTTTGCAAGCCATACCCTAACTGGGGAAAAAGTGCGGTGCTCATGGCTGTGTTTGTAGGTGGGACAAACCTTGTTTGGCTCATAAGGGTGATGGGTGGTAGTGATGGTGTCCAGAATCAATATGGTGCTGCCAGGTTCAAGTCCGACACTAATTGTTTCATTTCTTTTTAATTAAGGCCTGGCTCCACAGTTGGTGCCCACATTGTAATGTGTGCATCTGTTACTGTGCTTCATGGGCAATATTGTTATTTAATGGCAACATTGCATTGCACCTGCAATATTAGTGGCCAATAAGTTAGTGGAAAAGCTGCAATGTGCATACCACAATATAGTGGCCACATTGTAATAAACCTACAGCCACACCTGCTTCTAGACTCTCTCTCTCGCCCCTTTTGCTTCATATCTCGCATAATATCTCACATCACCATTACATCCCTTCTCAAATACTTACGCAGAAAACAGCTGTCAATGCGATGTTCTAGAGATTACTGTTTCTATGCTTGCCTTGTCATGGTTCAAAATTACATGTGTCCCTCATCATTAACATGATGAGGAGTTGGACTCAGACAAGGCTGGTACAGCGGATGGACGCAACAGCCGATGGAGGAGATAAAAAAGGGGGAAGAGCAACTTGAGAGCAACTGATGTTTACAACTGTACAAGCATTGTGAATGAACCATTTCTTTGTTGGATTGTCCCATGTTGTCCTACTCTCAATGCTCCTCTAGATCTGGTGCTTCACATCCTATGGCCAAGCATGCATGCTTTCATATCAATGGCCCTTCTCTCTTCAACCATGACAATATGTATTAATTTTCTGAATCTTAGAAACACCTGTCAAATATGTGGACGAAGGCTTCAATGTTGGAGGACGCGTGCATTTTTCTGTGAATGGTCTGAAGACTTGTGTTGCAGTGTACTGCCTGCCCTTCCTGGGTGAGCCTCACCGCCATATCTCTAACTCGACAATATTGAATGCACTGACATGATCTTCCCACCAGCTCGCTGCTGACAAGCACAGAATCTGCCCCTCCTGTCTCAAGAATCTGAATGGTCTTCATAAACACAGCAGCATCACCCTTGGGCACCTCCATGCAGTGCTGCTCTCACCATTAGCTCTGCAGCAGCAAGGGCCGTGACGCAACAGAGTAACACCGGTTATGGCCATTGTTGCCACCCATCAGCACACTGTCTGCGCCAAGCCCCGTCTCAACACCCTGTTCTGGCAACATTGTCCAGGCCCCACGTTCCCTGTCTGAGTCTGGAATTTCAGTTTCCTCCACGACCCTGCACCATGGCAGCGTGGCCCCGCCCCCATCCTCATTATCAAACGACTCTGGCACCTGTGGAGAGAACTCCTAGTGCCCTGCAGTCATGGTCTCTGTGTCAACAGCTCCTGCCCCAATTCCTTTCAGCCCCACTCAATACACTCCTCCTCTTCCTGGTGCCCATTTTACTCTTATACACGAGCAAGACCAAATCGAGGTATTACTCCTACCATACCAAGAGGGAGATCCAGAATATCATCCACATCGAATGAGGTCACTTGGTCAACAAATCCAGGGATTTTGTCTGCTTTCAAGTGGCACTCTTGTGAGTTTCCAAGAATATAAATTCTTTTGCAGTTGGGGAATTAAATTGGACACAGTTGCTAAAATTTGGGCCATATCTGGTGGATCGAAACCCTAGAACTGCCTACAGCGCGGTGTTCCCTATTGGGGCTGCCCTGTTCCACAAGGTGTCACATATCTGACAATTCACAGTGCCAATTATCATTGGAGTACAAAGGACCGCTGTGATCTCAATACAAGATTGTCCTTTGTCATTGTTGGCACAGCAGATGTGAGAGAGCCCTTGCCACTGGAACTGTGCCAGTGCGTTGTGCATGTGCACACTGACCAGAGGGGGAATACACTGTGGGCATTGCATCATTTGATCAAGGGGTTTATACTGAACATATTCTGAACATATGACACATCAGTCATATGTTCAGAATATGTTCAGAATATGTTCAGTCATGTGATCCTGCACATATGCTGATTATACTTAAAATAAGATCAGCATATGTTCAGTATAAACCCCATGATCAAATGATGCAATGCCCACAGTGAAACAAGGTTTGTCCTATCCTGCAGACACAGCCACAAGTACCGCACTTTTTCCCAGTTAGGGTATGGCTTGCAAGCAAGCCTTTGACCCTAACTAGGAAAGCTGATACCCAGACCTAGGGCAGGCAAGCTGCCCTAGGGTCTTTGGCTGTGTGGATACAGTGACGGGTCACGTGATTTTGATGGGCATCAATTTTGATGGCATCAAACCTAGCCCCCCCCCCCCCTAACCTCTAACCACCTAACCACCTAACCTCTTTTATTTGACATCCTTGCTAACCCTAACACCCTAACCCCTCCCTAACCAAGGCCCCCAAACCCTAACCCCTAACCAACCTAACCTGCTAACCTGACCCCTAGCGGGGTCGTAGTAGGGGAGTGCACATTGCAATGCCCCCCAGGCCTGGGAAAGTAAAGGGGGAGTTGGAACACACCCCTCTGGAAAAGCCAGGGTGCATTAAAATGCACTACCAAGTACTGTTGCCCTCTCAGAGGGCACCAGATAGGCACACAATTTGTATTGCAGCTACAGTCAATCCATGGTCCTTGCACCATCACTGCTCCTTGCACCATCTTTTATTTCCGAGCCATCTGATAAGAATTTCGTCTGATTGTTGCTGGTGGACTTGTAGGGATGGACCCATCGTACATGCCTGTAATTTTTTCGACATATCAAATTTGATAAATGTGCCCCATACCACTGATTTTGGCGGCACCACAGATTGTTGGCAACCATGCTTTGAGAAAAATCATTTTTTTTTGCCAGAAAAATTTCAGGGGACTCTTTAGCATAGTGGGAATTCCATACAAAAATATCTAGTACATCGGACCCCAAATGGCTGAGCAACGCGCCCAGAAAGTGGAGTGATTGCATCATATTCACATGGGGCCATCACACATACAAACAAGTCTTTCATGCCACTCGCTCTCATGCCTCACGTTGTCAGATATAAACTACAGAATGCTGGGAAGGAGAGATGGAAAAGAGATGATGCCAAGAAGGCAGCAGTTCGGGTCTACAAGCTAGAACAAGATAAATCACGCAAAGAGCGACAGCTCATCAGAATCTGAGGAGGAGTTTGGTTACGAGTTGGAAGAGGACATGTAGGTGGTAATATTGGGTGCCACAGCAGAGCACACAGTCGATGTTACGAAGTCAAAACGGAAAAACGGCTCATTTTTGCGCTTATTTGTGCATGTTGCAAGGACTGCTTATGGCCGAAATGTGGCCGACAGCAATCAATGCCGAACTTGCCAAATTCATCCGATTTCTTCAAATCTTTTTGTGGTGCCATGGTCTATGGGTCCATGCTCACCTTCTGCGGCTTTTATCTCATACAAAAAGTGCCAAAACTCACGGAAAAAGTGTGTTCTTCCAAATGTGGTGCAAGGACCGTGGATTGACTGTAGGTGTGTGACTTTGATCATGCCAAGTATGAATGTGTGGAGGTTGAACACATTTTGTGTCCTACCCCAGTTTTATCAAGTGTGATGTCATGAAACACATGTGTTCATGACTAGCCCCTATTTATTTTTCAAGTTGTGGGATATATTTTGGATATGTAGAAGATATAGTGTATATAGGATATCTTCTCACTGTGGACAATGCCAGGTATACTGACCCAGGCTTACCCTGAGTATACCCTGAGTATATTCTAAATAAACTCAAAATACACTCAAAATATACAGGTTCAGTATACTCTGAGTATATTCTCAATATGCCTGAGGTATGCTTAAGATATACTGACTCAGTATATTCTGAATATACTCAAAGTATACTGAAGAGTATTATTAAAGTATACTGAGTCACCTGATTCAGAGTATACCGACTCAGTATACTTTGATCATATTATTAATAATCAGAGTCCAGAAAAGGCAAATTTTGGACAATAGACAACAACAATAGTACACAGACAAGACAGGACAGGATAAGACAAGACATGAAATACAAAATAAGACACAACAAAGACAAAACAAGACAAGACAGACAGACAAGAGAAGACAAGGTGAGACAAAACAAGACAAAACAGACAGACAGGACAGACAGACAAGACAGACAAGACAGACAGGACAGACTAAATATGACAAAATATGACAAAACAGACAGACAAGACAGACATGTAACAAGATACTTCTGTAGCACATTGGACATGTTGAGGTTGCAGTATAAGGTCACATGTTTGTATGAATTGATTACCAAGCTGAGGTCTTGGTTGAGTTTTCTGGGCCATGTGGGTGGCAAGGAGTAGGACAGAAAATGTGGGAGAATTTGAAAAGTGGTAAGGTGTGCTGACAACAGGGACATTAGGACTAGGAATTGAAAAAAGGTTTGCCTGTCCAGAGTGGGGAAGAAAAAGTGATTTCAAGTTCATCAAGGAAGAAGAGATTGATAATAAAGATAGGGTGCGGAACTAACTGAGAGTTTCATGGAAGACTGTCTCAGTTCTCGGATTCCAAATAAACCTGGCTTGTACACAAAGTTGTGCATCCAACTATGGTGTGGAGGAGATGCGTGGGTTGCCAGAAATTTAATTTGAAGTCGACCAACTGCCAGGAAAGGTTTGCAATCTGCTTGTCTGGTTGAAGTGGGTGAAATTGGGTCTTGCGACCCAATTAAGAAATATCCACTGAGCTTGCACAGGTTGTTTTGCATCCTGTGGCAGTGTGGAGAAGGTGTGTGGGCTGCCAGAAAATTAATTTGAGGTCCACCAGAGGATGGGAAAGGTTTGTATTTTGCTTGTCTGGCTAAAGGGGGCAAAATAGGGGTGTGGGCTCAAATTGGTGGTATGCTGAAAGCCGTGCGCTGCACGGGTGATAGCGGAGGAGGAGGCCACACGCGATCCTGATACAGTACCACCAAGGGCAGAGAAGATCAAGCTCTGGTTACCCAGTGAGCTCTCAGCCGACGATCTCCTCCATGGTTGTGCGCGCGGGCTTGTCAAGATCGAGACAGAGCTGCGAGTCTCACAGTGCCTGGAATGCACTGGTTACCCTGCGGAGTCGACTTCACGCAAAACGCCACCTCATCAGTTTCTGCAACGCAAACGTGACTGGACAGAAGGCTTCGACAAAGGCTTACACCCTCATCGGCCAGGTGGGGGACCACGTCAACGCAAGCGCTGCAAAATACCGTGTGGCACGTGTGGCACTTGTAGTGATGGATGTAGTGCTCGACGAGCGCATGCAGGAGCTCAAGGATGCGGATATCTCGCTACCTGGAGATGTGTTGAGCGATACAAAGGCAATTAAAAAACTAGCAGCGGTAACAGGGGAGCGCGGGGCTCGAGTAGCGAGGAACGCGCCAGGGGAATCTAAGAGGGTGATGTCGTGGATCTGGATGGCACAGGGAGTGAGGCCAGAGGGCGAGCAGGAGATTCATGATTGTAAGTCCCAGAGTCTTCCCATTTTGTGAAGACTAATGGATATGATAGCGGTACGGGTCGAATGGGCGTGCGCAAAGGCACGGAAGCTGAGATGGGAGGAGGAGGTGATGTTATTGAGGGAGGAGATGCGGCGGGTGATGCAATATTTGGAGTGGCAGGCAGGCTGGTGGAAAGAACGCGAGAACTCACGTCCTGAGGCTACAAGGGAGTTGCGTGCTGGAATCAAGCCATTTGCGCTGAAGCAGGCCACATTCCATCTCCACATAGCCGCGCACTTCCGCAAACCGTTGGAGCGAACCAGCAGCGGAGGCGGCATGCAAAGTGCTGCCAGCGATACCCCTGGACCTGGAGGGAGTTGAGTTAGACCAATTTTTTGCTATGCGAGATTAGATAGCAATTTTATTTTATCTTTGTTTTATCTTATCTTATCTTATCTTATCTTATCTTATCCTATCTGACTTCTTTGGGACTTCCGCCTGAACAGCGCAGTTGGTTGTGACAATACAATTTGCGTGGGAAAGAAAAGGTATTAAATGAGGCAGCTTCAGATCAATAAATATTAAATTAGGTAGGATCAGATCAAAAATGCTGAATAAAAATTAAATGCGGATCAATGGGCTCCTGATATGGACTGATCAGCTGAAGGCACCCCAATATAGAAAACCCAGCAGCCGGAAAGGTGTGATATTAGCGTAATACATATGGCTGTAGCCATCTATGGCTAGCGTCGTGTGTTTAGATAGGAGGTTTTCATGGCTACAGCCATGCAGTAGTCTAAATAGTACAGCTACGGGTGATGGTGCCGAGCTCCGGTTACGTCCATATACTACGCTACAACTGTCTCAAATCAGCGCTCCTTCCGCTGCACAGAATCACCTACTGTGTTGTTCCAATCTCGCCCCCGAACCTCGGAATCGGACCCCCCGCGATCAATACTGTCTGGAGCCCTGTGTACTCATGCAACCCTCGCCGTATCGGCCCCATGAACCGGCCAATTGCGTCAATGCACCTTTACCCGAAGCAGATCAGTTCACGACCCCACTTGAGATGCATGACACGACGCCTACCTCTGCCACACCTCAGGACTTTTTGATGCGCCATCCTTCAAAGCCTTATCGAAGGCCACCTTCGCTATGCGCGCCTCCTCCACAGCGCGCCCTCGGATAGTGTTCTGCTTCTCCTCAGGCAACTCCCTGAACAACTCCCGTGCAATCTTGCTTCAGAATGGCGCATTCGGCTTCTTTGCGTTCGCCTCGCTGTCCGCGTCGACTGACATTTCAGCAGCCCACCTCGCTGTGACCATGGCTGCAATCTCCTCGTCATATGATTCATGCATGAACTGCTGATAGGCTTGGCACACCTTTGGTAGGCGAACTACTCCCGAAATTTGGGCCAGGAGCACCGCGTAGGGGTCGTCCTTGCACCCCGCTCGGGTCCCCACTCATTTACGAATCCGCCGCACCCGATACTTGAGCCAGCGTTGAATATGCTGTTCGCCATGTTAATACTACGTCAACCACGACACGATAACATCAAATAACTCACCACATTCAATTCCTTGCGACGACTGTGCCGCACGCCTTCTTCCTCCTCTGTCAGCTCCTGGCTCGCGGTCGCCGCCAGTGGGTTGTACAGTGGCAATGGCAGCTTTGGTTCCTCGTGGTCCGCGAGCCTCCAACTGATTTGTGTGCGGTACTCGTTGAAGACCGCCTTGATGTAGTCCTGCTCTGCCCACCACCCATGTTCCAGCGCGTCTGCGTACGGCTCCACATGCGGTGTCAAAAGCTCTTCGCGCACACCCTCCACCCACAACTTGTTGCTCCAGTGTTCTTCTTTCGACTTCCGTTTCCACTTGCGTTTTCTGCTGCACACCATGTCTGGTGCAGCCTTCGTCAGCTTTCCCTTTCTCTTATTACAGCAGTTTGCATTAAGGATGGCAGTAACCTAATATCAGTAAATAGAAGCAAATTTGATCCCCACTCTTGTCCTACTCATATCTCGCTCATATCTTGCTCAATTGGCCTGAAAATAGGTGCGTTTTTATCGGATTAAGCAGGCAAAGTTAACGGTATAGGCCTCATCCATTCAGTACCCCGTTCAATTTTGGTCAATTCCGCTGCGGTGCGCCCCAGCCTGACACCTTGTCGCGTCTCTTCCAGGCGCATTTCTGGGCGATTCGGGTCATTCTTAGTGCGTCAGAATGCGTTTTCTTAGGGCTATTCGAAGATACTCATTGTTCCTTCTAGTTGTCCGCTTTCACATACTCAAGTTTCTCCAGGCCGACGTCGCTTAGGCCGCCACTGTCGCGTCTCTTCCGAGCTCAAATCCTGGCCGTTTGGGATCTTTCCAGGCACGTTCGAATCACCTTTCTTTTCTCTATTTTATGGTACTCATCGACAGATCCAGGTCCAAGTCCCCATCCTGCTCTACATTGTCTCATTCTCGTGCTTGGCCAAGTTTGCTCTCTGCAACTACACCACTACCAGTTCTCCACTAAATTCCTTCATCTTTGGCTTGACAACAACACTCTGACGGAGCTATCAATCCGTTTACTTTTCCTGACTCTCCTCTGCCCCTGCGCCGATTTCTATTGCTGTCTTTCTGTGTGCTGAATCCCTCACTGAGTTCTTGATCATCTACATCATCCCCCCTGTTCCCTTATTTTGCAATCAAGTCCCTCTCTATGGGTCGAAGATCTGCTCGTGTAGCTTCGGCTTCCATATCCACCAACATTGCCTCTATTGCCGCTGATGACCTTGCGGACTCGGACGACAAATTCCCCCTTGACCTCTGTAATGTTGATCAGAACTCCTTAGTTGGCTCTGACAAAGAAGACGATGATGAAGACGACAATGGCGAGGACAACGACGACGATGATGACGAGGACAACATCGAGAACGATGCCGATGTTGAGCTTGAGGCTAACCATGACTCTGAGAATGACTCTGGGGAAGACAGTTCTGACGAGGGCGCAGTGGTCTTGGGCAAGCGAACACGAGGTCCTGCCAAGAATAAAGGTACTACTTTTGCAGCTTAACAGACCACCGTGCTGAGCACTGAGCATTTATCACAGTCAAGCCTGTAAAACGAGAAATCACCTATATGATCTCTGTCTATTCTCCGGCCCAAATGAAGAAGGCAAAGTCGTCTCGCGGTGCCCCCATCACTGATGTCATCACTCTTGACAATGACGAGCCGTGGGATACGCTTAAAGCACAAATTCTAGCGAAAATTTCTGCTGCTCTGAATCCGAATCCTCTCATTTACGACAACTACGATGTGGTATTCACTGTTCAGACACATGTCCCAGAACCAATTCATCTTGATACGGCAGCAAAGTACAAGCATCTTGTCTCGAACGCACTAAGAATCAAGAGCTCAGCCACGGGAAAAATTGTTGTGGAGCCGAAATTGGTCAGTGGTCGCAGATCACATTTGTGTCGGTGCTCATCTCACTCCATTTATCCCAGACACGGGCCGCAGCGATTGCGGTTGATGACAATGATGACGAAGATGAGCCAAAACGGAAGAGAAGGAAGACGATGGTAAGTTGGAGGTAACGCGCTGGTCTTGCATTCTAATTGTGTTCCAGGTTCCTAAAGAACGTGACATACCTCCTGGGAATGAAGCCAAAAATACCCAAATCGGCGCCATACGAGCAAAATGGTTGTGTCCCAACCCAGGCAGTCCCTGTGGAAGCACCTACTGCTTCGTACATCCGGATAAGCCCGAGCACTTCCCTCTCAGCCACCAATCCATCGACTCATGGGCCTCTGCAATCGTTCGTAATTTCTTCTCATCAGCAATTTATCATTCAAGCCTCGATTATTTATAGCTCAAGGGGAATAATTTTGCCACGCTTGATAAGCCGCCGAATAATGAGCTTTTTGATGAAGTAGGAGCTGCCGCACTATCTGCCTGTTCACCGTTGCTTCAGCGCCGACTGGATGCAAAAGAGAAGAATTCCGCCTCATCTGCACCGCAGATCAACTTTAACTTCCCACCTGAATTTGCTGCTTTGCTACGGCCGCCTGCCCCTGCTGCTCCAGCTCCTCCTGCTCCTCCAGACCCTCACACAGCTCTCCCCCACCCAACTGTCCCGATGCTCACACCCCATCCGCTCATCCTTGGCCCTAATCTCTCCATTGCACAATTTTGCGAACAATATAACCTCGACGACGACATCAAGGAGCGCTTCTTACAGAATAAATTCCGTTTCACTGACTCCTTCAAGTACATCGAGTTATCTGAACTAAAGACATTGGAATTTATGGGCGGTGAAATCACGGAGTTGAAGGCGGCAATTGAAAAATGGGCACAGGGCGTAGTTTAGATCAAATTGTATCAGAACACATGCATACGAACACACAGAACATTGGGTGACTTTCCATAAGCATAAAATATTCTGGGGGAATATCCGAGCTTTTTTGAGAGTTCCAGTGATTGGATCAATCCGTTTAGTCGACGCTTTCTTATGGGAAACCACTCAAACAAATTTATTTAGTCCTGAGTTGGTCCTGAGCTTTTTATATTTCGCTCCCAATTCGATTATGCTTGACAGCTGTTTGAAGCTCGGGATCGCGCCAAATAACGCGTCAACAAACACGCTCTTTGTTACATCCTCCCCGCACAGTCCACCAACTATGGATCTTGACATGACAATACTGCTTCAACAAAACGAAGAGATGGAGGAAGATGAGCTGGAGCATGAGCAGAGGCAGATAGGGTCTGCAATTGCTCTCATCCTACTTGGCGCAGAGGAAGCACGTAAGCGACGTGCCGAGAGGTGCAAACCAAGCAGGCTATATTGCTGTCGGCCTCAGCTTCTTCGAAACCCTTGCAGAACAACGCCCTGGCAGGTGCTCTACGCAAGCCGCAGTGATCGCGCCTACATAACGACAATGGGCTTTGATGTTGAAACATTTCACGCCATCATTGCTGCAGGCTTTGGCGACGCGTGGAACACCCTCCCCATACCTCGCGTCGGTGTTCCCCGAACCAGCGCTCCGCGACCGGGTGCGCGCTCTCTAGATGAGTGTGGAGCCCTCAGTCTGGTTTTGCACTACCTCAATTCAACAATGCGTGAGATCAGCTTGCAACAGATCTTTGCGCTGATTCCGAGTACAATTTCACGATATATAACTTTTGGGCTACACATTCTTCTGGATACGCTTCGGTGCATGCCCAATGCTACCATCCAGTGGCCGAAGCACTGCACGGACTTCGAAGAACTTAACAAGCTGATTGTGGCATGCCATCCCCACTTGGCCGGTGCTTTCGCAAGCATCGATGGGCTCAATCTCCCTTATCAGACTTCGGACGACACAGAGATCGAAAATGTGACGTACAATGGCTGGTTGTGCGAGCATTTTGTGAGCTCTGTTTTGGTATTTTCCCCAAAGGGTGAGTGTCATCTCATTCAGTCCCCGCTCACACTGATCTCCCTTTTAGGGACCATTATTGCGGCAAAGCTCAATGCGCCGGGTAGCTGGCACGATTCCCGGCTAGCCCAATCGATTTACGACAAGCTTCGCAAAAACACACTGGACGACTTCTATCTTGTCGCAGATACTGCTTTCCCTCGCGGCTCAGAGCGTATTGAAGGGAAAATCCGTGCTCCCATCAAAACTGGGCAAGAAATTTCAGGAACCACGGCCGAGATCGAGGAGAGGTTACACTTTGATCGGCAGCTGCTGTCATATTGCCAGACGGCCGAGTGGGGTAATCGTGGTCTCCAAGGATCTTTTGGGCAGCTTAGGATCCCACTTGAAATTGCGCATCAAAGTCGGCGCGGAGATCTACTTGAGATATGTGTTTGCTTACACAACTTATGTGCGGAGCGTGTGGGTCTTAACCAGATCCGCACGGTTTACATGCCCTTATGGCAGGAGAATGCGGCAGAGGAAGAGATATGGAAGAATTTCGAGAACATGATGTTCTCAGAACAACGGAAATCTGACCGTGTAGCACGTTTCCATACATTCCCAGTTTATGAGTAAACACAGTAGTTCATTGACCTCGTAGACACTATTAGATGAAACATAATGTAGCTAGATACGACAAGAAAGAGTGATGGGTGAAATAACAGTTGTACTAGTTGGGAGGTAATGTAGTGGGGAGACAATGTAAATGAGTGTATGTATGAGAATGTTCAGTCAGCATCGTCAGAAGGCTTGACACCTGGACCAGATAATGACGGGTAGACAGTGTTGTTAACGAGAGTGAGAGGTCCAAGCGGAGACGAAGACGAAGGGAAAGCCAGATAGTTGGCGCCGACGGTGGAGTGGGAGCGAGGATGTGTGGAGCCGGCGAAGAAGTTGCGAGAACTTGACGAGGCCACCGGATCAGAGCTGGGATCGAGGTTTTCCTTGTCGGAGTCGTTGTCGCTGTCTGAAGAACCAGAGATCCAGTAAGTACATGCACCGCCGTCTCTGTAAATCTTCTCACAGCGGATCTGCTTCTTGTTCTTCTCGTGACGCGCTGTGGAACGGGAGCGCCCACGAGAATCCCTCCGCCCTCCTATATCCGCCATCTCAAGCAAAAGTTCTGCGCGATCCCAAGCGCGTTCCATGTCATGGACACAACTGGTCATGATGGTGATTTGGGAGTGCAGAGATTCAATGGTGGCTTGGGAGTCTCGAAGTTGCTGGTTAACAGCAAGGAGCTGGGTAGTGTGGAGAGAGCGCTGAGAGCGCTCATCATCGCGCTGTCGCTGGGGATCGGGATCGAAGGCGCACGAGAGCTGGTTAAGCATTTCCGGGGCGTCGCGGCGTTGATTACGATGGAGGGGAGGGGAGGGAACACGCCGAGCAACCACAGTGCACACGGTGGGTCGTTCAATGAGCTCGACATCCGAAGAGCTGTCATCAGCAGCAGCTTCATCGAAATCAGAATCATCGAGGTCGCGGGTGCCAGCGCGCTGGTTAATCAGCTCTTCGATCTGATGTGTGCGCCTGATCTCTGGGGGACATGTTGCGTCGCCAGTGGGTTTCTTTACCTTGAGATACTACAAGACAAGGTCAGAAGTGATAAGAGTTGCAGTAATACTGCGCACCTGCTTGTACTTGGTCTCCAAGGACTTCAATGACCGCTCAGGACGCCCCGCCTTGCGCACATAATCATTGAACCCCGCCTCGATGACAGCCCATCCCTTGTGTCCAAATGGAAGCTCCTCCTCGGTGAGATCGAGCAGCACCTTCTGATCCTCCTTCGAGTAGTTACCTGACCTGGAAGGACGACCACGCTTCGTGACAGGCTCATCGCTGTCATCGCCCGAGTCCACTACATAGCACCTCTTCTTCGCTTTCTCCTTGCCCTTCCCCTTCTTCTCCTTCGTCTCCTTCGTCTTGCCTCGAGCGCCCGCAACCTTCTTGGCAGGCCGGAGGCCATGGGCACGTGCGATAGTGGTGGGATCGGTAAGGTCGCCATTGTCGGAGTCAGGAAGGGGGGGAAGGTGAAGCTTGAATCCTGTGTTGACGGAGCGCGAGGTAGAAGCTGCAGCCATTGACGAAGACGGGCGCATGGAGTGATCGTAGTCCTGTGCAAAATTAGTTTCATTACAGTAATGGGAGAATGAGGCAAACACACTTGGGGTAGATGGGCTTGAGAGGCTAGGAATGTAGCAAATGGGACGGTATTTGACTGCGCATTAGTAGGCTACAATAATTGCCATAAGCACGAGCAGTGAAAGTCAGACTGGATATGCATGGGGGGCATTGGATTGTGGGGGACCCAGGTGCCATTCGTGTTGAGGCACCAACCTTTGCCGTCAATGTCATAGTGTACACCATCGGGGGGTTGAGCGAAGGAAGGACGATTGGGATTGGACATGACTTGGAACAGAATTTGTAACTAGAGAGGAAGATGTAAAGGAGGGAGCAGAAGGGAGGAAGGAAAGGAAGAGGAAACACATGAGTATGGACGCAGTTGTGCGTCTTTATGGTACAGAGGCTCGGACTCATCAGGGAGGCATCAAGTCAAGTAGACTTTTGTCGAGAGGGAGACTGCCATAAATGATAGCAACATAGAGCAGGAACATGTAAATCGTTGCCAGAGAGTAAGCCAGGAGGGAGCCATCGAGCCCTAGCATAGTGACCAGCCAATGTCAGGCGGTCTCGGGTATGTGGTGGCGAGTGGAGGTAAAGCCAGTGCTGTCACGGTGTGGTGACCTGTGACACAAATCCTAATTGGGATTGATGATGGGAGGAGCAGCCCGATTCGTTATATTCTCAGAAATGCTGAGGATATGAAAGTCTGTACAAGGGGTAGGTACCCCCCCTCCAGACTATCATAGAATTGAATAGATCTGCATTAAATCACGTCCGTTTTGGCCCGTCGCATTGATGGGGTCCTGACAGCTGCCTCGGCATCGCGGCAAAAATGGCTCAGATATTCCCCAGGAATATTTTATGCTTATGGAAAGTCACCCATTATGGGGTAAAGACTCTAGAAATAACCGGCGTGAATAAAATAACCCGTCGCATCTTCTGCGGTAATAACATTCATTGCCTCAAGCATGTCGTAAATGTGGGCGTGTGGTTCAACATCGTCATCGTAAATGAACAGATCATTATTGCGACGGATCCAGGCCTTTATCTTCGAAAAAGCCTCCTCAATAGGATTGAGATCTGGGGAATAGGGCGGGAGGAAGAGAATTCGGACACCTACAACCGAACTAGTGATGTTTTCAAATAAAATGAAGGGATTATACCAAATCGATCACAAAGGTCCAGAACTTCCTCACCATGATGTATGCGCGCGTTATCCATGACCAACATGCTCAAGGGGCCTGGGAACGGAGAGCACAGAGGAAGCTAATCAACACGATTATTTCAAGTTCCGGGATCACTAAAAAATAAAAATGCACCACCTGGTGTTCCAGAAAATGCAGGTACTCGTCGCGATGCAAAGAACCCTCCACCACCATGCTGGCCATTATTCCGTCAATGGTGAGCAATCCTATTCCAGTTACCCGGCGTCCTCGAACGAATTTCTGGCGCTTGTATGGTATGCACAACGTCCTTTCTTTGCATGTCCTCGGTGACGGGAAGGTGTCTTGTCATTCTTGGAGGTCTCGTCGAGGAAGCCAAGGTACTCTGGGGGGGATACTCCGCAGCGTCACCTACAAAATTGTTTCGACTTGGCTCGTTCCGCTCCTGTGCAATAACAGTAAGCTGCTTGCTCGACATGCCGGCTCGTTCCAGTTCCCGGTGAATGGTGGTGTAGTGGACAGATATAAAGCGATTGGTCTCAAGAAGACGGAGCAACTCGTTGAGGAACCAATCGGGCTGTGTCGGAGCAGCCGCAGCAGGTACTGGATGTCATCGAAGTGGAGGAGGCGTGGGCGACCAGTATTTTTTGGATTATGTTTCACAACATCACCAGTAGTCCGCCATAGGTATAAAATACAATAGAAGGTGCGCTCTGAGAATCCACAGCACTTTAGAATATCCGGGAGCTCCATCTGTCCGGCTTCGTAAAGGTTCAACGCAGCAATCTTGACATCGCGACTAATTTTGCGATATCCCATGGCTAAGGGGGGGAAGAGAGTCAGCAGGAGTAGAGTGTGTCGTCTAGCAAGAGATGGAACGATTTGGAGGAGAACTGGCAGCAGTGGTCGGTACCAACTACTTAATCTCGACATTATACAAATCTGCCTACGATATCGCGGTCTGCTCTGGGTCCTCAGCCATGGTACCGTGCAGATGCAAAAGCTTTTGAAGCTGCCCCGCCCTCAAGTCTGCCCGGGCCGCAATCTGGTCGGCACTAGCATGGTGCTCAAAATTGGTGTCGGACTGATACCCATTCTCTACAAAGCGGTCAACCCCTCCCGAAAAGTACTGGCTGACCAGGAAATGCGACTCCCCTCTGTCAAGAGAGGTAAAGGAATAAGGTGTGTCACGCCCTGAGAAGAGGAATGTCGAGCCGGATTCGAAAGGAAGAGTAAGTCTATGATTCCACAGTATGAGGTTCACAGATGTGCATGGGTCGAAATCCCCAACGACGGTCATGATTCTCAATGACCCGAGGGTGTCGTGTGTTTGGTGCCGACGCAGACCATGCGCCGCCTCGAAGTGATATTCAATGGTGGTGAATCCCATGTGGCGCGTACGGCGCGTGGTGCCATGCGAGTTGTCGAAGGGCAGTCGCAGATCGCTGTCTCGCGCTTGCAGCTCGGCGAGCTTAAGGACGGCGGCAGCGACCATGCGCGGTGCGTGTTTGTGGTGCATGTCTGTTAGGAAGTCAGGAAAGCGTGCGCGAGATGGGTAGCCTAACTTACCATTTTGCATGCGCACCAGGGTCTGGATGGCGGCGGTGCCGCAGATACCTGCGAGGACCACTATGTTGGACAGGCCGTTGCGGATAGTATGAGGGCGCTAAAGAGATACATACAGAAGTGGCAGTTAGTCCCGCGGTGTCCGAAGGTAAAGGTATGCAGCAGCTTACATTGCCATCGTAGCGCAGACTGTCCTCGAGCGCGTTTTCAGGGAGGCGCGCCCCATCAAGAGAGTCAAGCGCCTTCTGGAGCACGAGCCCGACGGCGAGCATGAGGTCGCTCCAATCCCTGTGCCTTTTAGTGGGAGGACCCATGAGCATCGCACTTTTGATGCACTCTTCGGTTTTGTCGATGATCGCAGCCATGCCGCTGATACGCGTGCCGCGGGGGCCGAGTGTAATGTATAAGATGGAAGGTGTGCTCTGCTGGTGCCCTAGTGGAACACTGTCTGCAACCTGAGCGTATGAGGCGACTATGTCGGGTACGACCGTCAAACCACTACCACTGCACAAAACCAACAACCAAATATAGCTAGCTCGGCTAGGAGAAGCGTCCAACGCTTAAACTCCTGGCTATCTCCCTGATGAACTGCTTGTACGCCGTAAGATCGAAAGTTCGGGGTAGGGACCAAGTATTAGGCCGCTTTTATGATAGTCCTTCTGTGAATGTATTCTCTTCTCTGCTCCAATCCTCTCTTGACTTCGGATCGTGGTACACTAGAAACGCGCTAGCCTAGCTAGTCGTGCTAATAGCTCTCTGCAATGTAACCTCCTATAGAATTCCTATCCGTGAACAGATGGACCTTCACAAGGTTCTTAACCAATGTTCTCGAAACATGTATGTGTGTTTTATGGCTGTTAACCGGCGTGTTTATTGTGCTAGCTTGCACTTGTATCCTTCCAACCAAGTCCAACCTCGACTCCTTGTCCTTTTAACCGCTCTGCTCTGTGTCGCGTATGCGTTCTGTGATGCTGCACGTGGACTCTCAACGAGTATGAAACCGACTCTCAACAAGTATGAATCCAAACGCTCAACGCGCCCCTCAACGGGTAGAAACCAACTCTCAACGAGTATCAGCCACTCTCAACGAGTATGAAACCTTGAAACCCTCAATCCCTCAATCCCTCAGTGCACTCTGTGTGTGTTGTTGTGCAAATGAACTTCTATTGAAGGACAAATGGACGGTGGGCTAGATGCGCGCCTTTAGAACATAGGGGTTCACTATATGAATAGCTACTGCCTCCACTAACCGGGGTACGATCTGCTGCCCTCCTCCCACTTCTCCCCTTGCTTTTATACTACTAACTACATACATAATCACATGAAAGTACGGCGGCCTAGGCCTTGGGTATACATGCCAAGCAAAACAGAATATAAATAAAATGAATATAATTGGCCCAATCCACGAAACCCCCAGCCCAACCCATATGGTTACTTCATCAGCAGCCACCAAGAAATCCGTTCTTCCGCGATAAGAAAGTGCTTCCACCATTTCCGAGACCTATATCCCTTAGCTAGCTCAAGGAGTATTCATCCCCTAGCTATAAGCTTTGAGATACAGTGCCCTAGCAATATTGCACATCCACCAGCGTTTACTAGGTCCGATTCGTATTCCTACTGTCAAAGTCCGGATATCACCGGTGCTAGATCTGCGGCTGCAATTGCCGATCACGGCTGCAATTGCCGAGTCATAACTCCTGGCCCATAGTACCCGATGGCCCTGCCTACTCCGGTGGGTCCTGATTCCGTCATATTGCGCTACTGAAACATCACATGTCTCGTCGCGTCGCTCGGCTAGTTCATATCAACGCCTAACAAAGTCGCTAGCTTTGTACTCATTGGCTACTGCATCGGTTTCCTCCTAGATCTTGTTATGTATCATAGTGTAAAGTCACCTAGGCTAGGCTTCTCCCATAGACTTAGCTTTAACCGGTCAAAACTGAGCTAGCAACCTCATATGAAGCATCGCTAGCAGAGTATCGCCTTGTAGCCCTTATCTAGGCACTAACACCGTCTACGCGCTCGATCCTAGCGCTAGCTGTCTAGTCATGGATGATTGTGCTAGATGTAGGATTTCGCAAAATGCGTGTTTACAGGCATGGCCTGAAATCCGGCTTATCACCGCTGTGGACGCAAGGTGAGTGGAATTATGGGCATGATTGGGTGGAAACTTACCTATCCCAGTCAAAGGCCGTGAAGCCGAGTGCCCGCATATGATTGCGATTGAAGATGTGTGGCATAGGTGTAATATCCGCCAAGGGCTGCCGTCGAACAACGCGGAGCGAGAGGGGGTTGGGGCCTCCAAAGGGACCGAAGACCTGGGAGAAGGCAGTTGGGAGCGTCATGGGGCTTTCGTTAATTTCCTCGTCATCGGAGTCGTCGTCTGCATCTTCGTTTGGCACGACATCGGTTTCACCACAATAATAAGGTTCTGAGTCGCGAGCGTGATCTGGGCGGCCAGCGAATCGCGGACGCTTTGGGGAATGCGGACGAGCATGGTGCGAGGTGGGCAGTCGAAGTTGAGAAGCGGTTGCGGGCGTCCAGGTTCAGGGGGGGGGGGCGCTGATCTCGGCGGAAGGAGCGGCGGTCACTTGGGTCACATTTGTGTTTTTGCGTGGCATCAGGGGAGAGTCTGGTGAGCATGGTAAGTTTTTTCTCCCTGGAATCACGTGTGTGGGGGTAGCTACTTACCTAGAGTCTCGCTGATGCGTAAGGCTCTCAGCAGGTGCGTGGGAAGCAGGGCGGGGGCAAGGGCGAGGGCGAGGGCGAGGGCATTGTTTTGCCGGGTGGGGGAGACAATGTGGCTTGGGGAGTTGTGTGTGTGTGTGTGTGGGGGGGGGGGGGGGGGGTAAAAAACCACCCGTGGTAGGGTACCTCGTTTCTGTTTCTTTTCTTTTCAAGGCGGGCCCTTACCGAGGAGGATCTGAGCAGGATCTCGCTGATGTGAGTTCGCATGGTGGAATGCGTGAGTTCGCATGGTGGAACGCGTGAGTTCGCGCGCCGAATCTTTGGATCAATCAGCCGGAGATGGGCCAGATCAATTGGTGGGAGACAACAGCACTAGCAAAAAACGGGTGCGACACTGGTGATGTATTAAATATTCCACTTAGCAATTCTGCAGAACTAATAAGATATCGCTTACATGTGCTTCTCATCTCTGGCGGTAACCACCATACAAGCTAGAACCAAGGGCGGTAGGCTTTTCGACACCAAGATGGCACTCAATGAGGTTGACGACTACAATGACATCCCTGCTTTGGAAGAGTTGTCCGACGACAAGGACGAGGAGAGCGAGGGTTGGCGACTTCCGGCGGCGCTTTCATTCAGCGCAAATGGTAAGAGCACCCCCACTTTATTTTTTGGCAGCTATGCTAATGACATGGGTAGACGTCTCATTCTTGCAACTCGGAACACGCGTGGAAGCTGCGGACATGTCTCGGGTGGTATTGACGTCCCTCATGGGGTGCAGAGCAGGCGTCATGAGTACCCAGCGGCACGACTTGTTCGTCGCAACGGCACGCAGAGGAGGCGAGTTCTACTTTTGAATAGAGTACTGACCCATTTGCTGATGTATCGGGTTCTGCAGATCTGCAGCGGGGCGAGAGGTATGTGCAGTTGGACCATTCATTGTCGGTCGCAGGGGCCTACGCGCCGTCGGTGATGTACGACGTGGCTTGTGTCATTGGGCGGACTAATCGGTTTTCGGGCCATGACTTACCATGCGCATATGCAAACATTGCGAAGGTATTTCACCCAGTTCTCGGTAAATGGCCGCCGCTAACTGCGACCTGTAGCGTGTGCGCGCCAAACTTTGATACTAGACCAGTGTAGACTCAAATATGCGTGATGTTTCTTTTACTTAAAATATTTATTTTTTGACAAAAATTTACACCATTGACATTATGTGAAATGGGTACAGGGGTGTTGCATGTGCGACGCGGCGCGTGTTGCGTTGATGAGATGCGATGGGGAAGTATTTGCAAAGGGAAACATGGTTTTTGGGTCAGGGATTTGCAAGGGATGCAAAGGCACGGCTCATCCTGCTGAGGTGCGCTGAGAACGAGGGAAAGCAGGTGCGAGGCGCCAGGCCTGGTCCAGGACATGTGCACGCGAGATCCAGTTTGCAATTTGCGTTGTGGGATGGGGATATCATGGAAGATGGCTGATGCGAAATTGTTACTAGGGGAAGAAGGTATATTAGAGAAGTTGACGGTACTTAACTTATCAAGCAAGATCCTGTGGACGTCTGTTATGTCGCTCGCTGCGGCCCACACTGGAGAAGGACAGAATCAGTCGATGCCCGTCGACGATGGTGCACACCTGGAAGAAGTAGAGTGTAAGGTGTTCTCGTACCCTTTTGGTATATGTGTCTGACTCGTCGGTTTCTGGGCAGCAATGGTTTCGGCCCCTTTGCCCTCGGATACAGCGTTGCCGGATGCTGACGCCCGTCGAGACTGGGATGACCCCAACATGGAACGGGCACTCATTTCTGCCAGACGGCGCGGACAGATGGATGCCGAGTCGAATCTCCGTGCGAACGTGCTCGTGGAGCATGAGTGTAACATTGCCAGGAACAGGAACCTTCTCGCCCAGATGAGTATAAAGCAGCTGCAGGAGATCGCTGCGGCCACTTGAGTACGCCGAAGGGGCCCGCGGGCAGATGCACAAGGCCAGCGGGGAGCGTGCGAAGACGAGATCATGCATGAGGAATTGTGGCTGACGCAGGATCGCCCTCCCAAGTTGGTCCCCGTGCAGCGGCACCACAAGTGTGGTATTTGCCAGTTCATCAAATTGCACCCCGTGTCGTGAGTTTATTCAAAAACAGTTTTGCGGGATCTCACATATCGCAGGTACAAGTGCGGGCATAGCCATTGCTATGTCTGCATTCGCATGTGGTTGGAAAGGCAGTGGTCATGCCCGGATTGTGTGAGCATCATGCATTGTCCGCCGTTTCGCCAGTACGTGGAGGAACAAAGTATCGCGTGGGCATATCCCGACTGGAACGATGAGAGCAAGGTTTCCTACGGGTTCGAGGGCTTGAGTTTTCCATGAGTGGCAAGGATGCTTATTGTTCCGGATTCGCCGTAGACAATGTGTCGATGTAGACATGAATATTTGGTATTTCTATTTGGGTGTCAGGGGTTACTAGCCAAAGAGGATGGCATGTCTGGGCGGCACATGTTTTGTAATCATCAGCTCCGATTTGCTTGCTTCCAATGGTGCTGGGGCTGGTACTCCGACATTGTGGCAATGGGACATCTATATACCCTGTTCTTGACCAGGTGGACTAGCCAAACTCAGTGATGCGGCGTGACGACGACTTGGATTTCGACGAGGTGCACGTCACCAACAAATGTCTGCTTGTGGACAGGGGAGTCTATGTGTCTGCAGATGGGGACTGAACCGTGAGTGGGCTACTCAATCTGCGTCCACAAAAACGCGCCTGGGTGAATCCAGCCGACTTGGATGACTCTTTTGCTGCATGGATTCCAGTGCCCGAGGAGGACTTGGACGACGTCTATGCGGTTGCGGACACCGTGACATCTTACGAGTGGTGCCAGAGGTCGAGGAACGGAAACGCCCACGATATAAGAGTTCGGTGCACCAGGAATTATAATATATGAGCACAAAGAGCAAGGACTAACATACATTTCGTTCAGGATGAGCCGATGTCGCTGTGGCGTCCTTTGGCACCGTGACTCCCTGGAAGACCCCACGTGCGCATGCTGTGAAGCGAAGAACACACCGGCGGGCCCGTCGCGCGGAGACGCAGAGAATGCGGCGGTGGCGGTACGGCTCTTTCGCTGTGAGGATTGCGGTGTCTTTCTGCAGTGCCTCAACTGGGTGATAAGCAGGCACCGGACGGCTCCTTTGCACATGTTACGGGTGCGTCATCCTGTGACGACAGGTGTGATTTTACGACTGACTTTGTAACAGAAGTGGGACGGGGAGATGTGGACTGAGGTCACGCTTGCGGGGCTAGGTCTGGTTTATCAGCTGGGGCACGGAGGGTTTCGCTGCCCTTTCCTGGAAGACGTTACACGGTCCATGGTGGTCATGAGCATGAATGGGGTACACTCTGTACAATTTTGGTATTGCGATTGCGACTGGTCACGCCGCAAGAACAACCTGCAGCAGCTGGGGGACAACACCTGGCATCCAGCAACGACCATCGATCCGGTGACTTGCGCGACCTTCAAGGCGTTGGAGTCTTTCAGACTCATGAATGTAGTCGGAAATACGAATGTACATGACTACGTGGGCATGCTGGAACGGTTGACAGATCCGACAATGATGTCGTCGGTGCTGGTGAGCTCTACCCTTAAAGTATGCTTTCGGGATGGCGGCTGAGATCGGTTTCAGGACCGATACAAGGTGTTTGGTCGCATGAGCCGTCAGTGGGCTTTTCTGAAGCGGGCCAAGCGGAGCGCACGCGCATTTTATTCGGATGGCTTGGTGAATACGAAGGCCGGCGAGCTGGCAGTCTTGTGGTGGCCATGCCCACACAACAAGAAGAACCTGCCGGAGGGCTGGGAGGATGTGGCGCCGGAATGGAGGTACGTGCTTTGCGGCTGCAGCGCGCATGGTTTTGACTCTGAGCTTAGATTCCTGTATATTCTCCTCCTTGCACTGGATGCAAATTTTCGACTGAAAAACCGGATTCAGGTGAATGAGCATCAGGATCACTCGTTGGGGTCTGGGTGGGGGTATTTCGTAGAGCGGAAGGCGTATAGGAGGCACTTGAAAAACTATGTGGCGGAGAACGACGTGTGTGATGTTTTTCGTCGTGTTGGGTCTGGACCTGGTCTGACGTTCCCACAGGTTAGCACATGTATCGCTTTTGCGGCGTTGCTTCAGAAGGAGACACGCATCATGACAGGGTTGCGGGTTTTGGGAGTGGGGGGCTGTGTTTGCGCGCATCACGGAGTGGTACAACCGCAGGGCATGGGCGACTTGCAGAAGGGAGAGCGGTAGGTTTTTATTGCGGGTGAATTTGGAATAATACTGAAAAAGCGCAGGTATGCTAATATGGACTGGATATTTCTTTGCGCAATTGTGCAGGTGTCGGTCCTGATGCTCGTGATCTCCTATGACATTGCCTGTCAATGGAAGGTGCATCTCTGGGAGTGGGCGGCCAAGATCGCGGCGACATCGGGCGAAACCGTGGACCTCGCGCAATTTGTGATTGAATTCAGACTACCGGTATGGCATGCGGCGGTGCACGAGGAGTCGTGTTGCACGCAGAATTCGCTGAGTTACATTGTGGGAGCAGGTAGAACGGATGGCGAGGGGATTGAGCAGATGTGGGCATTGCTAAATCCGTCGGGGTGGGCGACGGGGCGCGACATGATTCTCTGGAGGATAAGATAGATTACCTGAACTGGGAGAAGAACATTCATCAGGGTGAGTGCAGGAACATGGACGTGCGGGTAAAATTGACAATATTTTCTTATTCAGGAGACTCTTTGGCGCGGAAGCTCATCGTCTCGATTGCGGAGCGGGACAGGCAGATCGACGCGTTTGAGCACGTGGACAAGTCGCTGTCCTCAAAGCTTCGCAAGGAGTGGCAGGGCAAGATCGATGCGTGGTTGGCAGATAAGACACAGCCAAACCCGTATTGCTTGAAGGATGGGCGAAAGGGTACGCATTGATGTGGGGTGGTGAGATGTGTTGCTGATGGATGGTACTTTGTAGGAGGTCCGACTGAGGTGCAGGTTAGGCTGGATCTGCGGAATGACGAGGCTGCCGAGAACACGTTAGGCTGAGTACCGATAAGTGGGAAGAGTGTAGCCGCCTTCCTGTCAGCGGGGTTGCAGCTCGAGGCAACGCAGTACGTATATGGTGGTCATAGGCACTTGGAATTGATCTGACGACGCATGTAGGAGGGGGATTCTGTCAGAGGTTAAGGGGCAAACATTAGTCACTGCGGACCAAGCGAGTCAGACTCAGGAGCGCCGGATTGCGTTCATGCCAAAGCTGAGAACGTTCCGCAATCTGCAGCTGGTCCACATGTCGGGGGTGGCGGCTCTGATAGCTGAGGAGGAGGAACAACGGGACGTGGAGGTGTCGCCTCCGAAGGTGGAACACATCAAATTGTGGATGCCCTCGGATGTACCTGTGGAGCACTGAGCACAGGTATGTGCGTGCAGGCTGCCAGACAAAGAGGTGTGCCTGCGGTCAGCGCAGTGTAAAGACGCGCTGGATATGGTGCGGAGTCGATTGCACGCAAAGCGCCACCTCACCATATGGCGGAACGCGAATTCGGCGGGGCAGAGGGCGGCGACGCAGTCATCGACGCTGATCGGACAGGTTGGGGATCGGATTGGTGTGACGGCGGACAAGTACTGGCGAGCATGACTTGCGCTGCAGGCGCTGAAGGGGAAGGGTTTTGCGCTGCAGTTTCAGGAGCTGCAGGCGGTGGATCTCACGGTGGACGAGCAAGAGGAGAGCGATGCGTTGGTGCAGAAGAAGCTTAACCGGATAGGCTCATCAAAACGACGTGCACGGAACGAGCCAGCGCTGAAGGAGAAGAAGACCTTCTCATGGATATGGACCGCGGGCGGTGGGCCGGGAGATGACGAAGAGGGGCTGCACGATGGTAGGTGTTCGTAAATGATATGGCAACAAACTAACATGGTGTTCTAATCTAGTTGTACGAGTGGAGTGGACTAAGGCTAAGACGCGCAGGGATTGGTGGGTGGAAGAGGTACATACGGTGCGCGAGGAGATGAGGCGGTGCCTGCAGATGTTAGCGTGTATCAAGGGGGAGTGGGAGGGCCACATTGGGCTGAGGAGTGACGTAGATCCGGAGTTGGCGGCGGGCTTGCGGGCGTACGCGACGTGTCAGAAACGGCTGCATAGGTCAATCGCGGCTTCGTTTTTGAAACAGTGGGATGGGTCGGCAGGGGTGGCGAGGCGGCGGGGAGGGGAGGGACTGTACAGAGATGGCCCGATAATAGAGGATGGGGTGGAGGGCGGCGAGGGCGGCGGCGGCAGGGATGGCGACGAGGGCCTAAATGGTTTGGACTAAATATAGTTATGTCATGAGCTAATCACCTAATTGGGATTTTGAGGAATCGGGATATGCCGAGACATGTGGAATTGATTGGTCCGGAAGATAGAATTGATTGGTACCAATGGGATGACAGCAGGTGTGCGAGTAAGCATTAAATAGCATTATTAAGGCAATATTTGGGTGGCTGGCTGTGTGCAGGCTTAATTGAATCGCCACTGCTGGTTACAGCCTGAGGTGAAGGCTTTATGCTACAGCTAAGGGTGGCTTGAGGGAGAAGGGCTGTGGATGCAGGAGCTTCGGGTTCTGGAGGACACCGATGTGCGCGCACTGAATGAAAGGGCAATGACGCAGGAGGAGAAAAATGATGAGGAGCGGCTGCGACAGCTAGGAATGATGAATGAGATTGTCGAGGGGGGGTGGCATCACCGGGGATTGTTGTGATGGGGGGATTGTGATGGGCAAAGGAAGGTGGACGCTGGCCTGGATCTGGTACAACGGTGGTATTGCGGCTGAGGGGGCACAACAGGATGAGGCGATCGTGGAGGGTAAGCACATACACTGGTGGTGGAATCGCAGACACTGACAATCTCGATATAGTGCTGCATGCAGAGTGGTGTAAGGTGCGGGCCCGGTCACTCCAATGGAAGGAAGAGCTCGTGCTGCTGGATGAGGAGATGCTCAGGACGATTGAGTATGGGAAGTGGTGGTCCGCGTGGTGGAAAGAACGAAGGGATGAAGCCGCAGATGGCGAGGTGGGGGAGGGGAAAAGGGGTTATGCAGCGGAGGGGATGGAGACCGAGCTCACACGGTCGACTGCTTTGGAGTCAAAGTGAAGTGGAATCCAGAATAAGGTGCAACTCATCATCATTGGGCTTGACACCGGGGAACCGATCGAGGTCGAGTTGACGCGAGAAGACATGATAGATGGGGAGGAGGACGAGGGAGGGGACGACGAAGATGAGGAGGATTAATAGTGAACATGCTTTTATTGGCTTTTTTTTTTTTGAATTAAAAAAAAAAAAAAAAAGTGAAAACATGGGACTCAAACGAGAGACCATACAGAAGGTTGTGGACAGACACTATAACCACTACACCAAACATATTATTTTAACAACATTTACATGATGAATATATACACACAAGGATCCTCAAAATTAAGCGCTGTGGGGCTGCCACATGCGCTGTGTCCGCCCCAGCGAATACGACGACACGGCCACAACACCCAGATTCACCACCCACGCTCACCACGCTCCACATTCCCCACATCTACACATTTCGGACGCCGTTCTTGCACCTCGCATCGCGGACGGCGCACCTCCAACGACATCTGGCAGATGGGAGTGCCTTCGTCCATAACAGGATCGACCGCCGGAGCGCACAGCACTTCCAACACGCTCACGCCGACATATCGCACACATTTCACCTCTTTTCAGCCTCAGGACGTCGTATCCGCACGGACTTCGGACGGATTAGGAAGGTAGCAGTTCGTCGGGCATCGCGTCCCAACAACTTTTGGGCCCGAAAAGGCAACTTCCTCCGACGAGCACCATAACTCTGTGGGATGAAACACGGTGCAAGCACACCGCCATGGGGCTAGATCGTTATGGAACGCCGAGGGAGCGGACTGTGGACATGTAGAGAAGGTCCAAAGGGGTTATTGGCAGAGTATAAAAGGATCTGGGTCTCAAAGCAGTAGACAGTCCACTTTGGAGCGGTTTTTCCCCCACTAGTTCTCTAGTGTAAACCAATCCCCCCAATATACTGTTGACCCACACACACACCACATCACTAACCCACTAACTTGTCGAAAGACACTTGACCACACATCCTCCAGACGATTCGTACTGAACGTCTAACCACACTAACCCGTCCCCTTGACCTCGCAAACTGCTGCTCACGCAGAGAGGAACGAATCAAGGTGTCTCACACCAAATCGCGGATACCTTGGACAACGACCGGCACACTCACGTCCTTCGCGAGCCATACCCACGTTGAGCCGTTAGGCCCTCGTCGAGCCATTTGCGGTTTTCCCACCTTTGGGAAAGCCAGTCGAATCAACCATCACCCAGTTCAAAGGGGAAAGGCGGTAGAAGAGAGACAAAGCAGAGACTTGGATATTGTCTCGGAGTAGTGCACGCGGTGTGCACATCTGAACAAGGTATTTTTCACGTTATCCCCCATTTTTGACCCCCAACAGATCCCCATGGACAAACGCTGCTCAACTATCTTCTCTCACAAACTCTATACGAACCCAACTTAAACGAAAAAGCCCCCAGAGGGAGAACAAGTCACTTTTGGAACCTTGTTTTCCAAAGCGACGCTACAGTCCCCCTCACAGTGCGTGCAGCACACTTAGATGGCGCCGGGTGGAGTGATGTAAGACTTGAGTGGGGGTGGGGGTGGTGATGGGATTGATGGGATCCGAGGTTTGCCGATGATTGACAGGAGGGTGGGGATTGATGGGATCCGGGGTTTGCAGCAATCTTTGACAGCTTTGATGTTGGGACTCGGTTGGCCAGAGATGTCCCATTTGGGCCAGGGGACAAACATAGAAAAATATGCCGGGCTGGCCTATGGCAGCCTACAGCTAGGAATAGCCCAATATGGGAATTGTGAGTGGGTACTGTGCCGTATTGCAATGCCCATACAGTTACTGTCCAGCCAGTACTGTATCACATTGCAATGTGCATTACAGTAACTGCTGCCTCACATTGCAATGTCGCTACAGCCAGGGGTGGCCCTCCTTCCTAATCCAGCCTTCAAAAGCAGTGGCAGCGTCGTTTGGGTGCTTGTCGGCGCGCCAAAAGGCGGGTGGCAGTGCTGCCTCCGCCCCACCCAAAATGGGTCAATTTTGGTGCTCCGCCCGCTGCACCCATATCCATTTCAGTTGTGTAAGTAGATAGAATATGTATAATGTGATAGGTAATACCCAACGAGTTGTGGGTGTAAACCTGCTACTCCACTTCCGCTTACATATACATGTTTACTTACGGCTCCAGAGCCAAACACCCTCGTACTCGCTTCGTACCTTACTCCCACCTACTCTTGCTACAGTCTTTCGTCTCTTGGAATTCCACGCCCGCAAAAGGGTCTTATCGTTATCTTGTGTTTCTTAGACTCATTTCTCTATCTCATTCCCCTGGTAGCTTGGTCTCAGGTGAGCCAGCTTCCATTTTTTTTAACGATACCAACTCTTTTGCCACCATGCAAACGGCGAGACCGCTATCGAGCACTCTACGCTTGATTTCGGCTCCCTACTGCCCTACCGCTGAGCCGCTGAGCTCATACCGCTCCCACGACCACCGTGTCGCACAAAGTCCACCGTGCTGACTGCCATGTCACAGCGCTGGCGAACTGTCCTCCCTCTGTGGTGAATGCCAGGCTCACACGCAGCCTCTCGAAGACGCCCGCCTTACCGGCGATACCGTCTACGCTGTCCTCTCCACTCACACCTTCACTCCCATCGACATCATCTGTCAATCCGCCATCGCCACTGTCACTGCCTGCCACGCCCACCCCATGACCCCACCGGTGCAACCACAGCACCACGCATTAATAGACTCCGACTCCGACTCTTTGCCAGCCCGCATCATCACCTCATTCTCCGTCACCGCCATGTCTAAAGTCGCCACCGTTGAAGCGACGGCCGGCAAGCCCCCTACGTTGCACGAAGGCGACTGCACCCCTGCGGTCATCTGCTCATTTGAGTTGAACTTTGCCAACTACTGTACCCTCAAGGCCGTTGCTAGTGCGGACCAGACATCCGTCGTTGTGGGCTGCTTCTAAGACCACCGCATCACCGATTGGCTATCCATCGAGACGGAGCACGAACACGTCCTCAAGATGGATTTCCCCGCTTTCATGAAGGAGTTGCGCGAGCGCACGCTCCCGGACGACTGGGAGCGCACCGCACGCATCGCCCTCTGTGGCCGCCGCATGTCTGATGCCGAAACTTTTTGGGATTATGCCACTAGCGTCCGTGCCCTCAACTTGCTGCTTATTAACACCCCCTCCCACCTTGACGACAATGAGCTCATGAAGCACATTGAATCAAACATGCTCGACACGCTTATTGAAGACTACGAGACCGATACCGTCGCCCAGGCTGCCGTCACGCTTGACAAGTGGCTCAGCAAGGTGAAATGCCTCAACGTGAGGCGCATCAAGACCTGCCAACGCATCGTCTCCAAGCTCGCCGTCAAACGTGCGCGCTTGCAAGCCAAGGACCGTAAGCGTACGGCCACCAGCGACAATAACGAGCGCGCGTCGAAGCACAACACCAACAACAACAATAATTTCTCCTCAAACGCCGCCTCCTCCTCTGCCACGTCCTCCTCCTCCAACGCCGGCAAGCGCTGCCCCATCCTCACCGACGCAGAACACGTGCTCCTCGACACGAATCACGGCTGCCACCGCTGCTGCAAGCCGTTCGTCAAGCACCGTGCTCAAGACAAGACCTGCGCCTTTCCTCTTGGGGAGGGGTATTGCCCGCTCACCGCTGCCATCTGCACCGCCGCGCTCAACGCGCTGTCCGCCGACAACCTTGCACACTTCAATGTCACACGACCCAAACCTTCTGCCGCTGCCCCCGTCACCAACACCGTTGCCGCGGTCCTCCCCAACATCGAGGACCCGAATGACAGCGGGACCATGGACAGCGACCTGTCGACGCATAACGTGAGTACGGATTCCCACCGCTCCCCTCACCTCATGTGAGAGTTCTTCATGGAAGGCCCTCTGTGTGAATTCCCACTACATGTTCGCAGTTTGATTGACAATGGTTGCCATCTAGTATTGATCAGCGACATTATCGTCCAGAGGCTTGGCTTACATTGTTTCATGCTGCACACTCCTGAAGTTATTGCACTCGCTTTAAACAAATCCTGCACAGAATCCGATATCACTCTCACTGAATACGTGAAGTTCCGCGCCGTGTCGCGCGACTCATCTTGGGAATCCCATACAGTAATTGCACTTATTGCTCAGGGTCTTTGTGCCCTGTCATACTCGAACTACCTTGGCTCGAACGTAACCAGATCGTAGTTGACCATCACGCACATACCACCATAGATAAGCGTACCAATTACAATCTTTTGAACCCATCCCCCCCTGCCCCCCCAAAACCGCCCCTTGTGAAGCTGCGCGACCACCTAAAGCAAACGAAAGCAGACCACAAGTCTCTCGCTGAGGAGCTCAAGGTCATCTGTGATGCCCGCAGGCAGCAGATGGAGGACGACGACCTCTTTGAACACGTCAAGGAGGTTGATGTTGTCGCCGCCGTTCGCGAACAGATAGAGGTTCTAGCCGAGTGGGAGCGCTACCAGCTCATGGGCGACGATCTCAAGGCCAAGTACCACCAACTTTTCGAGCCCATCCCACACATCGAGGACCTCCCGACGGACGTATATTGTGAGATAAAACTCAAGGACGCGGACCAGGCATTCACCAAACACACGTACCAGAGCCCTCGCAAATACAAGGAGGCCTGGCAAACCTTGATTCAGAAGCACCTCAACGCGGGTCGGATCCGCCCTTCCAACTCGCCATTTGCCTCCCCGGCTTTCCTTATACCTAAGGCCGACAAACTTGCACTGCCGCGCTGGGTAAACCATTACCGCATCCTCAACTCGAACACCATCCGCGACGAATTTCCCCTGCCGTTAGTTGACGACATCCTCGCGGATTGTTCAAAAGGCCGCATCTGGTCTACTATTGACTTCACGGATAGCTTTTTCCAAACGCGAATGCATCCAGACTCTATCCCGTATACTGCCATCAGCACCCCTCTCAGATTGTATGAGTGGCTAGTGATGCCAATGGGCCTCCGTAACGCCCCTTCCATCCAACAACGCCGAGTCACAGCCGCCCTCCGAGAGCACATTGGCAAGATTTGCCACGTTTATCTAGACAACATTGTTATTTGGTCAAATTCAGTGGAGGAACACCAGCAGCATCTCCAAATCATTTTCGAATGTCTTAAGAAAAATTCCCTCTATTGCAGCGAGAAGAAAACAAAACTTTTCCAGTTCCAAATACATTTCCTCGGTCACGTCATCTCTGAGTGCGGCATTGAGGCCGATGATAGCAACATCGAGCGCATTTTACACTGGCCCGTCCCTAAGTCTTCCACGAATGTCCGTGCCTTTCTGGGCCTTGTCCGTTACATTGCACGTTTCCTCCCCAACCTGGCGGACCACACCGCTGCGCTCACTCAGCTGACAATGAAGGCGGCTGACAAGGAGTTCCCGGAATGGGGTGGGAAAGAACAGTTCGCGTTCAAATCCATTAAGAAAATTGTGGTCGAGATCACCACACTCACCACTATAAACCACGCCGATATGGGTGAGAACAAAATTTTCGTCACTGCCGACGCTAGCGATAAATGCTCCGGGGCGATCCTGTCCTATGGACCTACTTGGGAATCTGCTCGTCCCATGGCTTTCGATTCCATGACCTTCAAGGGTGCCGAGCTCAACTACCCGGTTCACGAGAAGGAACTGCTTGCTATCATGCGCGCTCTGCGCCGTTGGCGCTCTGACCTCGTCGGGGCTCCGTTTTTCATTTATACCGATCACCGCACACTTGAGAATTTCGACCAACAACACGACCTCTCTAGACATCAAGCCCACTGGATGGAATTCATGGCTCAATTTGATGCCAAGATTATCTATGTCATGGGCGAAGAGAATATGGTCGCGGTGTGGGGCTCCCACATGCGCTGTGTACGCCCCAGCGGATACGACAGAATTTGATCGGGGGTTCAAATGACTCATTCTGACTGTGCAAGGCTGTATGCGGAGCCATATTGCTATGTTTTTAATTAATCGGGAAGTTGTTCTGACTCATTGCGGCAGTGCCGCTGTGCATGGCTGTTCTTTGAGTCATATTGCTGTGCAGGGGAATCATCCTGACTCATTGCGGCAGTGTTGCTGTGCGACTGTGCATGGCGAAACCTTCTTACCTTATTTAGAAATTTGTTAAACCCCGATTAGTATGTGTTTGGATGGCCATGATGTGTTTGTGTTTATTTTTATAGTTCCTGATGGGAGCGTGAAATTTTCTCTTCACCCCCAACAAGTTTACTGTACGACACCGCCACGTCTCGACAAGATATGGTCCAAAAAAGGCAATAAACTGCGACGCCTCCCAATGTTCGAGTCAGCTCGGGACCGACTGAAACACAATGGAATGGGCTGGAACACCGAGGAAGCGGACTGGGGACATGTAGAGATGCTCCAAAGGGGATATTCACGAAGGTATAAAAGGACCTGGGTTTCTAGGCAGTAGACAGTCAATCTTGGAACAGTTTTTCCCCCACTAGTTCTCTAGTGTAAATCAATCCCCCAATACATCATTGACACACACACACACACTAACCATCTAACTTGTCGCAAGACACTTCACCACTCATCCTCTAGATGGTTCATACCGAACGTCTGACCCACACTAACCGCTCCCTTGTCATCGAAAACCACTGTTGACGCAGAGAGGAACGACCAAGGCATCTCACACAAATTGTGGACCACCTAGACCAATGCCGAGTCGCCACACCCGCCACACGAGTCCGACCTATGTTGAGCCTATAGGCCCTCGTCAAGCCGTTGTGGTTATCCCACCTTTGGGCAAGCCAGTCGTATCAACTATCACCAGGATCAAAGGGGAAAGGCAATAGAAGAAAGACAAAGCGGAGACTTGAATATTGTCTCGGATCGAAGCACGCCAGTAGGGTGCCATCTGAACAAGGTATTTTTCACACTATCCCCCATTTTTGACCTCCCACAGGACCCCACGGGCAAACTCTGTTTGACCACCTCTTCTCACTAACTTTCGACCCACACGTCAACGAGAAAACCCCCAGAGGAAGAACAAGTCAATTTTGGAACACCGTTTTCCAAACAGACGCCGCAGTCTCCCTCACAACTGGTGACCGACGTAGGGGGTTTTTACCGTTAACCGTGGATACCGAAAAAGGAAAGAAGGCAGCAGAATCAGCCAGGGACCGCAGCCAACGTGCACACCTGCGCTCACTTAACTCCAAGCTCATCGTACGAAAAGTCCTACCAGCAGACTCCGCATCCAGGAGCGGTAGCGTACTCGCCACACATTACACTAATCCCGTCACCTCTTCGACATCATCCCTCAAGAGGCCCTTATCCCCACTCACCGAACCCGACACCAATACAGAGGTAGACGACCTCCCAGAGTTGCAAGCTACCACATTAGCCCCCGAGAGTTCGCTTTCCACCACCGGACCCGCTGCGCCTACCGGGCCAGGAATATCCACCGACTCAGATACCATCACCCTATCTCCCCAAAGCTCACTAGAAATCACTCAGTCGTCGCACACTCAGTCGAGCCTTTCACCTTCACCACCCGTTACCCCAGATTCTCCGATCACCCAACAAGTCGTTGCGCCTCCCCCAGCTAAAAAGATGACAACCAAGGCTCTACCTGGTAGAACTGCACGAGGAGCCTCAGCATTCGATGGCGAGCCAGTATCCCTCGCCAGATACTTCGAGGATGTCGAAGAATTGGCCGTCTCTCACGACAGGGACACGGACGATGAGAAGGTCAAATTAGCCATGCACTATGCTGACATGGAGGATGAACAACTATGGAAAGGAGTGGTGCCGGTTGGGGGAATTACTTGGGCAGCCTTCAAAACTGCACTAGTAACCCTCTACCCCGGAGCTGACGGAGGAAAATGATACACAGCCAACGATCTCGATGACCTTGTGGCATCACAGGTTGTAAAGTGTGTCACCACCACCACGGATTTCTCCAAATACCACCACACTTTCAAGAAAATCCTCCAGCATTTAATGGAAAAAGGAAAAATGTCGGAACTCAAAGGGAGGAGGCTGTTCATGAAGGGATTGAAGAACGATTTCAAGGAGAAGCTGCTGCGGCGGCTTCAAATCGTTCATCATGATCACCCCAACAACATGCCATATCTCCTTTCTGAGATGTCCATGGCGGCGGAATACATCCTCAATGGGCCTCCACTCATCACTGATGCGAATGAAGACACCTCTTCCATTAAAAAGGAGATGGTTGATCTGAACGACACATTTAGCAAGATGGAATCCCAAATAGGAAATCAGATCCGAGTCGAGATGGCATCACTCGCTCGCGTGTTCGCCCAGAATCACACATATCCACAACAACAGGTCCGCACGACTTATCCGATGTATAACGCGACCGCATTGGAAAATCGATCCGCGACGCCATATTTCCCCCCACAGAACCAGCCACCATCTACCTATCGCCAACTGTACCCACCACCCCCTCAAAGGGTGGCCTGGGGGAATCAACAAACAGTGCCAAGGCAGTCGGGACCATACTCGTCGCCGGGATGTCACTTCTGCTCGGACCCGTCGCATTTCCTGCGAGAATGCAGCAAGGTGGCGGAATATATCCGTCTTGGGAGATGTTTCAAGAACCACGATAACAAAATCGTGCTCCCAACCGGCAGATTCGTTCCGAGATTCATTGAAGGACGTAATCTGGCGGATAGGATTGACAAATGGTTGGCACAGAACCCGCCGAACCATGTCCAGGCACCGCTCCTGGAGAGGCCCGCGCAGGCTCCCACGTCCGAAAGGGACCAACCGCCACACCAGGTCGCTGCCATGACGTACGAGAGTACCACACCGGTACAGACCATGGCGTTCGGGAAGGTCCCGGACCCAAACTATGAGCCAGAGGCTGACAAAGAAATGGACGGGCAGGTTTTCACCCAAACCAGAGGGAAAAAGGAGAACGAGACAACGAAACCTGCCACGGCTAAGAAGCCGAAGGCGTCTGCGCTTAAACCAGCCGACGCAAATAAACCCGCACCGGCCAAAGGCAACACAGGTGTAACACTTCCGACCAAAACCGTGGCGACTATTCCCGAAACATTGAACCCGGCCGCAGCATCTCGACCACCACAGATGCCGGCATTCAAATACCAGTTGAACATCGAGAATCCGGACCTGGTCCAAAAAGTCATTGACAGGGCGCTTGACGCACAAATCACGATTTCCAACAAAGAACTCTGCGCTATCTCCGCAGACTTCAGGAAATACTACCGCGAAAACACGGTCACTAAACGGATTCCCATGGTTGAAACATCCATGATCGCGGTGGAAGAGACAGGGGAAATGCAGGAGGCGCTCATGCTCATATACCAAGGGCAGGAGGATCTCAAAGGCCATCTTTTAACGGCTTCCCCCATCGACTCCCTCTGGGTGATCGATATGCTGGTTAATGACAGCCACACTATCGCATGCACACTGGACCAAGGATCCGAAATCATCGCGATGAACTGCAGCGTCTGGCAAGAGTTGGGGGTGTCCCTCGCTCCCGACAAGGTGCTAACAATGGAGTCAGCCGACTCTAACACGAGTGTGACCGCTGGGGTAGTGGAGAACCTCAAATTCTCCATAGGAGACATTGATCTACTACTCCAAGTCCACGTTGTGGACGGCGCGCCCTTCGACATATTAGTGGGACACCCGTTTTTCCACTTCACCGAATGCCACACGAAGGACAGAGCCGACGGAACGCAGGAGCTTACGCTCACTTGCCCTAACACCGGAAAGGTCCTTACTGTACCAACACGGAAGAAACCAGCTCGAGAAAGCGTCACGGAGGTCAACCCTTACTCCATATTCGAGATTGGCGAAGTGGGTTTTGCCTAGGGGAGCGCGGCCCTGTTGCCGCGACTCCCGAAACCCACATGGCATCAACATACACATGGAGAACAGGCTCACCAGCCGCCACGGCTCAACAGGTTTCCCAATCGGGAAACAAGAATACGAAAAAGGAAGGACAGGCGTCGTGCCTGGCCGACTCGAAAACTATCATTCCAGGCTTCTCATTCCACCGCATGACATCGCCACTCATCTTATATTCCCCTGAGGGGACTAACACGACACATTGCCGGCCAATTTTCATTCACGACCAGACCACACATTGGGAGATATCGCCACAGTACCTGGAGTACTGTCTTTCCCAATCCTACGACTACAACAACGTTGCCAGGATATTCGTGGATACGAGTATCGACGTTGGAGAGAAAAAGAAGCCGAAGACGAAGAAGAAAGCAGGCAAAAAGTACAAACCTGTGGCGAATTGGGTCCACTCAGTCGCGATGACTTTGCCCGAGGAATTTCGCATTGTTCGAAGGCTCCCATCCGATCTGCTCGAGGACATGCCGCCACTAAACCCGCGACCACCAGAACTCATAAATGGCGAGCGGTACACGGTGGAAAGGGCAATAGAGATGAACGTTAACCCAGAAGGATTCCTCCAACCAGAAGAGGAGAAATTGGTGCACGACCTGATCCGCAACCAGGAAATGGTGTTCGCATGGGACGAAACGGAGAGGGGACATTTCCGGGAGGACTATTTCGAACCGGTCAAAATTCCCATCCTGGCCCACACGCCGTGGCAGGAGCGAAATATTCCTATACCACCAGGAATTAGGGACGAGGTCATCAAGATGATCAGAGGGAAAATCAAGAGCGGAGTCTACGAACCATCCAGCTCATCCTACCGGAGCAACTGGTTCATGGTTCCCAAACAAAACGGCTCCCTCTGCCTTGTCCATAATCTCCAGCCATTAAACGCGGTGGTGATAAAAGACGCGGGATGTCCACCCATCGTCGAAGTATACGCGGAGTCCTTCGGAGGACGCGTCATATACGGCATGTTCGACCTCTTCGTTGGGTTCGATCATCGCATGCTAGACGTGGCATCTCAGGATTTCACCACCTTCCAAGGACCATTCAGCACGCTCAGATTGACACAACTTCCCCAAGGATATACCAACGTGGTCCAGGTTCAGCAAGGCGACGTCAATTTCATCCTCCAAGATGAAATTCCACATGTTACGCAACCATTTGTGGACGACACACCGGTTAAAGGAGGAGACAACTACTATTTCCTCGAGGATGGGTCGTACGAGACCATCAAGGAGAATCCTGGGATACGGCGCTTCGTTTGGGAGCACCTCCAAAATGTGAACCGCATTTGCCAACGAATCCGCCACGCCAGCGGGACCTTCAATGTGAAAAAGTCCTTTTTCGCGGTCCCGAGGATAAAAGTGGTTGGGCATATGTGCAGCGCAGAGGGAAGGACTCCGGACGAATCCAAAGTCCAGAAAATTCGCGACTGGCCCGACTGCGAAGACCTTACCGATGTGCGAGCATTTTTGGGGATGCTGGGACTCATGCAGATCTTCATAAAAGATTTTGCTACCCATGCAAAACCATTAGTGAACCTCACCAGGAAGGGAATCGAGTTCAAATTCGAGGCCGAAGAAAAGGACACGATGGAAAAGTTGAAGCACCTCCTCATAAAATCACCAGCCATTCGACAAATCGATTATGCCTCCAGCAGACACGTCATCTTATCCGTGGACTCATCCTACATCGCTGTTGGATTCATCCTATACCAGGTTGGCGAAGATGGGAAGGAGTACCCGTCGTGGTTTGGCTCCATCACTTGGACCGAACGCGAGTCCCGGTATTCCCAGGCAAAGTTAGAGTTGTACGGATTATTCCGTGTGCTCTGCGCCTATCGACTCTACCTTGTTGGAGCCCCCAATTTGCTGGTCCGCACCGACACCAAATACATAAAGGGCATGTTGAAAAACCCCGACATCCAACCAAACGCCACGATAAATCGATGGATCGCCGCCATACTCCTATTTGACTTCGAACTCGAGCACACCCCCGGGGTAACGCACGCTCCGGACGGTCTTTCACGAAGGAAAGGCACCGCAGATGACCCCGAGGAGGAGAGCGATGTCGAGGAATGGATCGACAAAGCCTGCGGGTTTTCCATTCAGGCGATGAATTGGGGAAGGGTGAAGAAGAAATTGGTCCTGGAGACCCTCCCACCGATAGGCGTAACAATAAACGGGAGACCACTCGCCGCGACACCTGGTGCCGTCTTTCCCAAAAAGGAGATTCTGAAACAAACCGTCATGGTTGTTCAAGTTTTAGCAACACAAATCGATGACACGGAATACACCATACCACACTCTGACCTCGCACAAACACTCGACGCGAAATTGGCTTCTTATCGAAAATTTCTGGAGGACAAAACACGTCCTGAGGGAATGGACGATAGAACCTACGAACGATTTGTACGGAGATGCCGCGACTTTTTCCTCCTCAACAATGTATTATGGAGAAGGGACCCCAAGGGAGAACACAAACTGGTTCTACCAAGGGAGAAACGCGGACGAATATTGAAGGAAGTTCATGATGAACTCGGCCACAGAGGATTTTTCATCATGCGACGCAGACTCATGGACCGATTCTGGTGGCCGCTGTTGGATAAAGACCTTAAATGGTACTTAAAGACATGCCACGAATGCCAACTCAGGTCTACAAAACGAATCAACATACCGCCCACTGTTTCGATTCCACTCCCACTCTTCCACAAAGTCTACACCGACACCATGAAGCTGCCTAACTCAAACGGCTTTAATGCCCTGGCACACGCGAGGTGTTCAATGACCGGATGGGTGGAATGGAGAATGATTAAGGAGGAAAATTCGCGCACCATGGGCTGCTTCATCTTTGAAGAAGTCTTGTGCAGGTGGGGAGCCGTCGCGGAAATCGTGACGGATAACGGCGTGCCATGGGTCAAAGCCATAACCTGGCTCGCCAACAAATACAACATCCATCACATAAAGATCTCCGGCTACAACTCACGCACGAATGGACCAGTCGAGAGACGCCACTACGACGTTTGTGAAGCCGTCTCGAAGGCCTGCAAAGGAGACCTCAGCAAGTGGACAGAGAGAATCTTCTATGTCTTCTGGGCAGAGCGCGTCTCCATCCAGAAGTCCACTGGATATTCTCCGTACTACCTCTGCCATGGAGTCGAACCACTTTTCCCGTTCGACATTGCCGAAGCCACGTATATGATGGCAGCCACTGGGGAGAAATTGTTGGACGAAGACATGATTGCGACCCGGGCGCTATATCTTCTCAAACGACCAGAGGAGTTGGCACTCATAAAATCCCAAGTTTATGAGGCGCGGCTCCTCAGCGTCAGGCGATGGGAAAAGGACAATCTCAAAAAGATTGTTGACTACGACTTCAAACCAGGATCACTTGTGATTCTGAGGAACTCCGCCATCGAAAACGAATGGTCTCGAAAGGCCAAACCGTGGTACACCGGACCCATGGTTGTGGCCGAACGAACATCGGATGGTTCCTACATCATTGCAGAACTCAACGGCACTGTTTCCAAAATCCCAACAGCCGCGTTCTGACTCATCCCATATCACTTACGATCCCGAATTCGTGGACCAATTACCTCCTTTCTAGAGGAGAAGGCACCACCCAGGAAATGCAAAGAGGTAGAACCTCATTGGGGCAATGCCGTGGAAAGATTGCACAAAGGGCAATCGGCACTGCAACCCAAAAACTAATATCAAGGGGAGAAGGCGCAACACCTTTCCTTCCCAAAAACGGAAACTCGACCACCAACGGCACGGCAACTCATCGTTTTTCGTCTCCAACTCTCGACTCCCTTTCTATACTACGAAATGTACTTAGTGCAGTGGTTAAATGATAATTCTCTCATCAAAACCACTGCACGAGTACTTCCGACAATCGACTTCGACATTTCGCAATGGTACCAGGCGCCACGCCTGCTCAAAGATAGCCACCGGGTGCGACGGCCCGATCGGTGACCGACTCGTGATTTTCGCGTCAAAACACCGTCACGTGGTTTTACGCATCATTTCCTGGTCGCATCACCGACACCCGAGTTGCGCTCACCCCCAACTTAATTCACACAAGTTGGACTAACAAAAACAAATTTATTCAGGCCCTACAGGCCACTACGACATAGTCCGACAGCAAAAGGCAACACAATTTAGGCGGGTTTAGGATCCTCCTGAAACCAAGCCGCCGCTCGGCCAGTTCGGACTGGAATACAATATACAAAACGAAAATGGGACTACGCCCATGACGTCATGCCGTCCAAGGCCCAGAGACCCCCGACTCAGACACCATCCAACGCAGCATGCGACGTGCTCCCCTGTGCCAATCCTGAGTTCGAGCGTGAACCCTCTCCACTTCCTCCCAGCGCACCAGAAAGCGAAGACGAACTCCCGTTGAAAGGAGCAGGTCCATGCGCCGCGACTGGAGTGCTCGACGCTGAAGCCAAAAGCTGCGAAGGAGGTCCCACTGGCGGCGGAGAACGCAATGTACCGGAGAGGAAAGAGTGGAACGGGATGATCGGCGCTTCGGACGAAGTAACGAACGGGTGGCAGAGGAGCCACGGCGAGAGCGGTGGGCGATGAATCCACGTCCATCGGAACAGTATCAGGAGCACTCGACGCGCCAGGAGGAACAGGCAAAATCTCCGGCAACGCGCTCGCCAAGAAATCACGGGCCGTCGCGACAGAGCCCGGCCATTCGAAACGGGTGCCCACAGAACCGACTCCGGAGGGAAGGACGGGTGGTGGCAGAGAACGCATGCGCCGGCACGTCACTTGCAGAGTTACGGGCCTCGTGGGTGACGACAACACCGCTGACGACGGAGGCACCAAGATTTCGACCAGCGGGAGATTGGAAGACGCAACCCACGCCGACGACGAACACTGCGGTGGGGGGGTCTGCGCGACTACTGGCGGCAAAGGTGGCGCTCGCGGAGAGTCTTGACGCGCCGGTGGCGGGTGGCTCAGGTTTGAGTGACTCAGTCCCGCAACCGGCGGGGGCATTTTCTCGCGAGATAGGCGCGGACTCGCGCACACATTTCGGAATCGGCATCTAGGAAGGAGGAGGGGTGGTCAGCACCAAAAGTTTATGGGAGAAGAAGGAACGACTCACCATCTACGTCTGATGGGATCTTCTCGAGGGCCTTGCCCTTGTCGTCGCGGTCGAGGACTCTGGCGTTGCCAGTATCGCCAAAGACCGGATGGCATGAGCTAAAGGCTGCACTGGTGAAACGTTGCCCGGTGATTTTCTCGAAAAGGGCGCCGCGGTGGTGCTGGTCAATGAAGAAGTAGTCGCAGTTGACTTGGATCAACATGTGGTCTGAAGAGGAAGAGTCAGCAAAAGGAAAGACGAAGAAGAACCAACGATAACTCACCGGCATACGACCAATCGAAATCCCCGAACATCTTGACGGGGACGCACACGCTGCCGTGGCGCGCGCACTCGATGCACGACCGATTTAACTGGTGGCCCTTGATCTGGCGGATACAGGCGAGGTTGTTCTCGAAGCAATGGGTGCATCCCTGGAGGAAAAGGAAGGTTAGGGACGAAAGAAGGGGAAGATAGGGGTGAAAGGACTTACCACGCCGCGAATGAAAAACACGATGGGCGGGTAACACAACGCGCCGATGTGGTGGTGCTCCAGACCCGCAACGAGTTTCGGGTGGGTGACACTGCGGACAATGCCAGGTATACTGACCCAGGCTTACCCTGAGTATACCCTGAGTATATTCTAAATAAACTCAAAATACACTCAAAGTATACAGGTTCAGTATACTCTGAGTATATTCTCAATATGCCTGAGGTATGCTTAAGATATACTGACTTAGTATATTCTGAATATACTCAAAGTATACTGAAGAGTATTATTAAAGTATACTGAGTCACCTGATTCACAGTATACTGACTCAGTATACTTTGATCATATTATTAATAATCAGAGTCCAGAAAAGGCAATTTTTGGACAATAGACAAAGACAACAACAATAGTACACAGACAAGACAGGACAGGATAAGACAAGACATAAAATACAAAATAGGACAAAACAAAGACAAAACAAGACAAGACAGACAGACAGGAGAAGACAAGGTGAGACAAAACAAGACAAAACAGACAGACAGGACAGACAGACAAGACAGGCAAGACAGACAGGACAGACTAAATATGACAAAATATGACAAAACAGACAGACAAGACAGACATGTGACAAGATACTTCTGTAGCACATTGGACATGTTGAGGTTGCAGTATATGGTCACAAGTTTGTATGAATTGATTACCAAGCTGAGGTCTTGGTTGAGTTTTCTAGGCCATGTGGGTAGCAAGGAGTATGACAGAAAAATGTGGGAGAATTTGAAAAGTGGTAGGGTGTGCTGACAACAGGGAGATTAGGACTAGGAGTTGAAAAAGGTTTGCCTGTCCAGAGTGGGGAAGAAAAGGTGACTTCAAGTTTATCAAGGAAGAAGAGATTGATAATAAAGATAGGGTGCGGAACTAGCTGAAATTTTCATGGAAGACTGTCTCAATTCTCGGATTCCAAATAAACCTGGCTTGTACACAAAGTTGTGCTTCCAACTGTGGTGTGGAGGAGATGTGTGGGTTGCCAGAAAATTAATTTGAAGTTGACCAACTGCCAGGAAAGGTTTTCAATCTGCTTGTCTGGTTGAAGTGGGTGAAATCAGGTCTTGTGACCCAATTAAGAAATATCCACTGAGCTTGCACAGGTTGTTGTGCATCCTGTGGAAGTGTGGAGGAGGTGTGTGGGCTGCCAGAAAATTAATTTGAGGTCCACCAGAGGGTGGGAAAGGTTTGTATTTTGCTTGTCTGGCCAAAGGGGGAAAAATAGGGGTGTGGGCTCGAATTGGTGGTATGCTGAAAGCCAAGTTTGTCTAGCTTGTCCTACATCCTACGGTGGCGTGGATGAGGTGCATGGGATGCCACAAATTTAATTTGAGGTCCCCCAGAGGGTGGGAAAGGTTTGTAATCTGCTTGTCTGGCTGAAGTGGGTGAAATCGAGTCTTGTGACCCAATTAAGAAATACCGACTGAGTTTGTACAGCTTGTCCTGCATCCTGCAGTGGTGTGGAGGAGTTGCATGAGATTCCACAAAATTAATTTGAGGTCCCCCAGAGGGTGAGAAAGGTTTGTAATTTCCTTGTCTGGCCAAAGGTGGCAAAATCGGGGTGTGGGCTCAAATTGGTGTCATGCTCAAAACCAAGTTTGTACAGCTTGTCCTACATCCTGCGGCAGTGTGGAGGAGTTGTGTGGGATGCCCCAAAATTAATTTGATGGCCACCAGAGGGTGGGAAAGGTTTGTAATTTGCTTGTCTGGCTGAAGTGGGTGAAATTGAGTCTTGTGACCCAATTAAGAAATATTCACTGAGCTTGTACAGCTTGTCCTACATCCTGCGGTGGTGTAGAGGAGATGTGTAGGATACCACAAAATTAATTTGATGGCCACCAGAGGGTGGGAAAGGTTTGTAGTTTGCTTGTCTGGCCTAAGGGGGCAAAATAGGCTGTGGGCTTGAATTGGTGTCGTGCTCAAAACCAAGTTTGTACAGGTTGTCCTACATCCTGTGGTGGTATGGAGGAGGTGGGTGAGATGCCCCAAAATTAATTTGAGGTCTACCAGAGCATGGGAAAGGTTTGTAATTTGCTTGTCTGGCTGAAGTGGGTGAAGTTGAGTCTTGTGACCCAAGTAAGAAATATCCACTGAGCTTGTACAGCTTGTCCTACATCTTGCAGTGGTGTGGATGAGTTGTGTTGGATGCCCCAAAATTAATTTGAGCTCCACTAGAGGCTGGGAAAGGTTTGTAATCTGCTTGTCTGGCTGAAGTGGGTGAAATCAAGTCTTGCGACCCAATTAAGAAATATAGACTGAGTTTGTACAGCTTGTCTTACATCCTGCAGTGGTGTAGAGGAAGTGCATTGGATGCCACAAAATTAATTTGAGGTCCACTGGAGGCTGGGAAAGGTTTGTAATTTGCTTGTCTGGCCAAGGGGGGGAAAATCAAGGTGTGGGCTCGAATTGGTGTCGTGCTCAAATCAAATTTGTACAGCTTGTCCTACATCTTGCAGCAGTATGGAGGAGGTGCATGGGATGCCACAAAATTAATTTGAGCTCCACTGGAGGCTGGGAAAGGTTTGTAGTTTGCTTGTCTGGCTGAAGTGGGTGAAATTGAGTCTTGCAACCTAATTTAGAAATATTGACTGACTTTGTACAGCTTGTCCTACATCCTGTGGCAGTGTGGATAAGGTGCACAGGATGCCAGAAAATTAATTTGAGGTCCATCAGAGGGTGGGAAAGGTTTGTAATTTCCTTGTCTGGCCAAAGGGGGCAAATCGGGGTGTGGGCTCCAATTGGTGTTGTGCTCAAAACCACATTTGTACAGCTTGTCCTACATCCTGCGGCAGTGTGGAGGAGGTGTGTGGGATTCCACAAAATTAAATTGAGGTCCACCAGAAAGTGGGAAAGGTTGTAATCTGCTTGTCTGGCTGAAGTGGGTGAAATTGAGTCTTATGACCCAATTCAGAAATATCAACTGAGTTTGTACAGCTTGTCCTACATCCTGTGGCAGTGTGGAGGAGGTGTATGGGATGCCACAAAATTAAATTGAGCTCCACTGGAGGATGGGAAAGGTTTGCAATATGCTTGTCTGGTCAAATGAGTGTGTTGTGCAAGTATCCACAATATGGGAATGATGTCTGGGCTGCCACAAAATTGATTTGATGGCAACCAGCAGCCAGGAAAGGCTTGCAATTTGTTTGACTGAAAACAGATTAACTACTCCTCCTGTGTACCCAGATTCATAGGTCACTTACAATTATATTTAATTTGGTCTAACCAACTTTGAATGGTTCTTCAAGCATTTAACTACTTTTCCTAGAAGCATCACAATGTGAAGGCCTAAACAAGCTCAGAAAAAATCCCATCAAAATCAACATATTGTTAAGATCAGACTGCAGCCCCCTACCCTAACTTGAACATGGAAATTGTTGCTTTGGTGTAGTGGTAATGGTGCTTCTTGTGAATAATGCTTACATAATCTGACCCTGGGTTCGAACCCTGGTGGGGGCATTTCTTTTGTCCAGAAAATGTTGATTATTATAATGCACCTGCCTGACTATACTCAATCCCCAGCTTGGGCTGGCACCAGAAGTAAAGCTGTTGATCTGACCACAACTAGTTTTCACCTTCTGGCCCAACCTGAGTTAAGGTGAGAACAGTTGGAGATATTTCCTGGGCCAGACAAGCAAATTACAAACCTTTCCCACCCTCTGGTGGCCATCAAATTAATTTTGTGGTATCCTACATATCTCCTCCACACCACCGCAGGATGTAGGATAAGCTGTACAAGCTCAGTGGATATTTCTTAATTGGGTCGCAAGACTCAATTTCACCTACTTCAGCCAGACAAGTAAACTACAAACCTTTCCCACCCTCTGGTGGACCTCAAATTAATTTTGTGGCATCCTACACAACTCCACTCTGTGGCTGGATACACAATGTTCTCACCCTGCAACCCACATGGACCAGACAACTCAACCAAGACTATAGTATTTCTCTCAGCTTGGTAATCAATTCATACAAACATGTGACCTTCCACTGCAAACTCAACATGTCAAATGTGCTATAGAAGTATCTTTGCTACACATCTGTCTTGTCTTTCTCGTCTGTCTGTTTTGTCATGTTTTGTCATGTTCTGTCTGTCCTGTCTGTCCTGTCTGTCTGTCTTGTCTGTGTTGTTTGTCTGTCTGTCTGTCTGTACATGTCTGTCTGTCTTGTCTTGTCTTGTCTGTCTGTCATGTCTGTCTGTCATGTCTGTCATGTCATGTCATGTCATGTCATTTTATGTCTGATATTTCCTCATTCAGAATTCCCATTTTTGGCATGTCTTTACTTTCTCCTAAACCTTCCTTATATAGCAATATGTGTTATTGATATGATCAAAGTATACTGAGTCAGTATACTGTGAATCAGGTGACTCAGTATACTTTAATAATACTCTTCAGTATACTTTGAGTATATTCAGAATATACTGAGTCAGTATATCTTAAGCATACCTCAGGCATATTGAGAATATACTCAGAGTATACTGAACCTCTATACTTTGAGTGTATTTTGAGTTTATTTAGAATATACTCAGGGTATACTCAGAGTATGTCTGGGTCAGTATACCTGGCATTGTCCACAGTGTGAGAGAGAACGGATAGCCGTTGTTGGTTGTCGGCAGTTTCTTCCCGTTCCCCAGGACGCGACGGATGGGAACGTACGGTCCTGTGATCTGCCAGACGCACTTTTCGAGTGCATGCTCGAGACGCCGACCCTCCAAGGAATCACTGCGGGCAATGCCAGGTATACTGACCCAGGCATATCTTGAGTATATCCTGAGTATATTCTCAATAAACTTAAAAAAGACTCAGTGTATACTGGTTCAGTATACTCTTAGTATATTCTGAATATACCTGAAGTATGCTCAAGATATACTGACTCAGTATATTCTGAATATACTCAAAATATACTGACTCAGCATATTCAGAATATACTGACTCAGTATATTTTGATCATATCAAGGACAAACATTGCCATGTAAGGAAATTTTGAGAGGCAGTGAAGACCTTCCAAAAAAGGAAAATCTGGATGGGGAAACATGTGACAGGACATGACAGGACATGACAGACAAGACAAGAGAAGACAGACAAGACAGACAGACAAGACAGGACAGGAAAAGACAAGACAGACAAGACAGACAAGACAGACAAACAAGACAAGACAGGACAAGACAAGACAGACAAGACAGACAGACAAGACAGACAAACACAGACAAGATATAACACAACAAGACAAGACAGACAGACAAGACAAGACAAGACAGACAAGACAAGACAGACAGACAAGACAGACAAAGTGTAACAAGATATGCTGGGGGATTTCTGTAGCACAGTTGGCATCTCCAGGTGGCAGTGGAAGGTCACATGTTTGTATGAATTGATTACCAAGCATAGAAAAATATTAAGATCTTGCTGGTCCATTGTGAGTTGGGTGGGTTGCAGGGTGGCACAGGAAAAATGTTGAGCAATTTGGAGAGTGGTTAGGCAGGCTGACAACATGAACATCAGGACAAAAAGGTCAGATTGTTCAGAGTGGGTAGAGGGAGTAATGTTGCCTAGTTGATTAATGGATGAGCCTCAGCTTTGCACAGCATGTTCTGCAAGTATCCATGGTGTGGATGTGATGTGTAGGCTGCCAAAAAATCAGTTTGATGCCAACCAGCAGCCAATAGAGGTTCACAATTGGCTTGTTAGATAGGGGCTAATTTGGGTGATGGGCTTGAATTTGTGTGCTGCTCCAAAGGTGGTTGGCACAGGATGTTGTCCAAGTATCTATGGTGTGGGGGTGATGTGTGGGCTGCCAAAAAATTAATTTGATGCTAACCAGCAGCCAAGAAAGGTTTGCAATTGGTTTATCCAGCTGATAGGAGAAAAATTAGGTGGTGGACTTGAATTGGTGTGGTGCTCCAAATGTGGTTTGTACAAGATGTTGTGCAAGTATCCGTGGTGCAGAAGTCATGTCTGGGCTGCCACAGAATCAATTTGATGGCAATCAGCGAGTGGGAAGGGTTTGCAATTGGCTTGTCTAGCCAATAGAGGCAAAATTGGGGGTTGGACTCAAGCTGATGAGGTGCTCAAACCCTGGTTTGCACAGGCTGTGGTGCAAGTATCTATGGTGTGGGGGGGTGATGTGTGGTCTGCCCCAAAATTAATTTGATGTCAACTAGCAGCCAGGAAAGGTTTGCAATTTGCTTGTCTGGTTGCAGCAGGTGAAATGGATAAAATTTGCAACCCAATTAAGAAATATCCACTCAGCTTGCACAGGATGTTGTGCAACTATCCACAGTGTAGAAGTGATGTCTGGGCTGGCACAAAATTAATTTGATGGAAACCAGCAGGCAGGAAAGGTTTGCAATTTGCTCACCTGGCTAATAGGGGCTATTTTGGGACCCTGAACTGAATTGCTGTGTAGATCCACACCGGTTTTGCACAGGATTATGAGCATGTATCCATGATGTGAGACAGATACTTGGCCTTCCACAGAAAAAAAGCCAGGGCCAAATACAGATGAGAAAGGTTTGCAATTTGCTTGTCTGGTTGATAGGGGCTACTTTGGGAGATTGAGGTGAATTAATGTCCAGCTCTGCACCTACTTTGCACAGAATGTTGGGCATGTATCTACAATGTGAGGCAGATACTTGGATTTGCACACAAAAAATCCCAGGGCCCATTGCATATGGGAAAGTCTTGCAATTTTCTTGTCTGGCTGAACATGGGTGAACCATAAGGTGGTGACCGAATTTGTAAATATGCAAGGGCCTTGCAGACCATGTTGTGCAAGTGGCACAGGTATTGAGAAGATCCTTGGCTTCACATAAAACAAATCTTATGGCTTTGGACACATGGGAAGGATTTGCAATTTCCTTTTCTGACTGATAGGGGCTATTTTAGGGTATCAAGCAGAATTGACATGTAGCTCTGCATATGCTTTGCACAGGATGTTGAGCATGTATGTGCAGTATGGGAGAGACACTTGGCTTTGCACAAGAAAAATAGTGTGGCCCAGTGCAGACAGGAAAGGTTTGCATTTTACTTGCCCAGGTGATTGGGGCTACATTTGGGTACTGAATGGAATTGATGTGTAACACTGCTCATGCTTTGCACACAATGTTTAGTATGTATGCACAATGTGAGTCAGATACTTAGCTATGCACAGGGAAAATCCCAGAGCCCATTGCAGACTGGATAGGCTTGCATTTTGCTGTCTGGCTGATGGGGGCTATTTTTGGTGATTGATCCCAATTGATCTGGGGCTCTACACATACTTGGCACAACTTGCTGAGCATGTATTTGCACTGTGAAGAAAATACTCGGTGTCACACAGGGAAATTCCCAGGGCTGACAGCAGATGGGAAAGATTTGCAATTTGCTTGTCTGGCCAATAGGGGTCTTTTTGAGTAATTGAGCTGAATTCATGTGTAGCTCCGCAGATGCTTTGCACAAGGTGTTGAGCATGTATGTACAATGCAAGGCAGAGGATTGGCTTCCCACACAAGAAATCCCAGGGTGCACTGCAGCCCCAAAGGTTTGCATTTCCCTTGTCTGGCCAATAGGGGCTGTTCTGGGTGATCCAAATTGATGTGTAGCTCTGCCTCTGCTTTACAAAAAATGTTGAGCATGTATATGTGATATGAGGCAGATACTTGGCTTTCCTTTATATGCAACCAATCTTAGGGCCCAGAGCTACCAGGAAAGGTTTGCAATTTCTGACTCATGCTAACAGGGGTAATTTTTGGTGATCAGGTGGAATCAATGTGTAGCCCTGTATATGCTTTGTACAACATGTTAAACATCTATCTGCAATGTTTAGCAAATACTTGGCTTCATACAGGAATAATCTCAGGGCTATGGGCAGATGGGAAAGGTTTGCAAATTGCTTGTCTGACCAATAGCAGCTATTTTTGGATATTGAGCTGAATTGACATGTATCTCCACAGCTGCTTTACACAGGATGTTGAGCATGTATCTGCAGTGTGAAGGAGGTACATGGCTTCCCACACAAAAAATACTAGCACCAAGCACAGATTGGAAAGGTTTGCAATTCCTTCGTTGTCGGGCGTATAATTTGAAATACATGAGGTCCGCTAGATTTAACTTTGGTCGAGCGTTTCCCACAAGAATTGAAATTGATCTGTAAGACTGGTTTAGTTGATTAGGTAGGTGGTTTGAGAAGATTGGATTAGTGGCGGTCTGACTACGAATTAGGGAAGTGAGGATTTAAAGAAGAATTTGAGAGTGAGTTGTGGGTTGGTTGGAAGTAAGATAATTTGTACAAGCTTCGATAAGTGCACCGAGACTTAAGGAAGTGGGCAGACTCAGATAAGTACACCGAGACTTATGAGAGTAATAAAGGAACTTTACTGAGTGCACCGAGACTCAGACAAAGTAATATTTAGAATAACCAACAAGCTTCAATGAGTACACCGAGACTCAAGGAATTAAACCAACAACGCAAGCGCACCAGGACTTGCCGAGGCAGTAAACAAGTTCAAGCTTCGATGAGAACACCAAGTCTCAAGGAATTAAACTAACAACACAAGTGCACCTGGACTTGTCGAAGTAGTAAGCAAGTATCTACAGATGAGGGTATGTAGCCTTGAAGGATACAATCAAGGTTTGTAGCCTTGAAGGAACAACGAGTTGAGCTTTGTAGGCTACTCGGAAGGGGGCGCAAGTAATTTACTAAAGACTAATACTGTATTAGTCAGGGGTTAGCTTTGTAGGCTAAGCGGTGTAAGTTAGTTTGCTTGCAGTAGATACCATATCCACTACTAGTGGTGAGCTAGGCTTTGTAGGCGGCTCAAGGGCGCAATTTAATGCAAGGCAGCTACAGTTGCGGACAGTCAAACACAACAACTTCCTATTTTGGCAGAACGGCTCGTGGGATTATTCTTTTTAGTTGTTAATAGCATGTATAGAATATATTGTGAATTTTCCACGCCATCAAATTGGGAATTACATAATGATACCCATGATCCCTCTCAATTCCGCCACCCCCTCAAATCTTATGTAATCAGCCTCGGAGTACCCGGAAATTGAAGCTCTCGATGAGGGCTATCATTTGGTAAATGAAAGAAGAAATTCTCTCGAGCCGTTCGTCCACAAATTGAGTTTTGATGGCACTGATGGACAGTCTGAACTCTCCGGACTTTCACCAAAGATGTTCCGACTCATTCACACCACCTCCCCATGTGACCATTGCCTATTAATACTTAAGGAATTGGGTTCCCAGCATCTCATCTCCTTCTCTCCACCACCATGCCCCCATGCGGTCGAAAAGCCCATGGTGGACGCAATATTTCTGGCCTTCGAAACCAGAAGTCAAAGAACTCACTTGCATCAGGGACTGAAAACAACACAGATACAGAGGGAGAACCAAGTCTTATCATACCTGTTCAGCATCCTCTGCAGGAGGGGGATGCTTATGGCTCTGATCCTGAGGATAACTGCTGGCTTTCTGATAAGGGGTTTACAAATCTGGCAAACATTTTTGCAAATTCAGATGGAGAACAAGACCTACCAGATGATAATGAATGGGAAGAGGTCGATGACTTTGAGTGGAATAATTCTGATCCTCTTCTCAATGATGATGCCTTGTGCACTTGTCTCAGCACATATGCTGTTGCAATGGATGATGACTATGCTGACAAGGACTGGGTCCCACCTGAGGTTGCAAAGGAAGTGAGAAAACGGAAACGTAATCAGAAAGGTGTGTCCTGAGTACACTTTGAAGCCAGATTAAATTAAATTCACTTACTTAGATCGGGCCCCCACTTATGCAACAGGCCCAGTGGTGGCTAATAAAGCTGCACGGACACTCAGAGAAACAAAATGGAGAAACCGCACAAAGGGGCAGATAAAACTTGACAACTGGGCAACGCAGCAGCCAGTAAAGGCAGCACGAACAGAAGCTTCAAGCTCAACCACCCAATATATTAACCTGAGTTCTGACTCAGAAGAGGACCTTGACATCGATGCCAATGATCACAGCGACATCGATGTGGGTGTTCCCCATGAAGCAGATCCACAGGTTGAACTTGGAGCTGTAGACTTGTCACCAGGACATTTATCTGTACCCTCTTCTGTGCCTTCCTCTGCTGCACCTTCAACTCACGTCAGCCCAATTTCAACACGGCCTCCAACACCGGAACCTGCCATGCCAATTGGGGGAGATGGCTCAACCTTTGAAGAAGACTGGGAGGCAGAACTTGATGAACGAGTCCATGCAGGACCTGGACCTGTCTTGTCTTGGACAGAAATTCGTGACCTTGTTGACAAGAGACTCAAATTAGCAAAGAAAAAGTATACTCCTCTTGCACAGGTTAATCAACTGCTTATAATTCGGAACTTTGCAACACTTTCCCTCAAGGGATTTGGGCGCATTCAGGCCAGTGTTGAAATTGCACGGCAGTGGCAGGAAGGCGAAGGTGTTCACTTTGCCCGCCGTGTGCGCATTCTCATCCGCCATTTTGAAATATTTCAAGATCTCCCCAAGGAAAAGAGAGGAGGTGCACGAGATTCTCAGTCCCTTCTTTCAGAGGAGAGTGTTTGGTGTGCAGCAAGGACTTGGCTCGAGGCACAACCAGTGGGAAGTATCTCACCTAAAACATTTCAGCATGCTCTCAACAACACCATTCTTCCTGCTCTTGATGTTGTGTTGAAGAAGCCTCTTTGTGAGCGCACTGCACGTCGCTGGCTAATTAAGCTTGGATGGCGCCTAACAATCTTACGCAAAGGTGTTTACATGGATGGACATGAACGCCCTGATGTTGTGGATTATCGGAATAACGTCTTCTTACCAACTATGGCAAAGTATGAGGAGCTCATGACAAAATATGAAGGGCCTGCTCTAGAGCAGGTGCCTCCAAAACTGAAGGAGGGGGAGAAGGAGATCATTGCACTCTTTCATGATGAGTGCTGCTTCCATGCCAATGACTACAAGTCTAGAGCATGGCTCAAGGATGGCCAGACAATCTTGCAAAAGAAAGGCCGTGGTCGACTGATACATGTCTCTGACTTCATTACTGAGGCTTCTGGTCGCCTGATTATCTGCGATCCCACTGGAAAAATCTTGCGGGATGCCAGGAAGGTTATTTTCCCTGGCAGTAATGGTGATCCATGGTGGGATACAAAGCAACTACTTGAGCAAGTTGATAATGCCATCACAATTTTCGAAGAGGCACATCCTAAATGCCAGGCTCTCTTTGTGTTTGACCAATCCTCTGCACATGCATCACTGGGACCAGATGCTTTGAAAGCTTTCGAAATGAACAAGGGGGATGGAGGGAAGCAGCGGGTTCAGCGAGACACAATTATCCCCATGTCAAATCCCTCTATTGCACAACGTGGCAACATACAAAAGATGACAATAAATGGAAAGGCCAAGGGACTTGAGCAAGTACTCAAAGAGCGTGGTGTGGATACTCAAAAGTTCAGAAAAGCAAAGTGTGCTCCTGTTTGCCCATTGGATAGCAAGGGATGCTGCATGGCACGTTGGCTCAGTCAGCGAGATGACTTTCTCAACCAGCCATCAATGCTTGAATCCCTAATTGTGGGCCGGGGTCATCAGTGTATTTTCCTTCCAAAGTTTCATTGTGAATTGAACCCCATTGAAATGGTGAGTCACTTCTCTTTCTATGAATCAAATAGCTAAATCATTCCCTAGTACTGGGGTTGGTGCAAGTATCGCTATCGGCAATCACCCAAAACTAGCTTTCAGGAAGCTAAGGATCATGCATCCGGGTACCTAGATGCATGCCCCCCTGAGGTCATTCAATGTTTTATTCAACGTTCTTGGCGTTTCATGAGTGCTTACCGAATCGGGCTGACCGGCAGACTTGCAGCTTGGGTTGTTCGAGGGCAGAAGTCCCACAGACAGGTTTCAGCAACAACATTGAGGGATTTGGAGGAGGCTGGGATGCATAAATAGTGTTTTTGCATGTATACATAGTGTATAATTTATTTTGTTCCTGCCCCACATGGCTGCAGAGGTACACACAATTTTTTTCAAACCCGTCCAAAAGTTCGCCACCCCCCATTTCTCGTGGGAAAATTCTGAAAATTTGGTTTTGGGGGTATTTTGACCCTCTGAATCTGATTCTGAACTCCTGAATCTGATTCTGAACTCAGATTTCCCAAAATTTTACTCAAAAAAGCAGGATCACAGTTGTTGTGTTTGATTGTCCGCAACTGTAATACTATATTAGCTAGGACCAGTTTTAGAGGGAGAAGACTAATACTGTATTAGCTTCAGAGAATTTTAGTGGAATCACACTTAGTGGTTTGGGGGAAAGGAGCAATTTATTCAAAGTCAATCTACTACAAGCTTATATACTACTGAAAAACACAGCCTCAATGACTCCAATTGAGTCAATTGCCATTTCCAGAACCTTCCAGCTACTTAATTCCTTCCATCAATTCCCTCTTGAGTCATCCATCATTCCAGAATGTTCTACCTCAATCCATGGTACTCCTTCAATTGGATGAGATATATTTTCTACAATAAATTTTAACCTGAATTGTTAGTGACCAAATTTGGCTGTAAAATATATTGTTACTAAGATCATCTCAGTTCTTCAAGAATCTAATGCGAAGAACAAATCAGTCCTGTCTCCAAACACTTTGGAGACATGACATTGTCTGGCCAAGAGCAGCTATCTGGGGATATCGAGAGGGATTGATGTGTCGATTGGCATATGCTTTGCATAGGATGTTGAGCATGTATGTGCAGCATGGCATGGATACTTGGCATTACACACATAAAATCCCAGGGCCCAGTGGATATGGGAAAGGTTTTTCTTCTGCTTGTCTGCCTAATAGGGGCTACTTTGGGTGATCAAGCCAAATTGATGTGTAGCTCTGCCCCTGCTTTACAAAAAATGTGGAGCATGTATCTCTAATGTGAGGCGGATGCTTGGCTTTCCACAAAGAAAATCCCAGGATGCAGTGCATCCCCAAAAGGTTTGCATTTTGCTTGTCTGGCTGATAGGGGCCATTTGAGTGATCAAGCCACATTCATGTGTAGCTTCATACATCCTTTGCACAAAATGTTTGCAATGTGAAGCAGATATTTGAGTTGGCACACAAAAAATCTCAGGGCTACTGCATATGGGAATGGTTTGCCATTTCCTTGTCTGGCCACAAATGGATGAAACAGATTGTGGAGACCAAATTTAGAAATATACACTACCTCAATACATGTCTTACAGAGGATGTTGATGTCCCAATCATGTGGATTCCAGTAGCTAGGAAAAGCTTGCAAATTCTTTGCCCAACTAAAAAGGTCCATCTTTGTCAGCACTGATTGCCATATATTGTTTATACAATTAACATCTATTTTTCACTCATGGGTGTTCTGCACACAGGGTACATGGTAAATTCTGACTTCTGCAGTTTATGCATCCTATGAGATGAACTCTATGGTCTAAATACCTTCTGTTTCATAAGCACAAGCCATACATTTATTTTGAAGTAGTATTGAACATGGTGCACCTGTAATTAGGCCCTAGAAGCTGAAAGTGGGGCCAGAATGGTCCTGGTGAAAGTTCTGGCCCTACATGGAGTTGAGGCCCCAGTAACTGTCTGCACAGATCCTCACTATATCCAAGTAGCCTGACCATTTCAGCACAAATGTTTCTCTCCACAAAAAATACCTATGTACCAAGAAGATGAATCTCAAATGACTTGGAAGAAATACTATACTTTCTTTCATACCACAGAAATATAGTCAGGAGGACGAGGTGTGTGGGATGCCACAAAATTAATTTGAGGTCCATCAGAGGGTGGGAAAGGTTTGTAATCTGCTTGTCTGGCTTCAGTGGGTGAAATCGAGTCTTGCGGCCCAATTCAGAAATATTGACCAAGTTTGTACAGCTTGTACTACATCCTGTGGCAGTGTAGACAAGGTGCATGGGATGCCACAAAATTAATTTGAGGTCCACCAGAGGGTGGGAAAGGTTTGTACTCTGTTTGTCTAGTTGAAGTGGGTGAAATTGAGTCTTGCCACCTAATTAAGACATATAGACAAGTTTGTACAGTTTGTCCTGAATCCTGCAGCGGTGTGGAGGAGGTGTGTGGGCTGCCACAAAATTAATTTGATGTCCACCAAAGGGTGGGAAAGGTTTGCAATCTGCTTGTCTGGCCAAAGGGGGCAAAATAGGGGTGTGGGATCAAATTGGTATCATGCTCAAAAGTGAATTTGTACAGGTTGTCCTGAATCCTGTGGTGGTGTGAAGGAGGTGTGTGGGTTACCACAATAATAATTTGAAGTCAACTGGCTGCCAGGAAAGGTTTGCAATTTGCTTGTCTGGTCAAAGGGGGGAAAATAGGGGTGTAGGCTCGAATTGGTGTTGTGCTCAAAAGCGAGTCTGTACAGGTTGTCCTGAATCCTGTGGTGGTGTGGAGGAGGTGTGTGGGCTGCCACAAAATTAATTTGAGCTCCACTGGAGGGTGGGAAAGGTTCGTAATATGCTTGTCTGGCCAAATGAGTGTGTTGTGCAAGTATCCACAATATGGGAATGATGTCTGGGCTGCCACAAAATTAATTTGATGGCAGCCAGCAGCCAGGAAAGGCTTGCAATTTGCTTGTCTGGCTGGTAGGGATTAGGATATATTTATCTATTTTTTGCTTTTTGCCCTTATCTGCTTGACTGAAAACAGATTAACTACTCCTCCTGTGTACCCAGATTCATAGTTAATCTTAGGTCACTTACAATTATATTTAATTTGGTCTAACCAACTTTGAATGGCTTCTTCAAGCACTTGACTACTTTTCCTAGAAGCATCACAATGTGAAGGCCTAAACAAGCCCAGAAAAATCCCATCAAAATCAACATATTGTTAAGATCAGGCTGCAATCCCTACCCTAACTTGAACACAGAAATTGCTGCTTTGGTGTAGTGGCAATGGTGCCTCTTGTGAATAATGCTTATGTAATCTGTCCCCTGAGTTCAAACCCTGGTGGGGGCATTTCTTTTGTCCAGCAAATGTTGATTATTATATTAAAAGACAATGCACCTGCCTGATCCCCAGTGTGGGCTGGCACCAGAAGTAAAGCTGTCACTGTGACGATGACTAGTTTCAATCTTCTGGCCCAACCTGCGTTGAGGTGAGATCAGTGGGAGGTATCTCCTGGGCCAGACAAGCATATTGCAAACCTTTCCCACCCTCTGGTTGGCATCAAATTAATTTTGTGGTAACCCAATCTGCTCCACACTGGTGTAAGATGCACAACATTGTGTGCAAGCTCAGTGGATATTTCTGAATTGGGTCACAAGACTTGATTTCACTCACTTCAGACACAGAAAAGCAAATTGCAAACCTTTCCCAGCTGCTGGTCAGCATTAAATTAATTTTGGGGCAACCCACAAATCTCCTCCACACTGCTGCAGGATGCAGGACAACCTGTACAAACTCACTTTTGAGCATGGCACCAATTCGAGCCCATACCCCTATTTTGCCCCCTTTGGCCAGAAAAGCAAATTGCAAACCTTTCCCACCCTCTGGTGGACATCAAATTAATTTTGTGGCAGCCCACATGCCTCCTCCACACTGCTGCAGGATTCAGGACAAGCTGTACAAACTTGTCAATATGTCTTAATTAGGTGGCAAGACTCAATTTCACCCACTTCAACTGGACAAGCAGAGTACAAACCATTCCCACCCTCTGGTGGACCTCAAATTAATTTTGTGGCATCCCATGCACCTTGTCTACACTGCCACAGGATGTAGTACAAGCTGTACAAACTTGGTCAATATTTCTGAATTGGCTGCAAGACACCAATTTGAGCCCACACCCCTATTTTGCCCCCTGTGGCCAGACAAGCAAAATGCAAACCTTTCCCACCCTCTGGGGGACCTCAAATTAATTTTGTGCAATCTCACACACCTCTTCCACATTGCCACAGGATGTAGGATAAGCTGTACAAACTCAGTCAGTATGTCTTAATTGGGTGGCAAGACTCAATTTCACCCATTTCAACCAGACAAGCAGAGTACAAACCTTTCCTGTCTGCACTAGGCCACACTATTTTTCTTGTGCAAAGCCAAGTGTCTCTCCCATACTGCACATACATGCTCAACATCCTGTGCAAAGCATATGCAGAGCTACATGTCAATTCTGCTTGATACCCTAAAATAGCCCCTATCAGTCAGAAAAGGAAATTGCAAATCCTTCCCATGTGTCCAAAGCCATAAGATTTGTTTTATGTGAAGCCAAGGATCTTCTCAATACCTGTGCCACTTGCACAACATGGTCTGCAAGGCCCTTGCATATTTACAAATTCGGTCACCACCTTATGGTTCACCCATGTTCAGCCAGACAAGAAAATTGCAAGACTTTCCCATATGCAATGGGCCCTGGGATTTTTTGTGTGCAAATCCAAGTATCTGCCTCACATTGTAGATACATGCCCAACATTCTGTGCAAAGTAGGTGCAGAGCTGGACATTAATTCACCTCAATCTCCCAAAGTAGCCCCTATCAACCAGACAAGCAAATTGCAAACCTTTCTCATCTGTATTTGGCCCTGGCTTTTTTTCTGTGGAAGGCCAAGTATCTGTCTCACATCATGGATACATGCTCATAATCCTGTGCAAAACCGGTGTGGATCTACACAGCAATTCAGTTCAGGGTCCCAAAATAGCCCCTATTAGCCAGGTGAGCAAATTGCAAACCTTTCCTGCCTGCTGGTTTCCATCAAATTAATTTTGTGCCAGCCCAGACATCACTTCTACACTGTGGATAGTTGCACAACATCCTGTGCAAGCTGAGTGGATATTTCTTAATTGGGTTGCAAATTTTATCCATTTCACCTGCTGCAACCAGACAAGCAAATTGCAAACCTTTCCTGGCTGCTAGTTGACATCAAATTAATTTTGGGGCAGACCACACATCACCCCCCACACCATAGATACTTGCACCACAGCCTGTGCAAACCAGGGTTTGAGCACCTCATCAGCTTGAGTCCAACCCCCAATTTTGCCTCTATTGGCTAGACAAGCCAATTGCAAACCCTTCCCACTCGCTGATTGCCATCAAATTGATTCTGTGGCAGCCCAGACATGACTTCTGCACCACGGATACTTGCACAACATCTTGTACAAACCACATTTGGAGCACCACACCAATTCAAGTCCACCACCTAATTTTTCTCCTATCAGCTGGATAAACCAATTGCAAACCTTTCTTGGCTGCTGGTTAGCATCAAATTAATTTTTTGGCAGCCCACACATCACCCCCACACCATAGATACTTGGACAACATCCTGTGCCAACCACCTTTGGAGCAGCACACAAATTCAAGCCCATCACCCAAATTAGCCCCTATCTAACAAGCCAATTGTGAACCTCTATTGGCTGCTGGTTGGCATCAAACTGATTTTTTGGCAGCCTACACATCACATCCACACCATGGATACTTGCAGAACATGCTGTGCAAAGCTGAGGCTCATCCATTAATCAACTAGGCAACATTACTCCCTCTACCCACTCTGAACAATCTGACCTTTTTGTCCTGATGTTCATGTTGTCAGCCTGCCTAACCACTCTCCAAATTGCTCAACATTTTTCCTGTGCCACCCTGCAACCCACCCAACTCACAATGGACCAGCAAGATCTTAATATTTTTCTATGCTTGGTAATCAATTCATACAAACATGTGACCTTCCACTGCCACCTGGAGATGCCAACTGTGCTACAGAAATCCCCCAGCATATCTTGTTACACTTTGTCTGTCTTGTCTGTCTGTCTTGTCTTGTCTGTCTTGTCTTGTCTTGTCTGTCTGTCTTGTCTTGTTGTGTTATATCTTGTCTGTGTTTGTCTGTCTTGTCTGTCTGTCTTGTCTGTCTTGTCTTGTCCTGTCTTGTCTTGTTTGTCTGTCTTGTCTGTCTTGTCTGTCTTGTCTTTTCCTGTCCTGTCTTGTCTGTCTGTCTTGTCTGTCTTCTCTTGTCTTGTCTGTCATGTCCTGTCATGTCCTGTCACATGTTTCCCCATCCAGATTTTCCTTTTTTGGAAGGTCTTCACTGCCTCTCAAAATTTCCTTACATGGCAATGTTTGTCCTTGATATGATCAAAATATACTGAGTCAGTATATTCTGAATATGCTGAGTCAGTATATTTTGAGTATATTCAGAATATACTGAGTCAGTATATCTTGAGCATACTTCAGGTATATTCAGAATATACTAAGAGTATACTGAACCAGTATACACTGAGTCTTTTTTAAGTTTATTGAGAATATACTCAGGATATACTCAAGATATGCCTGGGTCAGTATACCTGGCATTGCCCGCAGTGAATCCGCCGCCACAGTTACGACAGTCCCATCCGACTTCTTCCGTGACAGGAGCCCACTCAACTTCACCAGGGTGCCGCTCTTCAACCTCGATCCAATCACGACGTGGCCATACACCTCCTCACAGAATTCATCGAAGTTGGGCTCGTCGGTCACCGGATCGCTGCGGGCACCACGACGTTTGGATGCGGGTTTGCGTGACGACAACGGCTCCGGTTCCGGCTCCACCCCCCAACCCTTGCTGGTGTCGTCCGATTCCTCCTCGCCTGAGTCGATGTACCCCCCATCCTGCGAGTCGAAATCCACGACGTTGGCGGCGCCAAGAATGCGACAGTTAGAATTGGAGGAGCGGAGTACTTTTCCCCCGACAACACGACCCGACGGCTTCTTCTTCGCGGATGGCGGCGAGGGAGTCAGCGACGAAACCTCCGAGGCGGCGCGACCTGGAGGACCCTTCAGCATCGCAACAGCAACGTCGTGCGCCCGTTCGTGCTGTTCCAGGCGCCACACTGCAAAAGCGAGATAGGTGTGGGCCACACACAAGAAATGGTTCGAAATCTTGCGGCGGAGTTCATCATGCTTTCGCCAGGCTTCGTGCTCCTTGACCCATCGCCGATCAAACTTGCGCCGGAGAGACGCGACACAGGAGAGGTATTCGGTTTTTGCGACCTCAAAAGCTGTCACGGCCTCCGACTTTCGACGTGCGTGGGCTTGCCCCACGAGCTTCGAGATCTCCTTGTTGCGATGGAAGTTCTCCTCCAGCGCCTCGGAAGTGGCGTCGGGAGGGAAAGGAATATATTGCGGAGTCGGAGGCTCTGGGAGTTCGAGGACGGGTGGCGGGAGGAGCTCTTTGTCGGATGGGACGGGGAAGTGTCAGGGGTCGACGAGCTGGTATAAGTGGTCGTGGAGGATCACGGTGTTCAGGAATTCGTGCCCCCGGATGATCAGCGTCGCGACGGACGTGGGGGGATTGAATACTGGCACCAGGTATGGGCTATCCAGCACAACGAAATCGGCAGACCCGAATTTTGAAGGCACGACGCTCTCCGGGAGGTCGGTATCGGTAAAACGACGGGCCTCGGCGATGAGGACACCATCTGGACGGGTATTTGGGACGGGGCAGTCACCTTCGTGGACGCGGACGGGTTCGAAACCAAGCGCCTCCCGGGTGTTTATCTGATGGAAAGCTCCGTCGAGGTGGGTGTTCTCGAACGCGGGATCGAGGGAATTGGACGAGGAGGACTCATCCCCATCCAACTCCGACATACGGGCGCGTTTGGACTCACGGTGCGAGGGGTCGCCGACATCCGCCGCGATCTGCGAAATAGGATGAACACCAGGCTCCAGGCTAGGAGACGACCTAGAAGAAGGCAACGAGCGATTAACAATCGGACAGGAAGAGAAGAACGAGGGAAATACTTACTCAGGTGCGTCTTTCTGTTTTCTGAACACCGGGCGAGGTTTTGGTGGAGACGGGGCGTCGCTGCTCGAGGAGGAGCTGATAGAGAGCGGGGCGGTCGCCTTGCCCTTGCCCTTTTTCGTGGAGGCAGACATTTTGCGGATTTGATAAGGAGCGGGGGGGAACGAGGACGTAAAAGTTGGGTTGGACGGGAAGACGGGGGCGAGACGAGCGACGATGAACGACAGGGACTCCGGTGCAGCGGTCGATAGCGAAGGTGGGGTTGGAAAAGTCGTCAACAACGGGCATGCACAGGTGGGGGGAGTTAGACAATGGTGGTGGTAAGAGCCAAGAAGCGAGTGTCGAGTCATGCCGCAGCAACCATTCAGTTGGACGCGGAGAACCGACACAGAATATTCTTACCCAAATGGGGTATGCAATATAATTTGCTGACACGAGGCAGGACGGCACAGCTTCGACCCAAAATAGGCCACGAACCGCGACGGGAGGATGGACACGTATCTGGCCAGAAACGAAGGATGAAGGAGCAAAGGAGGTTGGGATGGAAGAAAAACGCGTCCGGACACGGCCCCTATATGGAAAATTACAGGACTTGTCAGACCGATGACAAACCGCCGATCCAATTCATTCGGCAACTTCCGACGCCCAGACGCGACGCCTTGGGCCCAATCTCGACCGCGGATCCTTCCTCTTTCGGCCGAAACACCTTCGAACGCTCGAAAAGGGAATAAACCCGTCGGGAAGAGATGCCCCTCGACTGACAACCGACCAGTATTGGCAACCCGACCGCGAGGACATTCCTCTCCATGCGACAAAACTGTGGCGCCTGGCGAGACATCCACGATGGGATATGCAGCTGCACCATACCCCTGGGTGTGCAGGAGCACGGCAGCAAAGGAAATCAGGCGAAGAAAGATGGAAGAGACAAGAGAAGCTTCGGAAACAGGCACGAGCCTGCGGGACATGGGAAAACACACAACGAGGCGCCATGCCCGGAGGACAACACAATGGAAGCAAATGCGCGCACACGTGACCAATGGACCGAGACACGTTGAAACTCGCGCTCCGCGATGCTACACATTCCAGAACACAGGGAAACACTACACGCTATCGCACTTCGACTTCGACATCGCACGAAAAAGTCATGGGGGGGGCCCCCATTTCGACTTCGAGACCACTACAACCTCACAGAATATCGCGACGAACCCTTCGAAAATTACCGGGACGCCACCCAGATGTCCTGGGTGTGTCAAGAATAAAAGGAGGACAAATCGCATTCTGGAAATGCGTGGTGACCTACGCTACTCTAAAACCGATGTGTGCGCTAGCACACGATGTCGACGGGGAACGCGCGACTTGATCACTCGCCAAAATTCACCATCGATTAACCCAAAAACAAATACACCGGGAATTACATCGACTACACGGAAACCACAGCCCGCGATACAATTAATGAAGGGAAGAGACATAGGTGGAATGGGAGGAAAGACGATGGAAACCGCTCCATCAACAAAACAGATTCAGGATCAGCCCCTTCAACGGATCCAAATAATCATCCACCAACACATCCCCAACGCTACTGAATGGATAATAATCGTTCCCAGTCCCGAATCGAAATTTCGTCTTCCGAGCCACAGCAACTAGGGGCGCGAGAGCACCCTGGATCAGGTCCGCATTGGGGTCGATTTTCTCGGGAAAGCCTAGTGAGAGGCATATTTTCAAGATTATCTCGAACATCGTGGTGGACTCCCCAGGAACCTCGATTGGCAGAGGAAACGGAGGCGCGTCCTCATCCGAGTAGGGAAGAGCGGTGGTATACATGTTGCGAATGACGAGGTGCTGAAAGAGGCACAGTCAGAAGGCAACAACGGACAAAGAACAAAAGCCACTCACGCAGTGCCAAAGGATTTGCATCAACCACCACTGGAGCTCGTCTAGCTCGAGGATGGAATATCAACCAACACGACCCACGAGGGTGAAATCATGCGTCACGGCACGGTGCAGAATATACACCATGGGCCGGAGCCGCAATTCAAAAAACAACGGCCATTTCTCCGGAGGAACAAAGTTTTTATCCTCCAACTCCCAAGGCTGTAGCGACAAATCGCTAAGAGCGGTGCCGAATCGAAAGATGAGAGGAATGTCGCGATATTCCTCAGGTTTCCGTGCATATAGGACGACATCCTGGACCGGCCTAGGATTATAAAGGACGACTTCCTGGGAATGGGACATTGTGCTGAAGGTTTTCGCAGGACCGTCTGTGCTTTATACCCTTGTCAGGAGTCACTTTTGTGACTCAAGGACCGATGGGATTATCGACAAACACAGGATGGATCTACGATACAAAAACCACGCCAGAGGCGCCATGCCTTTTCCAGCCCTTTCCACATTTGGGTTCTAACTACGCTGGGCACCACGCCTCACCGAACCTATTATTCATCCCCACCTAACTCAGCATATTCCGAACGCACCATCCACGACGGGATGTCCGGGTCATCCACGAAATCATCCAGGAAATCGTCCTTGTCGAGATCTTTGATCTCCTTCTCAATCATCTGCAGACGTGTCAGCAATGGCAGTCGCAACAACTTGGAAATTACCGGATACAACCATCGCGACGTCTCCCGACGAATCATCCACTTGGTGCGGAACGAAGGGATTGGTTATTTCCCCTTCCTCCACCTCAGGAGTATTTGGACGCGTGGCGACCAGTTCAGGAAGCGCGATCCTATGGACATCGAAATCCGACAGCGTTGGATTGTACCGCGCCAACCTCTCTCCAAAGCCACAACGACGTTCACCCCTTCGCACCAGGAGTCCTCGTTGCTGGAGTATCTTGATATCAGGGGAAATTCCGATTTTCCTGAGATCCCCACATGGTGTAGGAAATCCCGGAAAATTGTATCCCGACTCTCCATATTTGGGATGGGTCACCATAACATCGAAGAGGGTCGCCAATTCGCGGAACAGGAAAATCCGTTGGAGTTCATCGCCATGGCCGTCGTAACCCACGCGGTCTACAAACCATTCCGCCATGGCGAACACCACGGTAGCCTGGCATGGAACGAAATGCCCAGTTCCGACAGTATTGCGGAAATTCCCATATCGAACACTAGCTCTTCCGAGCTCGGCCTTACAACAAAGTGATTAAGCCAACATGCCTATTGCGACATAGGAGTTAAATCGCGACACACCATATTTTTCAAAAGCACCGCTACTGCACGATGCAGTACCTCCACCATGCGCGAAGGGACCGGCTTGACCTCTCCAAGGAGGAGCGCTTTGTGGATGCACGAAGCAAGGAATCACATACGGTTAATCCATAAAACCACCAGGTGGAAGCACGGCAATTCACGTGCGCCAAGGCACGGGAGCCCCCGTTTCTTGAAATCGGACGGGAACAGTTGAACAGGAGGAGAGGAAGACAGTTTGATAAAAGAGATGCGGAAAAGATTATGGACGACAAACTACGCGGACGACCTTTATACCCTCACCCAGGCGCGACACCCTTGCAACCCCATTTGGACATCACACATAAACCCGTGCCAGCAATCTTCCAAAGTTTATGGGAGTCATATGGCCTGTCGTCCACGATGATTTGGCGGATACCCATCCAGGTCGGCCTTCAAGGCTTTGACGAACGCGTCCCCCAAATTATCGCTTAACGACATCTCATCCTCGAGAAGCGCCGTCTCGCACACCCAAGGATCCCTCATTTCCGCCCGCAAGAGTTCTGCTATTCGCTGACGATCCCAAGGGGGACCGCCACCACGGTCGAAATAGAATGGGACAATGGGAGGTCCTGCAAATCAACCAATTAACGAAGGGTATTGCAAAGTGTGTCGCCAGCCCGAATACGCGACAGGATGGCATCACACGTCCCGGGATTCCCATTAAACACGGGAAATCCAGCAATCATATCGAAGCGCTGCGCCAACAAGAAACAATACGAGCAGGAGGGATGAATGGCCGGCAGTTGGCTGATCAAACTGCCACGCTCTAAGGCGATGGTATAGATCAACGACTGTTGGTAGAGGGTCAGGACAGGACACGAAAAGTGAAAGGAAGCCCAACACACCGTTTGGACAAGGAATTCGATGATATGGGGCAATAATTCTTCAAACCGACCAATGGGCAGCATCGATGGCGCATGGACACCCGCAGGAATGGCTTTCAAGATTAATTCGCCATATGGGCGGACACATTGTGACGTGTATTCGATGACCCCACACTGGGAACTCGTGTACTCTGAAGGGTGGTGCCGAAAGGAACGAAAAAGATCCATCTGTGCCTGGTGGTACGGATGGATCGCTACAACATCCGCGACGGTTCGAGGAACATAATCGAACAACATGGGAAGGACCACTCAACGCGTCGAGAAAAGGCGAAATTTTATGAGGAGGCATGGTGGAAACTGTGCCACCTTTTATAATTCTCCATCAATGACATGCGGCTCCGAATATACGACCAATCCTCTCGGCAAACCAACTCCAAGTTTCGCCCTATGGACCCCATCAACCGCATGTTGTCTAATTTCGGCAGAATACTCGAAAAGCGCTGCGAGTTTTCCACACACAACCACCCCATGCACCTTATCCTCGTCACCCCTGAAACCGAAAGTCCGCTGCGCTCTCATCACCGTGCATAGGGTCGGAACGCGAGGAACTGGAAGGCGTCACGCATCAGCCACTTCACGATACCGGACCAGCATGTCAGCCAGATGTGCCTGGAAAATTCCCATCGGGGAAGGAATCTGTTAGCGAAGACCCATCACGACGACAACTTCCTCGTACCACATGAATGAGATAATCCGCGATCACTTGTCGCATAACAGTCATATCCTGCGAGGAATGCGCAGCCGCGGTCCAGCAGAAATTGGCCTGGATATAGCAGAAGTACTGCGCCATGGGCTCCAAGTGCTTTCGCGTCAATCGGACGAGGGATGGAAGGTTGATGTATTTACGCACACATTTTGCGGTGCGAAAATCGAGATTTCGGAACTCCTCGCGGACCGCATAACGACGGGAGACTGTCACTGGACCACGGCAGAATTTCATGGGTTTCCCCATGTTCGATTCGGGCCTTTATACAGGCACCATCACATATTCGAGCCGCCACAACCAACTGATCCAACTACATTATCCTAATCGGGTCACCATCCGCCATGCCTCGCCTATTTTGATCCCATCACTTCACCCACTCGCCGCGCCTTCTGGCGAGAATCTGACTGTGACAACTGCGTAACCAGGCGGTTAATATGGGCCACTACCGGAAGCAAACAACACGCTCACCCGCAGAGTCCACCTCCCCAAAATAGTTGTCTATGCTTACGGAAGCGTCGCAGAAAAGTCCCATTTGGGCGGAATAGGGGCTCCACTCTGTTTCCGACTGCTGGTTTCTCGCCCACGTATATGCTGAGACGGCTGAAATGAAAACACACTTACAATTTGGCGAAACTCAGTCTAAACCGATCATCTTACCGCTCGGTGGTACACAATTAGAGTCAGAGTAAGCTCCGAGCTGCTGATTGAGTCTCAAAGATGTGATGGAATACAAATGATTGACCATACTGCGACTGTATACGATACTCTAAACAATGTGGGGTCAGTACAGTGTTCAGCGAGTTAGTCGTGAGTAGTCGTCTGATAGTGGCCATAACTCATATGTGAGGGCGGGTATCACACAGGATCACTAGAAACCATACCAAGGAGATTGTATGAATATCCATATTTATTTAAACACTGCTACACAAAGATCATAGACCTCTAGCGGGGATTTTGGGCAAATATAGTCTTGTCATGACTAAAGATAATAGTCATGACTCCAAGTTGTATGAGAAATAGTAATTCTCAGGCACAGATAAACAGTCGTGAATAATGGAAGAGTCGCAACTACCAAAACAGACCTTCGGGCGAGCTCCGAGAGTGTGATCACATGTCAGATGGTGAACCAGTTGACTAGGTGAGACAATCCGAGGATTCCCGATGAAGTCCGAGAAGATCCGACGATCTGATCAGACATAGTTGTCATGATTAGGTCAAAAGCACACAATATGGCGTCAAGGCGGTCTAGATCATTCCGGATCTTGCCTTGACTAAAGATAGATGACCCTGAAGGCTCTCCGGAACTTTCGGAACTAGTCTAGACTGTCGGAATTGAATCCTATAGGCCACAGGCCGCAGATCTCCGATCAAACGCGGTTGATAGACGGATAAAAGGACCATATACCTCATTTCTATTACTCATTTTCCTTATCTGGCATGTACTAAAATAGATTGTAAACTAGTATAAAAGCGACGTAGAATAACGTGATTCTGGACTGTATTTTCCTCCCAACTACTATAGCCGTGACTATTGTCATCATTGGTTGTGGGTCATGGGTCAGTGCATGTCTGGGTTTTACGGGGAGATTTGTTTAAACACATTTCGAAGTTGTACTACTTTTAGCAGAATATATATAGAACCAGAACATAGTTGTTTGATAACCAAAGTCCCAGCAAAGTAAGCTGAATAAGAAAGTCATAAGAAACAGTCAAGTCTGTACCGAAGTGGTCCTTTAAGAGTCGCGACTAAGTGTCAAGACGGAGGATAGCTGTTGATATTGTTCCTTTGAGTTCGGTTGCAGTCTAAGTACCAAAGAAGTAAAGTCTAAGGCGGTCTCAAGTGACCTAAAGTTCAGTCCAAGTGTGGCTTAAGTTGTCGGAGTTGTTCAAGTACACTCGCGACTGTGTTTCATTCCATCCAAACACCCCAAAGATAGTGTTTCTCTTGTGAGAAACTTTAGTCAAGGTTCTCGAGTATTACTCGCGATCATTCCCAAGGGCACAGTTAGATTTATAGTCATTTATTGCAACTGTCTACGGTTCATCTTACTCAATTCTGATTGAGAGGACCCTAGTTATAGAAGCACCAATATAGTCAAGTAGTAGTAGTGTGTGTGTGTGTTGGGTGTAGTTCATTTTGTGTGCGTCTTGCACATATCTTGAGATTATACTTTTCATGACTATACTTGGGTGCACTGTTTCAACGCTATGACGACGCGCAACATTTGCAGCATCGGAACGAGGACAGCCTGATCCGCGGGATCAGGCAGTTTAACGCGATCGGTTATCTTAACCAAGATATTGATCATCGAGGCACTGCGTGGTGGAAAATTAAAAGCCGTCGCAGGGAGCTGCTGCGACAAATCGCAGTCATAGATGGCACTGATCTGCTCCGCGAAGGTTCGCTGACCGACAGTCCGCTGGAGGGAGACGGATAGCAGGAAGGACGAAAATAAACGACAAAGAAAATAATTCGCAAATATTCCCCCACTCACCAAAACGACCAGGACATATCAAAGATACGACCGGATGAGCGCCAGACTGCTCTCCGATATCCTGGGCATCGGGGTTTCCAAACCACCCTCATCACAGACAGCGGCCGTCAGCAGATACACCATTTTGCGGATGCGATGGCGCAGAAACGGCTCAAGGCCATTCACCGGAGTCCACAAAGGATTGCAGAGGAGCTGTGGCTGCACCAGCAATGGATCGAACAGATGTTCGAGTTCCGACAAAGGCAGCGGAGGCATCTCAAGGTGGAGGCAAAATTCAGGAGCGGAGGCAACCAGTAAATTGCGCCACCAGTGATATTCGAAACACAAGACGCGGAAGGAAATTTCGCTGATCGATCACATCACGACCAAGGCGCGGGCGGCGCCTTCCATCTCATTTTCCTCACAAATCGCCACTCGACGACCTGTCCCCCCACCATGACTCCACTCAGGCGAAAAATGCGATTCCAACAATACCCAGGAAATTTTCAATAAATTAATGGGGGACTCGTAAAGAATTATTCCGACAAGCCCGAATACGACGGAGTCAAGAGCTCTGGCATAGAGCTATGGGTCGACGCCGCTCGCAGCGCCTTTTGTGCCGCATACACCGCCGCCATATGCGCCTCGTCCTCATCCCCAGAATAATACCCTTCATCGAAACTTCCGGACGACTCCTGACGACGTTGCGAGGTCAGCAGAGTGACTTGTATACCGTCGCGGCGAGGGAAACATGCCGTCTCGGTGAACGGCCAATTGAAATACTCGTCCAAGGGACGATCCAGCTCGTCCAAGGGACGATCCAGCTCCTCCATGGTCACCCAACCCGTCGCCTCCCGCGTTTCCGCAGCAATACTTTGCACCATGGAAGCTACAATTGTGGCACGCGTCATTTCCTCCTCCTCCCGCTCTTGGTGTACTATCGCCTCCGCCTCCTTCGACAGAGGAAATGAGCTAGGAGATTTCTTCGGCCCTTCCGCGTGGTAACAAGCCCGCCATGCACTGAGGATATCCTCTATCTCCAATGACTCCTGGAACAGGATGCCAACGGGCATGGCCTTGAAAGCGTCCGGCCGAATACGATGAACGAAGTTTTTGTTCACCCAGCCATATTCATCATCCGTCTTATAATCGAGGGGCGAGTGCGCACCGGCACGCACGTTGTCGACATAGGTCTGAAGCGCCGCGCCTAGGAGGAATTTCGCCTGCGCCTCTGCAAGCTGTCCCTCCATCACGCCTGTCTGGGACAGCTGGTTGGTCTTCAACGACATATCCGTGTCATCCTCGAACCCGATTACCTGGAGCAGACACAGGATAACATGGAACATCCACGCTGCCTCGCTGGGAACCGGGACCAGGTCATACAAGATACAGAACTCGTTCTGACGAATTTGCGCCGCCAAAAACTTGTTAACGGATGTTAATATTTTATTTCGCAGGAGTGACGCGCCACTCACCATATGGCGCACCAACTCTTTCATGCGGATTCGCAGGTCACGGAGCTCCGGAGCCGGCAGAGACGCTACACGCTCATTGCAATACGCGTTGGTGAATACTGGCATCACCATCAGGAACACCTTGAAGCGTATATTTTCACGAAGGAATCGGATTAGGCCCCCATCCGGGAGGAAAAATCTATCACCAGGAGGCCAGATGACGTTCGATGCAAGGAAACATTGGTGGGCAGACGGCTCCATGGAATGTGGAATTTCTCCGCATTTTCGTCTTGCCTTTATAGGGTTTTGGTCGACCAGGGACGGTCGACATGAAAAAGTTTAAGGGAGGTGTGGGGCTCCCACATGCGCTGTGTACGCCCCAGCGGATACGACGGACCAGACACAACGCCTCTACACTCCATATACCCCTCACACATCCAACAAACACACACCAGGCCGCCGCAACTCGGATTTCATCACACCAAGCGTCGCGCCCGGTTTCGCCATTGGCACATGGGAACTACCTTGGCCATAACGAGGTTGATGACCGCAAGGTACCACATGCTCCGAAACATCGGACCCGATACATCGCACGCGTTTCACCCAAATTCGGCCGTCAACTGTCGCGCCTGAACGAACTTTGGACAGATTAGGAAGGTAGAGGTTCACCAGCCGCCATGTCTCGACGAGATATGGTCCAAAAAAGGCAATAAACCGCGACGCCTCCCAATGTTCGAGTCAGCTCGGGACCGACTGAAACACAATGGAATGGGCTGGAACACCGAGGAAGCGGACTGGGGACATGTAGAGATGCTCCAAAGGGGATATTCACGAAGGTATAAAAGGACCTGGGTTTCTAGGCAGTAGACAGTCAATCTTGGAACGGTTTTTCCCCCACTAGTTCTCTAGTGTTGATGAGCGCTGGTTGGCGCTAAGCACGGAAACGGACGACACCGGCTTGCTTGGCACCAAGGTTGAACCAAACAAAGCCACACTCTGGTTGAAATCACACCGCTTTGCGCCGCATGAATGAATCCACACCGCCATACGCCGCCGCTCTGTCTCAATTGCACTTCTGCCCTCGACTACAGCGCCCATTTATCCAAATTTGTCTAAACCTTTCCATCTTGACTCAAAACTCCGGTCTCACCTTGAGAGCCTTTTCCCAGTTTATCTTGCTAAAAGCCTTCCCCCTGTTTCCTTCAACATTCCCCAAGTATGCCGCCGTTCAACATGCATTCTACACGCACACACTGCATCCAAATTCATTTTATTTCCCCGTTTACTGGCCCCAAATAATGGTAGCTCATTTCTCTATGGGTTTGGCCAATTGTATAAAATGTAGATACTTTTGTGCAATAAAAAAAAACAAGTTCTTCGCCCTCTTGTTCTCAGTCCAACTCCCTCCATTCTAGCTCTCGCTCTCACAGTCCTTTGTTGTCTTCGTCGCACTCGCCTCACTCGCTCTATGCTCCTCTCTGTATTGTTGCTTGCTGCAGACTTCCCAGCACGTTGTGCTTCCCAATTCATCGCGAACAAGCTCTAAGCTTTCGCTGAACGTTCCCTCTCTCTCTTCTTCTCAGCTACTCGGTCCTCCCAGCGGCTGAATCCTTGCATCAATTTTTTTTTAGGTTTCAGCTCCACTAGCAGATGCACTGACAGCGTATCAGTGTAAACCAATCCCCCAATACATCGTTGACACACACACACACTAACCATCTAACTTGTGGCAAGACACTTCACCACTCATCCTCTAGACGGTTCATACCGAACGTCTGACCCACACTAACCACTCCCTTGTCATCGAAAACCACTGCTGACGCAGAGAGGAACGACCAAGGCATCTCACACAAATCATGGACCACCTAGACCAACGCCGAGTCGCCACGCCCGCCACACGAGTCCGACCCACGTTGAGCCTATAGGCCCTCGTCAAGCCGTTGCAGTTATCCCACCTTTGGGCAAGCCAGTCGTATCAACTATCACCAGGATCAAAGGGGAAAGGCGATAGAAGAAAGACAAAGCAGAGACTTGAATATTGTCTCGGATCGAAGCACGCCAGTAGGGTGCCATCTGAACAAGGTATTTTTCACACTATCCCCCATTTTTGACCTCCCACAGGACCCCACGGGCAAACTCTGTTTGACCACCTCTTCTCACTAACTTTCGACCCACACGTCAACGAGAAAACCCCCAGAGGAAGAACAAGTCAATTTTGGAACACCGTTTTCCAAACAGACGCCGCAGTCTCCCTCACAGCGGACGCACTTTCACGCACTGATTTCGACTGTAGCTCCGACGCTGAGCGCTGAGACAGCTGAAATGAAAACACGCTTACAATTTGGCGAAACTCAGTCTAAACCGATCATCTTACCACTCGGTGGTACACAATTAGAGTCAGAGTAAGCTCCGAGCTGCTGATTGAGTCTCAAAGATGTGATGAAATACAAATGATTGACCATACTGCGACTGTATACGATACTCTAAACAATGTGGGGTCAGTACAGTGTTCAGCGAGTTAGTCGTGAGTAGTCGTCTGATAGTGGCCATAACTCATATGTGTGGGCGGTATCACGCAGGATCACTAGAAACCATACCAAGGAGATTGTATGAATATCCATATTTATTTAAACACTGCTACACAAAGATCATAGACCTCTAGCGGGGATTTTGGGCCAATATAGTCTTGTCGTGACTAAAGATAATAGTCATGACTCCGAGTCGCATGAGAAATAGTAATTCTCAGGCACAGATAAACAGTCGTGAATAATGGAAGAGTCGCGACTACCAAGATAGACCTTCAGGCGAGCTCCGAGAGTGTGATCACATGTCAGGTGGTGAACCAGTTGACTAAGCGAGACAATCTGAGGATTCCCGATGAAGTCCGAGAAGATCTGAAGACTTGATCAAACATTCACATGAAAGATGTGGTTGTCATGATAAGGTCGAAAGCATGCAATATGGTGTCAAGGCGGTCTAGATCACTCCGGATCTTGTCTTGACTAAAGATAGATGACTCTGAAGGCTCTCTGGAACTTTCGGAACTAGTCTAGACTGTCGGGATTGAATCCTATAGGCCACAGGCCGCAGATCTCCAATCAAAAGCGGTTGATAGACGGATAAAAGGACCATATACCTCATTTCTATTACTCATTTTCCTTATCTGGCATGTACTAAAATAGATTGTAAATTAGTATAAAGTCTCAGTAGAATAACGCGATTCTGGACTGTATTTTCCTCCCAGCTACTATAGCCGTGACTATTGTCGTCATTGGTTGTGGGTCACAGGGTCAGTGCACGTCTGGGTTTTACGTGGAGATTTGTTTAAACATATTTCGAAGTTGTACTACTTTTAGCAGAAATATATAGAATCAGAACATAGTTGTTTGATAACCAAAGTCCCAGCAAAGTAAGCTGAATAAGAAAGTCATAAGAAGCAGTCAAGTCTGTACCGAAGTGATCCTTTAAGAGTCACGACTAAGTGTCAAGATGGAGGATAGCTGTTGATATTGTTCCTTTGAGTTCGGTTGCAGTCTAAGTACCAAAGAAGTAAAGTCTAAGACGGTCTCAAGTGACCTAAAGTTCAGTCCAAGTGTGGCTTAAGTTGTCAGAGTTGTTCAAGTACACTCGCGACTGTGTTTCATTCCATCCAAACACCCCAAAGATAGTGTTTCTCTTGTGAGAGACTTTAGTCAAGGTTCTCGAGTTATACTCGTGAATATTCCCAAGGGCACAGTTAGATCTATAGTCATTCATTGCAACTGTCTACGGTTCATCTTACTCAATTCTGATTGAGAGGACCCTAGTTATAGAAGCACCAATATAATCAAGTAGTAGTAGTGTGTGTGTGTGTGTGTTGGGTGTAGTTCATTTTGTGTGCGTCTTGCACATATCTTGAGATTATACTTTTCACGACTATACTTGGGTGCACCGTTTCATCTGGAGCCCACCGCTTTGGTGTCCATTTGCATCGTTCGCAGTTGTGAAGTCCTCGCCTTCAGATTAAAAGTCTGATCACATGGATTTTGATTTATAGGACTTATTGTTCTCAGAAAGAATTTTGCTTGTTTGCAAGAATAATCCTGACAAAGAGTTTTTTCTCTCGAAAAATACTCTAAACCTAAAAAACTTTCAATCTGTCTTTCGGGCCTCCACCTGATTCACAGAGAGATAAAAAGGGAAAACATCGGTCTCTAGTTCCTGAGCCGGTTACATTTCCTGATTCACAAAAGCCGAGAAAAACGAGAAATTTGCAGAGTTCAGACTTTATCTCTGCATCTTCCTTGGGAAGCCAAGCTCAGTCCAGTTCCAATACGGGTAGAAGTCAAATTACCTCGGTAGTTCGAAATATATCCAGTTCTGCTCAGAGTTTCGCATCCACCTCAGCACTCATGAGTGTTCCAGAGTTAGACCAAACAGTCACGACTCCTGTAACTCCCGTTGTACAATCCCGTGCTCCTTCAAGTGCCCCCCAACCTTTACAAAGACCAATACCTTTGAATCCGCAATCCCAACTTCCAGCTATGGTTTTCGATAAATCCAAGCTACCCACCAGTTTTGGGAGTAAAGCTCCTAAGTTCGATGGGGATGACCCTGAGGATTTGGAGTGGTATCTCGAGATTATAGAAGAGTTAATAGAAACCTCTAAATGTACGGACGAACAGGAGAAAAAGAAGGTCGCTCTCACACTGGGGGCAAAGGCCAAAATAACTAGGTGTTATTTCGCCCGTATATTGTAGTTATTTTTCAAATGTGCAGCCAAAGAACCTGCAATTTACCTGTCCAGGATTTTGCCCGGATTTTTGAAAATTCCCCAGAATGTACCTGAAATACCCGGATCCCAGACATCATCAGGATATTAGCTAATGTTCCTGGAATATACGTACAAAATCCTGATCCCGGGATTTTCAAAAGTCCGGACTCTGGACTTTGCAAACCACTCACAACCAAACAATCCCCCAAAAGGGAATAAATATCTTATTCAGCACCTGCTATATAAGGAAATAAATACAGATTAATTGGTTCTAGTGGATCCCTTCATTGTAAGCAAGCATCATAAATAATACAATACTCCTGTACATAAATGTTTACCAAAGTATGTATACTTTGTACTATGCTGCTCCAAGTACTGATGCCTTATTCACTCACCTTGCCTTGTCTCTGCCACATTTGAGAATCACATTTTTCAGAGTACTGTACTGGTACTGTATTATTACAATCAAATAGTGACAAATTTCCGATTTGGCAGTTCTACAACACAAAATTTTGACCTGACACCACCGGGAAAAAGCTTCAACAAATTCAACAAAAAATCACTGCATTCAGCCACCCCCTAGATTGTCTAAACCCTAGAAGATCAAGATTCAAATGTCCGATGGAACATTTGCAAACAGTTGCCCACAACCACTCTATTTCCTTCCAGGACATCCACTTGCTGGCCATTTCAAGGGGCTCATAAACATCTTAATCTGGTGCAGGATTTATATAACAGATAAAAATGTGCAGTGCAGCAGGTTCAAGTGCACTCCTCCAGCATTGGATTGTTGCTGCTGTTGCTCGCTTTATAATTACTCCGACTTTGAGAACATCAAGTCAACCCTCGAGTCAGACTTCGAAGATGCAGGGTTCACCTGCATTTAGCTTCCCAAGTTCCATTGTGAACTGAACTTCATTGAGCAACGCTGGGGATATGCTAAAACCTATATTGGTTGAGCCCTGAATCATCTCGCTAGGATTCACTGCTTGAAGCTCTGGATGCAGTGCTGTTGACATCTATTCAGCGGTGAGTGGAACTTATTATACTTTTTGCCCATTTCACATCTAACTCTCTCAAGTTTCACCAAACAATCATCACGATTTATGGATGCATATCATAAAGGTTTAAGCGGATCACAGGCAGAATGGGCAGCCTGCAAGTACCCAGCGTCAGTATATGGCTGTTCGCATCATTCCGAGTACACCTTTATCTTTGGATATCTTTGATACTTGATCTATGTATATCTAGCAGCTGTACGGTAGCATAGCCAACAATTCATCGATTATCCTCTTCCCCCACATTATTTGTGCCCTCTCTGTGCTCCTGCACCCGCACTCAAGTAGCTCCTTGTCCTCTGTGAGCTCCACCAGCTTCTAGCCACCTCGGCATATTTTCTGATACCCAGGTGATTGAACGGAATCTAGTTTACAATATTTGTCCGCTACCAATGGACAATCACTGCGAAATTGCTATAAAGTTACTCAGTTCAAATCCCCTCGCCATATTTTTTTATATAAAGACTAAAGTACACTTAGAAGGTCTAGCTACAATATGTTCAACATCTTTTTTTGATCCAAGTCACAAAGCTTTCAGCCTGCATTTATTTTGCCCATTTCTTCTGATTTGGACAAGGGTGACCTGATGTGACAGGGGTTGGTGGTGTGTGGATTACTTCTACCTTATCTCAGTCATATGACCCATTTTATCTCTGGTAAGTAATACAATTTACTTCAGGCTTAGCAATAATGAAGGACTTGCTTCAAAATTGTTTTTAGGGTTTATGAGTCTGAAAGTGACTTTTACTGTTTTAGGAAGTTGGTTCTCATAGTCCTGGGATCACTGGCGACCGCCGGTGATTGCAATCACGTGACATGTATTCATTTATTGAAGCTAGACCTTTTGATGCACAAAATTTTGGCATTATCCCACCCATGTGGACTTCCAGTGAAATTGGCCCACAGCCTCCTGTTGAAATTGACTGGATTTGATCACTTGGGTTCTGCAAAATTCTGAAATCACCCAATCTCTGCATTTCAGTGGAACCGCCCTAGGAGTGAAAAAAGAGAAGTCAGCTTAATCAAATACTTTATTATCTTTACTTAAGTTCTGCGCGCTTTACACTGCATTTCAAACCTAAGATCCCTTCTAACTTATGTTCTGCCAGTCACAAATAATGCTACCCCCTACTGTAGCATATCGGTATACAATATATGATGGCTACTCCAGAACTTAAGTTCTGGTCATAAAACTTGAGATCAAATAGGAGAGTGAACTGTACATAGAATTTGACTCCAGTCCCAGGGCTAGACATACAATCAACTACTCAAGTTGCAGACAAGGACTTCAGTTCTGTGAACTAAAGAACACTTCAACTCTGCCTGTGGACTAGAGTTTGGGCAGAAGTGGCGAGGACTTAAGTTTGCACCGAACTTAATTTCTACTGCAAGACTTCAGTTCCATGGATCAAACAGGCAAAGCAATTTCATACCTTTTTCAGTTTTGGGTCATCAATTTCACAGCCAACTTCAAAACTGCAAGTGCTAAGCAAGCAGATACATATGATCTTCACATCACCCATTATATGCATGGGATCTCTAGATTTTTCAGAGAGGATCCCATTCATCCTTCTCAGCATTCAGCATTTCACATTGGCGATAATATATGGCACTTTGGACCAGTTCATGCAAGAAGTGCTCCCCACTATGAGCACTTTATTCATTTGTTGCAGCGCCAAAATACCAATCAGCATTTTGGTGAGACATTTTTATTATGGTTTTTTAATTCTGATATTTTTCAGGTCAAATGGAAACAACATTCATGAATTCAACATCCAGAGCAGCAAATCTTCAAGCCATGTTGACTGATAACCAGGAAATCAGAGCTCAGGTCTCAGAGGCAATCAAAGTCCATGAGCATGGATTAACCAGGGATTCATGGGGAATCAGATTGGCCAATATGCTTGATCCACAAGCCACACATTTTGATCTCAAATCCCGGGCCCGATGGGGATCGCTTTCTGTGCAAGAGCGGCATCTGCTACAGAATCATCTCTCACAGCGCTATCCCAACTTTGAACTGGGTGATTGGCAGGCCAGCGCTTCAATAATGGATCAAATTGCTCTCAACGGAGTCAAGTATACAAAAAAAGATGTTCTTGGACAGGATCCGGATGGTCATATCATTTTCCAAATCCAAAAGTCCTCAGGAACAGATCAGGTTCCAGGTAAAATCCAAAACATTTTTCAACATTGGCATACAGCACCTGGTGGAGTTGAGACACAATCTATTTATCTCATTGTAGATGAATATGGCCCATGTCTTGATCTGGGCATACCAGATCCATACAGGAGATACCCACTAGCACTGGGCATCTTATATGGAGCAAGCAAGATAGATACCCATCTCGTTGAGGCTGAGCATGTACTCAGTCATTTTGCATTGACTCCTCAGGAGTACAATGAGATGAGGTTCATGCATGTATTGCCATTAAACCGAGTGAGTGCAGCATATCATTCCATTCCAAGAGAAAAAACTCACTTCCTGATCAGTTGGATCTCCAAGACTGGTGGCTGCATACTTCTGATGAAGAAGGTGGTGTGGAAGAGCAAGAGGAAGGAGATATGGATCAAGATGACAACCTATGACCTTTTCAAACATTCATAGTTTATTCCAGGGTCAATAGCAATTAAATTGGCCTTATATTTTCTTCTATCCTCAGCCTTCCTCAATAATTGTGTTGCCAATTTTACAGCTTTGATGATCATCGTAAATTTTTTTGAAATGAGGACAGCTCAGTCACTGGCATCTGCGCTTGAGCATTTCAATTTTTTCACCCAGTTTTTCAGTGAAACACTTCCTTCTATAATGGTCCAGATGATGCTAAATTAAAACTGCACCTACTTGTGCTGCAGTGCAACTGTACAAGCTGTTGTGGAGAGGTTCTTTCTTCCACAATATTGTCTCAGCAGTCCGATATCAATCTCTGTCTTAGCCCATACCTGTCATAGCCTATACTCTGCAGTACCCCATACTTTTTCAGGCAATTTTCTCCCACTTTTAGCAGGGATAACCCATAACTCTGTAGTACCCCATAGGTTTTTAGGTCCACTGAGGGCTATGGGTTAAGACAGAGCTGACTGAAGTAAAAAAAAAAAAACCACTGCTACTGTCTTCCTGTCTTATAAAACTATGCTTCCTTCAGACCATTCCGGCACCCAAGTATATATATATATATATACTGCAGGAGTTAGACAATCACACCAAATGAGACAGCTACCCAACAGAGTTCTTGTGTCACAAGTGTATCACTGAGAGTTCACTGAACTCTCCTCCCCATTTGACACCACATTTCAACTACTGGGAAGCTCTCAATACTGTTGCACATTATCTTGAAGATATACAACCCCTCCATTGACATAGGTACTAAGGTAGTAGCACACCAATCTTGTTGGCCACATTGCCAAATGGATCCTACTTACCAAATTAGGAAAGATCTCAGAGAGATAGCCTGGCTCTTGATAAAGGGAGAACTATGGGATCCCCATTACCTTGCTTGACAAGGTTTCTGCCAAGTCATAATTGCTGCACTTTTTGTAGCACCCTACTCCATCCGGCTCCATTTTCTCCTGTGGATCACAATCTAATCAGATCTGTAGAATCTTGCTAGGATCGGCTTTCCTATCTCCTCTGCATACTATCTGCAACAACTCTGCAAAGGCCTGGCAAAGGTTCTCGTCTTCTAGCAACACTGGATCACCATGACTTTTTCAAAATCATCATCCAATAAAATCCAATCAAAATTCCAACAAAATCCCTCAGCATCCTAATTATTTCCGCAAAAGACTGAAAGTACTAGAGGTGACGAGACTTAGCAATCTGCTTGGAGACGAAGCTATGTCCACCAACACAACAAGAATGCCTTGACCCCAAATAGCTGCTGACAATCTGTGAATTCAAATATCACCGTCCGAATCATTGGCTGGAAGCATCCACTGTGTTGCACCAGTTTCATGATGTCTGCTGTTGTCTCTGCATCTATTACATTGAGATACTGGTTGAAATTCTGAGACGCGAAGTACATGACAGCTATGCACCCTTTAGTCATCTCCGCACAAATATAAATTTACTTGGGGTAAAGGGTGGTGGCTTTACCCGGCATGAACAAGTACTTATTTTTTTGCTGGCCAACTTGAAGTTTTATAAAGGATTATTCAGAAAAAGCAAGCGAACTTGCAGTGACAGTTGTATGCATGCTTAAAGATCTCTCTCACATGCTTAGGATCCATGGTCGATTTGGCCCCTCTCAGGCTGGACCTCAAGGTACAGGCTTCCAGACTCTTTCTGAGTCTTTTTTTTTTTATCTTCCTCAAACTTCTTCAAAACCTCTTCATTTTCCTCTTCTTGTTTTGAACAGATCCTCCTTGGGTTCTCCAGGCTCAATGGCTGATGGTACAGATAGCTATTGCTTTCAAAGAATCCTGAGAGTTATGACTTTCAAGGAATCTTGAGCTTCAGTGCATTGGAATTTGTATAAGGATGGTTGTAAATATTAAAAGCATGTTGGCCTGCTTCATTTGATTTGATCTTACTTGGGTAATGCTGCTAGCGACTAGGAAATACAAAGACCTCGATGACACTGTAATTCGCTGTACTTGCTGTTTAAGTTACCAGGAATGTAGGGGAAATCAGATCTTGTTGAAATCACAAAATTTGGTCACAAATTATGTATCCTGGGATGTGTTATTTGGAGCTCTGCTCCACAGATATCACTGTCGGATGTGATGCCGGCTACTATGATCACTGAATAACTTCATGACTGGTGGGATGGGTACCTGCACCCATGCCACTGGCCGGGTACCAGGGTGCAGGTGCGGGTTGCACTCATGTCGCCTGCAGGTTTTCCATGCTGATCATCAGCCAGATGTCAGTAATCTCCAGCTGAAGAAAAAAAAAATCCTGGGTGAGGCGCCGAATGGTGGTGATTGCCAGCTAGACCAATTCTATTTTTTGAAAAGATAGGGTCTGACAGTTAGGAGTGAGTCTTGAGTATTCCCCAAGTAAGTAAACAAGTGGATACACTCTGTCACTAGATTCATTAGAAAATATTGCACCGTTTTAAACACAGCCACTGTTTATTCGATACACATGCACTCATTGAGCATTTTAAATTTTTCAGTGAAAAAAATGGTGACATGCCATGATGACCAAGCACAGAAAGACTCAAAGAACAAGTGGTCGTTGACTCATCCTCATCTCTTGGTGTATAATAACTACAGTGTGGCTAGAGTATTTATGTAACAAAGCTAGTGTCCATGGTATGATAGAAAATAGGTATAATGGGCAGGCAATCACTCCACCATGAATGGTACACTCACTGTCTGCCTCTGTGATGACATACTCAACATGCTTGCCCTGACCCTGTTTTCGACCACGGCCCAGTGACGTCCCTGCAGCTGGCAACCGGACCCTTCCACAACGTGCCTCGCCATTGACAGCGCCAACACCTCCACACACAAGCTTGTTAAAGGGCAGGCACTGGGCTTCCACCTGAGGGTATAGGACAAATGGGGGATCAAGCCAATTGGCTTGGATTTGTGGGTGCAGCTCCTGTACCAGCGACTCATTTTGCGGGGTGGGAAGGGAGTTCTACAAGGGCCATACGGAGTCAGTTCGCGTCATGTTGGCCGACTCGGACATATGGGTGGAGGGCATGGGCAGTGCAGGTGTTGGCGAGAGAGGAGTGGGGAGTGGACATGTGGGAGGAAGGAGGGTGGCTGACATGTCTGTTTGTTTTTTTGTCAATCATTGGCACTCAGAGCCTGCTTGATGCGGCCAAATCATGCCGCCATCAGGATCACCTTTTCCGGAATTTGATCTGAGGTGGAAAGTCAAAAGTGGGATGAAAGGGACAATAACATATGTAAACATAAGTACTTGTAATAGTCATGTCCACTAGTACTGACCCAGGCTTCAACTGGTCTGCATCAGGCTTGACAAAAACCCGTCATTTGGGTATGATCCTATCCTGTTTCTATGTCTGTCCAGTAGATCCATAGACTGAGTGGAACATGGAAAGCTGATCACCTTGCAATTTCTAACACCGAGTCCATCATGATCACCATCGGAATGCCGTTACCAAGAAAATGAGACTTTTTTGCTGGGAGACCTTGAAATTTGGCCACACACCAAAAACAAGAGGTAAAATACTGAAAATATTTATTTGAGCTTCTTCCACCTATCTGAGCATGATCCTCTACGAAATGAATATTTTCAACAAGCCGTTATGTCAGAAATTACTGGCGGAGCTGGGTGTTAGCGTGACCTAACAATCACACTTCAGCAACTGTGGATTCAAGGAAAACACAGAAAGTCACTTCCAGGGCTAGCAAAATAGTCCTGGAGCTCAGTGAAGCCATATATAGTATCAGCCTCAAGTGCTGGATACCTTCAGGCTTCCAGGGGGCTCAAAGAGGTATGCACAATTTTGTTCAGATTGCCGAAAATATTGGCCGCATCCATTTTCTCATGGACAAAATCAGGAAAAATCGGTTTTATATGTATTCAGGGGTGCTGAATCTGATTCTGACCTCAGATAAGTGTAAAAAATCGTATTTGGGCTGATAGTGAATTTGTGGACTTTGATTGTCCAGAGCTGTATACTTATTGCTTATGTACCAACCAAATGTACATACAATGTAATGAAAAAAACTCTACAGTTTCAAGGAAGGTCTTTGCCGGCAAAGTCTGTAATTCCTTGTTCAAAAGTCATTCACACACAAATGCAACACAGAAATATGTACAGTGGCTGAATGATAAAAAAGTTTTCCTCAAGGCAAAGACATTGAATTGGCACATCAACCAGTGAGTGTTTAACATTTTGCATATTTAGATGCTGCAGTTTACTTCTTTTTATCCCTCTGTTCACACATGCCAAGTGCATGTACTGCACTCATGACAACTAGATCAGATTCAGCCCTCTTAGAGACAAGATTCTGGAGATAATTTAGTATATTGAGAACCAGATAATGGTGGACAAACCTGGGCCTTTGTTAGCTCACTTTTTGCCAGTTCCACCTCCTCTGCTAATGCTTCTAATCTCAACTTGAAACTAAGGTATTAGTATAAACATTTATTGGCCCAGAAAACCTACCTGGTTTGATGCCTCAATCTCATTCCACTGTATCTCTGCCCTCTTCAGGAAAGTGTCCAGGATATTTTCAGAATTTCAGTACACTTACTGCATTGAAATTTCTAGCTGGGCATGTCTTCTTTGCCACCAGTTTTCAGTACTGCAACAGCAGTGAGACCTAAATTGGAAAGATAATCCCTAGTTTTGTACCCTTCAAGCATTGAATGAGCTTTGTTCAACCGCTTTCATTGATTGGCTGCTTGAATCTGAACTGGAAGTCCCTAATAAGGCTTTTTGGCTACCACATAGAAAATTCAAAGGTCACATACATGTCAATATTGCAACAATAAGCACATTCACAAGATGTCCTTCATCCCCCTATTTATTGGGTGAGTAAGTCTTGATCTCTTGTTCAAACCTTCTTACTGAGTAATCTAGAGAGTTGGTGTCATCAAGCTCTGCTGCCAGACTTTGGGGCTCATGGGGGACAAAATTCTCCTGCAATTGTAGCTGGAGGTCCTGGATATCGATTTGCTTTGCTTCCAACTCTTCCATGTAGTTTCTGATGGTTCTGAGTCCTTGCTTAAGTTGGTTCTCCTTGCTCTCCACTGCTTCCTTGATTACTTCAATTTTCAGGTCTTTTTCTGCGATTTGATCCACGAGTTCCTTGATCTTTTCCTGGCATGTTTTGTGGATGTTGTTGGCTGTGTTGGTGACATTGATGTTCAACTTTTTCTCCATGTTTTGCATCTTGATGCTCACATCCTGCATCCAAGTAAACATGAGATTCAGCAAGCCAAGACAATGTTACCTGATTTTCTTTTTCCAATTGGGAATATTCTTCTTTCATTTGCAAGATTATCTTCTCGAAATCCACCACTTTAATCATCTCATTTTCCAGATGCATGGACCTGAAATGCCAGTTAGAACACCCTCCTTTTCTTGATCATGGTCTTACTTTTCAGCCAAGTTGCTTTCTCACACCTGGGACAGAGTTATTTTGTATGTAGAATGGTGGGGTAAAAGTTTACATTTTATGAGCCTTTTCAAATATGTAAAAAGTTTTACTATTACAAGACATGCCTGCACTACGCTCCAGCACATAGAGGGAAGAGAATTTGTTTATATTTCAAATGAGAACTTCTGGGTAAGTTACATCCATAGTTGTAGTTTCACCTGGTCATAGGAGAACTTGTGCGTGGGTATGATTTTGGATTTGGAGAAGGGTTGTGTAGAGTTTAGAGTTGTCCATGTGAAAAGACGGATCTCGTCAATTTGACACCAATAATATCATGAGTCAAGCCCTGACAGCTGTTGAAGCTCTTCGAAGTCTGAGGAGATAAACGGAAGCGGTGGGTGATGATGGAAGAGCACTGCCTATTTTTTGTCGCCGGTGAATGCGTGTATGGCACGAAGGTCCAATTGTGGAAGCCTCTCATCATGTAGGTAGTAATGGCAGTCTAGTATTGTCAATTCTAATTTTAGCCCAAAGGAAACCAGAGGTAGGACGTTGGACCTCAATGGGGAGAGCAGACAGAAGTGGCCTTGATTTGTATGGAATTTATGGAAGTTCAGCTCGCGATGGTCCAGGTGATAGTAATCAGAGGAACTGAACTGATGCGGGGGGCTGCCAAGGTCAGCTACAGACATTATTTCCTTCATTTAGTATCAGAAAGCACGTGTACCTATCACCAAGGTCAAACTTGAAGGAGGTTTTTACCAATTTGTTTTACAATCTGAGGGTATCGCAATTTGCCGAACCTCTCCAGTACAACGGATTAATTTCTCTAAATGGTCATAAAAATCTATGGAGTTGGGCGTTGTCAATTGCTTCTTTGAGAGGAGCATTTTTTTTTTCGCGATAAGGGCAGATCCTGCAAGTGAGTTGGCTGACTCTGGGCAAATCATGGTGGTAGAGTAGAACACCGGTCACCTTCAAATAAGAAAACTGTGCAAAAACTGCTGTTATATGACAGTAACACGAGTCGCATGCGCAGTCAGGAACGGAGCATGAAAAAAAAAAGCTGTTCAACGTTGAGACACGTTCAAGCAATTGGAAGATTTGTAAAGGGAAAATGAGTCTCACAGGATGGCAATTGAGGGCGGGGATTGATATATTGCAGAGACATTTAATGTAAATTAATTACTTTAGTTTAGAACTCAGCTTGAATTCTTTGGCCTTGCAGGAAGCCGGCGCTGAGGTCGACTATTAGCATCTGGCGCCGAAAGAGGCGGTTCCGAGGACACGGGAGTGGATGTGGCAAGAGGCGCAGAATCACCAATTGCACATCCGGCTCAGCAGAAGGTGCCGATGATCCCGACGAGGCACTAAGGGCAAATGAAGAAAAAACAAAATAGAACACCTCCAGTTTTACGCACCTTTCATGGTTCGCTATTGACGAGCCTTGAAGTTTGTGGGGACTAATGCAAGGTTAAATCAGATGGCTGCAGCACCTAAACCCGAAAAATGTATGTTTGAGTAGCAGGAAAGCGCAAAAGTGCGGGACAAATGACCGTCGTTGAGAATTTCCGCAGTGCCAGTGACATGGCCAACTACTGACACAAAAGAGGCAAATTCATTGGACATAAGATCCTAGAAAAATGAGAGTGAGTGAATGGAATGATTTAAAGAAGGCGGTAAGAGTTTACATCATAGGCGTCTAGGCTAGGATCACCGGGGATCGGGAGTGCTTGCGGTTTGCACAATGCGGATACGACGGTGCCTTCAGCTAGAGTTTTGCTGCTGCCCGAACTGCAAACACGAAGTTCCGCAGCAATTGCAGTAGCATCAGGGTCAGCGCAGTGAATCCGAGTGCGATAATGGACATACCAGATTGCATACGCACCGTTTGGATTCTGTGTAGGTACCTGAAGAGCACCCTTGTGCTGGAAGAAACCGAGGATGTTGAACGTGGACATGGGTGAAGGAAGTAGGAGAGTACTGAAATTTTACCTCATGCAACCTCAATCTATTATAATCAAAACAGATCACCTATCGGAAACTGTGCTTGAAATAACACGGCATTGCGCAGCTGTTACTGAACCATAGAAGGCCCAGTTCAGTCAAATTGCGGAGTCTGCAGCTGGCACAGAAGTCAGCCAATGGGTCATCTGTTCCTTCAAAAAGGGACATTCACAGCTTTCTGATCTCCGCAGATGAAATGGAATGCATCATGGCGCCTTCCGCAGGAAGTAAATGAGTCGTTGAAAGCAATGCAAAAGTGTAGAGCAAGCGGAAGTCAACTATATGGAGATGCAACCAAACATGTACAATGACATTCGAGAGATTTCATTAAGAGAACGGATAATTTTAAATGAAAAGGTATAAAAAAATGGCAACTTTTCGCGACACTTTCAGCAACTAAGAAAATATTTACTATTGTTGATGGACAAGTGGCCTACTGAAAGGTGTCCTTTCAGCAGGCCTTTCAACAATGGAAGAAAAGCTGCAAACAAAGGAAAAAGGGCTGTATTTTCTTTGAAATACAGCCTTTCTTCCTTTGTTGAAAGGCTTGCCGAAAGGACACCTTTCAGCAGGCCGCTTGTCCATCAACAATAGTAGATCTTTTCTTAGTTGCTGAAAGCATCGCGAAAAGTTGCTGTTTTTTTATACCTTTTCATTTAAAATAATAGCAAAACTTTTTATATATTTGAAAAGGCTTATAAAAATGTAAACTTTTACCCCACCATTCTACGTAGTTCAAAATAACTCTGTCCTGGGTGTGTCTAGTGTTTCCACTTGCAAAATAAAATCACAGCCTTGAACCCTGCTGGTTTCAAGCAATCATGCTGTAACTGTGTATCTTTCATCCAGCAACTTATGGGCATTTTGGAGTGTGTCATAGTCATTTTCCAATCTTGTTCTAGGTCTGGTGTCAATACAATATTGTTGAAATTGTTCTTCTGCTTACATCTCTTCTTCCACAGCCACTAACTCCCTTCTTCCCACTTCATTTAACCGATGCTCTGCATCTAACTCTAGTCCAGATTGCTCCTGATCTGCTAAAGCTGCTGCCAGATCTGTCTGAGCTTCCTGAAATTTGTCCTGAGCTTTGACCAACTCTTGTTGCAATGTTTCAGTATGCTGGTAAAAATGCAGGCGGCGATAATAGTGATGTTCTTCTCTGAAATTCACATGAAGCAGATAGTGAAGTGAAAAAAGGGCTTACTCAGTATGTGTGATAGTCTTTACCAACACTGATTGATGGGCACCAACATCCTCCATGTCAGTGCTCAATTGATCTTCATCCTCCTCAGATAATTTTCGGAAAGTTGTTAATCCATTTAGATGCACATATACACCCAGAACCAGAGCATTCCTTTGCACAATGGCTTGTTGTCCATGAGGTCCCACATCATTATCTGCAATAAACTCCAGCAATGGGACTTTAAAAAGTTTACTGTGGGAGTTGCAATACATGTTTCAAAGTGAAACATCAGCTGTTGGTAGAGACTTGTCAAGTTTTGCCATCTACCATCTCTGGCAAGTCTGCTTTTTGCCAGAGATAGCTGATCATTGGGAACTGGTGACACAAATCCGCTGCAATATTTTAATCCATATTTATAATAAAGCAAGAGAAAACAGACCAGTTTGACAAAACTTTGAACCAAATTGACCCATCATACAGATTCTCCCAGTTGGACTCTGCTGTAGGATCTGTAAGCCATACAAAATGCATGAAGGCATTTATGGAAAGTGTAGATTTGTCTTGCATGGTGGGAGAGATCAAGGGGCAATAATGATTTTATTCAAGTGATGATCCTCACTTTTGATGAGGAGATCAGCTGGTGCTGAATGATCTGTATTTATTTCCCTATATAGCAGGTGCTGAGTCAGATATTTATTCCCTTTTTGGGATTGTTTGGTTGTGAGTGGTTTGCAAAGTCCGGAGTCCGGACTTTTGAAAATTCCGGCATCAGGATTTTGTGAGTATATCCCAGGAACATTAGCTAATATCCTGATGATGTCCGGGATCCGGATATTTCAGGTACATTCTGGGGAATTTTCAAAAATCTGGGCAAAATCCTGAACAGGTAAATTGCAGGTTCTTTGGCCGCACATTTGAAAAATAACTACAATATATGGGCAAAATAACACCTAGTTATTTTGGCCTTTGCCCTCAGTGTCAAGTATTGCACTATGCCAACGCAGAGAGAGTGGAAAGCTCTGATGACAATGGGGTCAAACTATGACTTCGATGAATTCAAAGTAGAGCTTCGTAATAACTATCCTGAAGTCCGGGAGGCAGAGGAAGGCTCAATAGGCCTAATCACGACTCTTTGCAAAAGATATGAACATCCTCCAATTCGTACTGATGAAACTACGCGTTTTATGGTGTTTGCAAGGAAGTTTCGTGCAGAAGCAGAGAAACTTTTAAGTCCAATTGTCGGTGCTGGGATTTCGAACAGAGAACTCTGTGCGTTATTCCAAACTGCTTGAACAGATCCTTTATGGAGTCCTTGAAATTTAAACTCATGGCTTCTGTAGGGGCTTCGGTTGTTCAACCAACAACAGCAGCAGTGGGTGTTCAACCACCTGCTGTAGCAGGCCCATCTACGGGAAATACAGCAGTCATGACTAAGATTCCTATGGTTCTCAAGGCTTGTTGCGCAGGAGATAAATACAAGTGGAAAACACTTGTTTCTGCGGCAGAAGAACTTGTAGAGGACGAGGTTTCTTTTATCACAGTGACAACAAGGCAATCAAGATCTGATAGAACAGATAGACCTGAAAGACCTAGGCATGCTCAAATGCTTAATGAGTATGCAGAAGACTCACCTTCGGAACAAGCTCGATTCATGAAACATGTTGATGACAAGCTAAGTTCGTTGGAGAGCTCTATGGCAATGAATCTCGATAAACAACAGGCTGTAGACAAGGCAAAGTGGGCTGAAGTAGCTGCTATGCTGAAGACAATGTCAACCACTGCAACTCAAGGGTCTGAAAATAGACCTCAGAGAAATTTCGACTCGAATCGTCCTTATGGAGGGTGAGGTGGCAACTTGGGGGGGAATACCATCTCTCGCGACTGTTACTATTGCGGTGGACTTGGTCATTTTATGGGAGATTGTGCTGAGAGACATGCGCATATTGATGCTGGCAAAGTTAAGGTAGTTGACGGGAAAACTATGATGTTCGATGGAAAGAGCATCCCACGCGAACCCAAGAATAAAACTCAAGCTGTAAAAGTTGAGGAGTATTGGGGTCACCGTTCCCTGAATGCCAACTTGCAGGCTGAAAATAGTGCCTCTGTCTGGCAGTATGCTCAGGATGACTCTGAACCTGAGTACAATCCAAGGCCTGACGAGATTAGAACTTTGAAATTTGAGAATGTGGCTTTGCAGAAGCAATTGCTTCAAGCTCAGAATTCAAAGCAGTCTGGTGTTCAACCACCAGATGATGCAGCTTGGCAGAATCATTTCGCCAAATTAGAGTCTTTTGTTAACAACTGCATGGAGAAGACAGATCAACAGTTTGTCGCAGCTACCAGAGCTAAGAAGGCTACGGCCGAGGCTCAGGAAGGTGAGGATTTTTGAAAGCTCCAAGGAAGGGGGCTAGGGGAAAGAAACCTCAAAAATCTAAGCCCCCGGAGGAAGTTGAGAAATCTGATGATCAGTCTATGGAAAATATTATAAAGACCCCCGGGAAGGTAAGACCGGCAAAAGGGAAAGAAATTTTACCTCCAAAGAAAAGCAGACGAGTAACCTTTGAGGAAGTCACAGATTCTGAGGATGACAAGTAACCGGAGAACGTCGGTGCAGCTCCTACCGCAGAAATGCTGTATAGAAATGTACTGCCGGTTGAACATGTCCCACAGACACCTGCACTCCCTCGAAAGCCTTTTGAGGTTGGTCACAAGGAGCCTATTCCTGTGCTTGACAAGGAGAAATCCTACACAGTGAAGACACCTTTGGATGACCCCAGAGCTACAGTCGAAACGATGAAGAAAATCATGGAGACCGAAGTTCCGGTAAAATTAAACACCTCTTAGGCGGTTCTCCTGCCCTGCAGAGGGACTTGAAGGTGAAAACAAGCAAGTCCAGAAAGCCTCATTCTAATCAGGAGATGGAAGGAGTTTTACTGGCACAAGAACAATCAGTCATGACAGACGAACTGCCTTTCGCGACTGATACAGAAGATGATAGTGACTGTGATATTAAAAGGCCTGACACAATCAACATTCAAGATCTCCCCTTTAGACAGTATATTACAATACTAGAGGAGGGGGTTGGAGATATGCTGAAAGGTGCTATTATTATTGAAGACCCAGTAGTTCAGTACTTGGAAAGTCTGGCTCCAGGGGAAAGACCGAAACAGATCTTTACAGGAATGACTTCGGCTGCCCTTCGCTGCCTTTATCCAGTAGTGAATGGCAAGTCACCAGTGGAGAGCAACCTAGACGGAGGCTCGCAAATTGTGTCAGGAAATAGCGATACCATGAAGGATTTAGGGATCAAGTTCGATCCTAAGGTCAAAATTATCATGGAAGCAGCAAATGGAGAGACACAATCGACACTAGGCCTTGCAAGGAATGTGCCCTTAGATTTCGGTGATATCAGGGTATATTTGCAGTTCCATGTATTAAAAGATGCTCCCTATGACATATTATTGGGGCGACCATTTGAGATTTTAACGCAGTCCGTAGTCAAAAATAAGAAAGATGGAACACAGACTATGACTATTACCGATCCTAACTCAGAAAAGACAGCCACTTTTGAGACCCATTCTCGCAAGAATTGGCGAAGGAAACTTGATGGTTTTTCAAGGGCGGAATCTAACAGAGAACCACTCACAGCTGGAAAGCCACCGAAAATTTTACCAAGGGGAGAGAGGGATTTTTAGCGCTATTCAATGATCTTGAGGAAGGGGGAGAATTAGTCACGGCTATGGATTACGATGAAGATGGAAATTTAGTTTGCATTGGTTATGGTTTACCAAAAGAAGGAAAGACCTTGTCGCAGGATGACATACGAGATGTCAGTTATAGAGGAAGACGAGCCAGCATCTATGCTGTTCCAAGAATATTTGGGAACATCTGTGGTCAAAGAAGGAATGGATGTATTTACCTTCATGGAAACAGATGAGCTCGCTGATGCCCAACACCAAGCTAAAGAAGGGAACTCTGCTAAGAAACCAAGACATGACCAAGTGTTAAAGTCTTGCTTTCAGAGCCTTCGGTCAGTAAGGACAGGGGCTGCAAAGAAACAGTTGCGACTAAAGTCTACAGGCCATAAAAGTAGGATTTACTCAAGAAGTTCGGCACCACCAATGTCGGTACTTCTGGGTAAAAAGTACAAACCTGTCGCTGATAAGATCAAGCCGATCTTGGGTGACACTCCAAAGGAATTTCGTATTATACAGATTATTACAGGAGATCCTCTGAAAGATATGCCAGTATTACAGCTAATGTCAGTACCGAAGGCGCCACGAAAAAATTCCCATTTTGGGCAGATTTTGATCGAATTCAAAGAATTGCTTGTAACTGGATGGGTTCTACATGTATTGACCTAAAAAGTGGATAGAATTGATGGGTTAATTCATAAGCAATTAGTGATAGAGCTAAAGTGGTGAAAATGTTATATTTTTGGGTGTCTTGAGAAAGTCAGAGTTTCAAGTGAGAATCTGGGCTGGCATGCCCAAATCACATCCAAATGAGCTGACCTTTTGGTAGGGGCTGTTTATAATTACCCCTGTAAATGTCATAGAGCCCGAATTGCACATAACCTTTTCCCTAAGCCTTATAGCTCATTGAAACTATTTCCAGATCAAATGGGATAAAATTATCTTATATACCTGTGCTTTGTGGTAAAATCAACTATTCTGGCTCTATGACATTTACGGGAGTAGTCACAAATAACCCCTACAAAAACTCCAGCTCATTTGGATGTGATTTGGGCATGCCAGCCCAGATTCTCACTTGAAACTCTGACTTTCTCAAGACACCCAAAAATATAACATTTTCACTACTTTAGCTCTATCACTAATTGCTCATGAATTATCCCGTCAATTCTATCCACTTTTTAGGTCAATACATGTAGAACCCATCTAGTTACAAGCAATTCTTTGAATTCGATCAAAATCTGCCCAAAATGGGAATTTTTTCGCGGCGCCTTCGGTACTGACATTAGCTGTAAATCCTAATCCTCCAGAATGGGTGCCTACAGGAAGGTATACTCAAGAAAGGAAGGACATTATTGATGCAATTCATGATGATGGACTTATGGACGATTTTCCAGAGGAACAGAAACTCATGCATGACTTCATGAATAAGCATGAGAAAAGTTTTGCATGGAACCAAGAAGAAAGGGGACAGTTCAAGCACGAATTTTTCCCTCCAGTTAAGATGCCAGTCGTAAAGCATACCCCTTGGGTGTGTTCACAGATTCCTATACCTCCGGGTCATTTCGATGAATTCTGTGCTGAAATCAAGAAGAAAATGGACACTGGCGTCTATGAAAGATCCAATGCTTCTTATCGCTCGCCGATTTTCGCAGTGATTAAGAAGGATGGAAAAACTCTGAGGTTGGTCCGTTGAACGAAGTCACGATTCAACATTCAGGAGTTACCCCTGGAACAGAAGCGCTAGCAGAGCACTTTGCCGGAAGAGCTTGTGGAGCAACTCTGGATGTTCTTGTAGGGTACGACAACAGAGACTTAGATGAAGGATCTAGAGACTATACAATGTTTCAAACTCCGTTTGGACCACTTAGATTAGTGAAGTTGCCTATGGGGTGGACAAACTCGGTCCCTACCTTTCATGATGATGTGACTTATGTTTTGCAAGATGAAATCCCACATACCACCATACCTTATATTGACGATGTTAGTGTAAGGGGACCTGCAACTCGATATGAGACTCCGGATGGAGACTATGAGAGAATTCCAGAAAATCATGGAATAAGATGGTTTATTTGGGAACACTTTCAAAATTTGAATTGCATAGTTCAAAGAATGATATACGTCGGTGTAACCTTCTCAGGCAAAAAGGCAGTCTTGTGCAAAGATAAATTCTTTGTTGTAGGACACTTGTGCTCTTATGCAGGTCAGATACCAGATGCCAGTCGCATTGAGGTTATCATGAACTGGGGCAAACTTGAGAACTTTACTCAGGTAAAATCTTACCTTGGCACCGTTGGTATATTGCGCAAGTTCATTGAGAAATTTGCGGACATAACAGGTCCTATAAATGATTTGACAAAGAAAGATGTCCCATTTATATGGACAAAGGAACATGATGAAGCACAGCGACTTGTTCACAAAGCTTTATTAGTAGCAAAACCATTGAAGCCGTTAAATTACGAGTGGGATACTGAAATATATCTCGTGGTCGACACTTCATACAGAGCAACTGGTATTGTGGTCTATCAGATAGATCCAATAGATCCAAAGAAGAAACATTTTGCTCATTTTGCTTCAATTACTCTTAATGCTAGAGAAAGTAATTATTCTCAGCCTAAGAGGGAACTATTTGGTTTACTCCGAGCATTGAAGGCCATGTCTTACTGGCTTTTCGGTGTTCGCAGACTGGTAGTCGAGACTGATGCCTTGTACATCAAAAGCATGCTAAAGAATCCAGGAATGGGCCCAAATGCAACCATAAACCGGTGGATAGAAAAGATCTTGATGTTTCACTTCAAACTGAAGCATATTCCGGGAACTCAAATGATAGCGGATGGTTTGTCGCGAAGAGACCCTCATCCAGGCAATGAGGTTTTTGCTAACTCAGAAGAAGGTCTGGATATTAATCCACCTCCTGAGGACCATGAAGAAACTGCTACGACAGGCCAGCAGCCCACCTAACCTGCCCTAATATGGTAACCAGTTAGATGGACTGATGCCATCAGTGCTCGGAGTCCGGTCGGTATGTAAATCACATCAGGCCCTTACCCGCCAGTTCAACCCACCTCCGCCCTCCTCCAAAACACTTTTGCCGCAGGGAAAGCTCCTGGGGAGCACGTGCTCAGTCGGCTCGGGCTCGGGGCCTCCCAGTGAGATCCCAATCCGGTTCGGCACTCGGGACAACCCGACATCGGGTGCTACCACCTGATGCCGTGCTCACCACTCCTTGTCGCTGTTTCCCACACCTCCTTTCTACATCCACCAGTGTCGATGTTCCTCCCCCCATCTCTCACTGTATTCCTGCTTCGGATCTTCTGCCTCTGCCTCTCTTCTCTCTCAGCAGGCTTCATGATAAGAGGCAAACTCCCTACCCCCTATGGCCTAAATCAGACATGAATATATATATTAACCATTTGGAATGCCCAATTCCGCCATTATGTCCGGTCAATGCTGAGATGTCGAGTTCCTCATTGATGACGGATCACCTGCAGGCTGTGCGACGTGAGATCCTATTCCACTTTCTGTGAGCTCCCCACAACGGATGTCAAAAAACCGCGGTGGTCTATCTAATGGTGTACAAATCAAATATGGCAGGCACCATCGAGTTCGTGCCAAGACTGTCACCATGAAGCCTAATAGATCCTCTGCCCAATTGCGGAAGGAGCGGGAGACCTATAATTCACAAATTTCCTGTGAGTTCTATTCTCATCGCATTTTTTCCTGTGATCTCACAAGTTGTAGCACTTAATTTTGAACAGCGCCAGAAACTCATTGAAGTTGATATGGGTGATGCTACCCAGTATCAATTCATGGATATCGATTATAACAACGATCATGACTACAATGACATTGAGACCGCATATGGTACATTCCCACCAGGTCAGGAGGCCCTCCTTCAGAGTAGTGCTGGAGGGGAAGTTATTTTCCAGCAATTATTCGATGGTCTCAAGTAAGTTATTGCCTCTGAAAAAATATATTGTTCCTAAAGCACCCCACAGACATACAGATTCGCGCATTCATACGGACCGAGTACAGATCACGATCAATAAATGGAAATTCCAGATGCCATGCCTCATCGACGCATATCTCAAGTTCAAGGCAGGCGGTCCGATAAAGGTCGACAATTCTTGTAGCTGGAACCTTGCTGTCCTATCCTTCTCCGGTACGTTCAATCATTTTTTCTGATGGGCTTATAATTTGATTTGTGCAGAGTCCGGAGAGCGAAAATTTTCACATGCTATTGAGGCTTCACGCAGTAATCAGTCCCTCTTGCTGCACGGATACTTGGGATCTGCACCAGAATCTCTGTCTCTTGCATTTCCCCTCGAATTCTTCGAGATCTTCTGGCAGCTTCACCGAGTCTGCCCACGATTCAGCTTTGATGCCTTAGCAAATGCACTGATGCATATTCATAAGGTGCGCTGATCTGGTGCATCTGTTTCAGGTATCCAGCTGACAGGAATAGCTTCTGCAAAGCAAGTATCTCCGGGAGCAAATTAGCGACGCGTATGATGCGTATTTTGCCATTCTTTGCAGCGTGGAGGAACGGGTTCAAACTGCGCTGGGAAGAAGTGATGATTGGTATGTGAAGAATGTATGCCCACCCTGCTTCTACAAAACGGAGGGGGAGCCGAAACTGCAATATTCTTTCTTGGCAGCTATGGACGGCAACAATTCATTGAAACTAGTTGATGCAACATTCCGCAGTGGTACCCCACGCGAGGATGATCGGAAATCAACATCATCCCGATGGCTCACAGCGGAGCAAGTTGACGTGTTCAAGGATGAAGTGGAGAATGCAAAGGTATGTGATTTCACTCTTACTTTTATTTTATTATTCAATACTGCTCCATTTTGTAGAAATTGAATCGTGCAAGAGCCTCAGAGGCCACGGCGGCCGCTTTTGCCACTGAAACTCCATCAGCGGATGCAAATATGCCACGTCCCGACACCGCTAGAGACCCATCAGCGCCCATTCAGCCGGCGGCCAATGTAGCCGAGCCATCAGGCGTTGAAGACGACAATGAAGATATAGCTTGGCTCAATGTAAATGAGCTTGAGGGAGATGCCGTCGATGAGCTCACGAAGTGCATCAATACTTGTGTGGACCGTTGGCGCAATGCGGGGCCCGAAGCGCGCAAGAAAATGTTCGCGCTTTTTACGATTGCCGGCATTTTCCTCTCAGTGTGTCGCCACGGACATGTCTTGGTAATGTGTGACATGATCCGCAGCGGAGAATTGTAAGATTTTAATCTTCTACTCATCTGGCATACTTACAAGCTTTTTTTAGAATGAAATATCCCCTCGCAATCACGGATCATATGCTTGAGACGTACGGAGGAGATCAGGGGCTCGGATATGACATCATGTGCGCATTCTTCACCACCTTAATGTGTAGCTCTCTCGGAGCGAAGACTGTGGGACTCCGACTAAAGGGAGTTGTTCCGGCATTTCATGGCCATGCACACAGCCGGGAATGCCAACTTGGCTGGCATCCACTCTATGTCGAAGGCATGGGACTGGAGGATTTTGAAGAGTGTGAATGCACTTTTGCAAAATCCAACCACCTTGCATCAGTAACCCGCATGGCCACACCATTCCATCGTCAGCAACAGATTGATGAACATTTCTATTTCCATGACCTCGATAAGCATGCGAGCTCTGGTGAGCTGTTCAACTCCGTCTCGGCTATTCTCACAAACTCAATTTGGACAGGGAACTTTATTTTCCAGAATCATCGCCAAGCTCTTGAAAAGATCAGCGGAAATATTCAGCTGCTGGAAGTTCTAGAAGCAAAAACAAAAACTTGCGCTGCAGACTATGAGACATTCCTCATGGATGAAAAGGCCTATTTTCTTTCCCGCAAATCGGAACCTCCCGAAGTTGCCGAAACAGTTGAATATATGGAGCTACTCACCAAGCTTCGCACGGCTAAGTATTTCATTCACATTTCGGTATGATTATACATGTGCTAAAGCTCCTGCAGTGCAGAATCTGATGCCGCCAAAGTCGAATTTCGGCGTCTCGATTACAATATAATCAACAACGGTTACACACGACCCCAAATTGCACAGGTTAGGCGACGTTATGGCATGTCAGCACAGCATGTCATTACAGTCAACGAACAAGTTGGCAGTTTCAAGATTCAACACAACATTAATGACTGCTGGATCCCCAGCTCGAAACTGTACGAGGATGCGCTGATTTTAATGGGTGAACGGCAGTATCGAGCAGCGCTTGACCGGCTCGAACTATTGGTTGTGAAACGGATGCTTGAACTCACTAAGCTAGGCATGAATGGTGTCGGTATGAAGGCCGTTCTCTCTGATGAATTGATGTCAATTAACGATTTTTCAGGCTATAAGATGCGGGAGAAAATTAGCAAAGCACTACGGACACGTGCCGATGCTATTCGGACAGCCTTGAACAAGTACAACACGGCTGCCACCCAACTTAATCCTCCCCGCCCTCGGCTCTCATGAAATGCGGTCATTGAAGTTGTCTCTCTGGCGGAGTTTGATCTTTTACGTGATACACGCATGGATATTCGGCAGCTCGCATGGACACAACCCCAAAATCGCGAAGCTTCAGTGTTGTATTTTGGCATCAAGCGTGCAAAGGAAGAGATTTGGCGGCTAAATGTCGAAATTCTTCACCTCATTTCGTTCATGGTGGATGACCACACTGACTACGTCCTCGCGATCCGCAACCATGTCATGACCAATCCGGATCTCGCACACGAGCTATCTGAACAGTGGGTACAGCGGACTCGCATAAACGAGTCAATTGCACTCCGACTCATCCAGACATGGCGTCTTCCCGGATTTTCTGGGTCCCTCTTCCCCGGAAATCGTGTCGGTCGCGATCCATCTCTCAATGAACGTGTTCCACTGCCCGGATGGGCAACGAAGTATATTGGACTCGTTCGACAGGTTGTTGAATATGACGAGGTTGAGTCCGATGATGATGGTCCTAGGGAGCTTCAAGGGGGGGCGGACCTCGTAATGGACTTAATGGAGCGGCTTTCTGTCATAGATATGGACGACACTACTGTTTAACATATTTTAATTTGAATGATAGAGGCAGCGCTTGCTTAAGCACCCGCGTGAGACCAATCGGTCCGTGTCCGGTGTTTAGTTTAGAACACCGACCTGCAGAAATAAATTGTGGTATACACACAAAAGCAAGGATTTTCATTGGGGGAGACAATACGATGATGCAGCAGGCATATTTTTACCAGTATCCAAAAGAAAGTAAGAAAACAAGCCATGTGAGAATATGTTATTATCGACTTTCTGGTTCTCCCCGCCAAATTTTCTGTTCAAATTCATATCTTCAGTATAGTGGTCTGTGTTCAGCTGGATAAAATCAGATAAAGTATGAAATGAACTAATTCAGTACACATTAAACATTTCAGAATGATTTGGGTCAATGCAAGAAGCCATTGGTGTGAAATACCAGGATTTGTAGTTCGGAACGCTTCTATAAGTGGGTTCACTTCCAGAATGTTACTTACTACTACACCAATTTTGGGCCTATTTTGGAGGTTTCGGCACTATGTATCCTAAAACCCCAGTTCTAACGCCTTAATATGATGTATGGATGTCATTGGTTCATTAATTGAGCATCAAACGATCTATTCAGTGGTTCTAGCCTCTGATTTCCAGCCTGAACACGAAAAACAATCGAAATTTTAAACCTAAACTAGCTGCTTTGTTTTTTTATATGTGGGAGATAACACATCAGAGACTCCGAATCCCAGCGTTCCAGACATCTAGGTGAATCTACGAGACACAACTGTGCTGTCATTGAACATGTTCTTGATTCGAAAATGTATAGAGCTGTGCATTACCAACTTTTGAAAGTACCTGAAATGTGTTCTAAGGACATTCCTGAACTGTATTACCCAGAAACCATCTCAGAAACTTTATGTTTGCGAGTCTTAAGGAGTTGGCGGACCTGTGATGTATGAATGCCTATACACGTGGAAGAAAAGCCAGAACACTGTTAAACTTGGAAATGACGCGTCATTTACAGTGGGGAACATAACCAACTTACAAGCAACACGTTAGAGGGTACCACAAAGGAGCATGAGATAAATTACTGATAAGTTCGAGCCATCAGAGCTTTGATCATTGACATGCGAGTGCTGACAAAGGTATCTCACCCACGTTGATCTCTGCTTTCGACCACAACGATGGCACGATACCACTGGAACTGGGGCCTTCCTGGAACCAATGTACCCTTCCCTCCTGGACCTGGACACTCTGAGCCCTCTCCTTTACCTCTGGACTACAGTCAACTCAAATTCAATCCTATCGGTCTCTATGATCTTCGGCGCCTTCAAGGTGTCCTCATCAGTCAACCTGGAGTCTACAACACGCACAAGGACAGATTCGATGCAAGTGATATGGCATGGTCGTTCACTGGGGCTAGCGAGGACGGCCAGCATGAGGTAGCACCAGGCAAATTTGCTGCGGCATTCTTTACACTTCGCAAATCCCTCCCTTCTGACGACATGGGCTGGGAGATTCGAAAGAGATTCTCGGAGAGAATATGCAAGCTGCTTTTCGATGGCATGTGTGGAAATGTTTTTTTTATCTCGCATGGTACTCATCCATATGTAGGCCACAATGTGGGACCGCGCATTTGGTGGATCCACAATAATCCTCCATGTTGATGGTACCGTTGCGCCCAACACCACACTCACACCAGACCGCCTCAAAGCTTCAGTCTACATCCCCCCCTCATTCATAGCTGAGAACCCAGACAGCCACCTCGCCATTGCGCACATTGTGCAGACCTTCATCAAATATGTGGGATTGCCCACCGTCGATCGCTGGACGCACAGTGCCCAGGCCCTCAACTGGAACATGACTCCATTCGGTGACTCGTCTACTCCACGCACACCATCTGTGCACCTGCTTCCTGTGCCTCGAGCGGGGACTTCCCACTACACCTTTCGCGGATGCCCATGGCGTAATCTCCCCCCCTTGGCAACATCAGCTTCTTCCTCTTTCCCTACTCCGACGACATCGGGCACTGACATGTCGGAACTGGTTGCCGAGCTCCAGGATCACATTTATGGCCTCAGCGTTGATCTGACAGAGGCACGCAACGTGGCCAATGAACGCCTCGACACTCTTGTTACTGTGCAAGATTGGGCACGGCAGCTCTTAGAATGCGAAAAGGACTTGACAGCACAGGTTTTCGAGAGGGACACAGAGGTGAAGCGGCTGCAGGACTACATTGAATTCATGCAGCATGGTACGCCCGTCTCACACTGTCTGATTTGTTCTTTGCTGATACGACCTCCTCAGATCTTGCTGCATCATCTCGTGCAGCAGCTGCATCAGCATCGGCTGCCCGCCAGGTACCTTCTACCCCCACGCGCAGGGTCAAAGCCGAGACTCCGACTGGTACTCCCAGGGCCGCCAAGATCACCGCAACCTCCTACACACCGACCCGCACGGCTAGATCCCCAGTCCCACGCTCGCCGTTTCCTATCCCCGCCTTGGCCTACGCTCCCACCTCCACCTCGTTGTCGACATCGAGCTCCGTGTCCAGTTCCGGCAGTCGCTCATCCAGTGACAGGAACTCGCCTACACGCGCATTATCTCCCGTTAAAGGCCTTGGCATTGGAACCGCCGATTTCTTGTGAGACAACAAGCTCGATCATTTGCGCACGGCGGTGGAGATCCTGGTCCGGCGAGTTGAACCCATTAGATATATCGAGGAAATTCGGATTTTAGAATTGGGACCTATCCTGTCGAAGAGTTTACTTGCTGTGCTGATGGAGGAAAGCCAGGAGTAGATTACTGTACACTTTTTGTATTCTGTACGCGCACTGAATTCTTTTTGGGATGTGACATGTGACTGTCCTGAAGATTTTGTACTCTCCTCCCCCACTACGCTTGAATGGTAAAAAAAAAAACCCACGGCACAACCATCGCGGCTGTCAGCCAACCTCGCCTTCGTGCCACCCACACCCCATCTCGTGCTCCTCTGACACAGGATGAACGTAATGAAAAGCGCGAAGCTCGCAAGCAGAAACAAGACCAAATCGACCAGCGAGTTGGTGAATGGTTCTCCTACACCTATGCGAAGGCGACAGAGCTTGGGGACGAGTTTGGACTCACCCAGCGCCACTTTCTCGACATCTTCTTCCAAGGCGGCACGCACATGGTCCACCACCAAGATAAAATAAACCTGTACAACACTTTTAAAAATGAGAAAGCTGCAGAATGTCGGGAAGGTCAGTATATTCCCTTCGCATACATTCAGTGACTGATAAATCCTACAGAGGGAAACCCAAAACGTGTCGACCAGATCCACGAGGACCACTTCGACGAATACAACAATCTAACGGACAAGGAGAAGATGGATTTGGTGGAGAGATTCCGGAACATCAAGGACCGCAAGGTCAGGCTCCGCAGGGACACACCGCGTGGCCGGATTCAGGATATGGCAAATACAGTGCGCAATATGCAGCTTTTGGTGCGTCTCCTCCATTATTATTCTAGATCTATGAGAATACATACTCACATTTATTTCGCAGATGGTCGGCCTCGGTCACCGTGTCGGCATCGAAGGTTTCTTTTGCATTGTACGCAACAACCCCGACTTCCATGTGAAACCTCATTGATATTTCACGTCACCTGAGCTGGAGGCGTACATGAAGATCGCGTGTCGTTCCAGGTGGAACACGGCTGTCATCGGGACAAAGATCGAAGCGTTCGCCGTCGCTGGATCTGATGTGTTAAGTACGTGGTAGTAGTACTTCTTTTCACATGCACACACTAACACTTTTTCACTGTGCAGATCTCTTGCGAACATCGAAGCAGAAGGCAGATTACCTGAAGCGGGAGATACGCGACCTCGTCCATGTGCTTCTCGGTATGTCCCTTGCTGTTAATCCGTGTCATCTTCATATTAATTAGTTGCAGTCGCAATTACAGGTGATGAGTCCGCCGAAATGCAATATGTGCAGTATGAGGAGAAAATTGTACATCACTTTGGCATCAAGCTCATCGGATGGACGTTCCCCCGCCTCGTCAATCCCAGTGAGCTCAGCTCCTCACTCACCCCCCTGCAGCAACTCGTTCACGCTCTCAAGACCGAAAGGTGCAAGTTCGTCAAGCTTACGCCACTCGAGCTGCAAGAGTGCATCCATAGGTACAACGAGGACGTGGCTGCAGGCGAATGGGAGCTTCTGCAGAACCGCCGGAGCAAGGATGTGGCAGCTAGGAAGAAAAGACGCCGTGACAGGGCTGCGACAGGAGGTGTTCCGGAGGATGATCAGGTTGGGGAGGGAGAAGGGGATAGCGGTGATGAGGACGAGGATCAAGGTGCGTCACAGTTCCCTGTACATCTACATAGGCTAACCCGGACCTTTCCAAGGCGACAATAATCCGCGCCCTCTCAAGAAACGCCAGGTAGCCGTGCATCCCGCCTCCGACCCCACGACATCGTCCGCAGAGGTGCCCCCACACCCCCGCAAGAAAGCAGCAAAGAAGACGGTGCCGAAAAAGTCTATAGGACCCAAGCCGTCTGCGGCCCCCAGAAAAGCGGCAGGCAGCAAGAGCAGCAAGGGTCCCCGTGACGATGCGGTCACCCGTGGTGCCATCGCTGCGCAGAAGAAGGTGCGCAGCAGGCCCGTCATCCTCAGTGAAGATGAGGATGACGAGGTCCCACTGGCATCTACCAGTAATGCCGCTCTCGGTGCGTCTAGCACCAGCACTGCGGCCGTCTCCACCATCACTCCCTCAAGCACCACCATCGTTGATGTGTCTGCCGCCCCAGTGAGTGTCCCTGGCGCTGTCATTGTCGACGTGTCCGCTGTCCCGGCGAGTGTCCCTGCAGGTCCCGCCGCCGCTGTTGCATAATATTTTTTATTCTTCTTATTCACACCCATGTCTTGGCCTGTAAAGTGCAAATTGAAATATATTCAAGTACTCTACTATATCGCAAGGATTCTGAGGCTCCTGGGGCCGGGCTGGCACAGAGCGCACAAGTCTCGACATCGACATGGCAGCGTGGGAAACAGCGACGAGCAGCGGCGAGCACGGCATCAGGCGGTAGCACCCGATGTCGGGTTGTCCTGAGTGCCGAACCAGATTGGGATGTCACCGGGAGGTCCCGAGCCCAAGCTGACCGAGCACGTGCTCCCCAGGAGCTTTCTCTGCAGCAAGGGTGTTTTGGAGGAGGGCGGAGGTGGGTTGAACTGGCGGGTAAGGGCCTGATGTGATTTACATACCGACCGGACTCCGGGCACTGATGGCATCAGTCCATCTAACTGGTTACCATATTAGGGCAGGTTAGGTGAGCAGCCGCTTGACTTCGAAGAATTTAAACATCAGATTGACACCCATGGTGGATATTTGCAGACGGATAATTTGGCAGAGTCAGTAGAGGACTTCTATTTCGACACTAGTCGAGAGAATAACCTTGAAAGACAATTATTAGAAGCTCGGGATGAAGCTTATAGAAAAGAGGGTAAAGTTATACCTATCTACATGCAAGCTACAGAAAAATTAATCCCGGACTTAGAATTAAAATGGGATCCTACCAAGAGAGAGTCCTATGATGAAAGTCATAGAACTGCAACTGCTCTTGCACAGGATGAAAAGTTGGAGAAAGTCAAGGTCTGGTTAAAAGACCCTTTGATTAGACCTGACGGCATTTCCAAAAAGAAGTATAAAGACTTCGCACGCTACACCTCACACTTCTTTTTGAGGGAGGGGAGGTTGTATAGGAAGAGCTTAGGATCTGCACATCAACTTGTAGTTGACAAAGAGCACAGAATGTACATGATGAAAGCTAGTCATGACAGTCTGGGGCACCGCGGATTTTATGTGACTAAAGAATTGATAGGTCTGCGTTTCTGGTGGCCAGAATATGAAAGAGATGTAAGCTGGTATGTGAAGACTTGCCACTTGTGCCAGGAAAGGCAGAAGATTTTGGTTAGGATTCCGCCAGTAGAAACTCATACTCCAAGCATATTTCAAGTCATTCACACAGATGTGATGATTATGGGACAGGTCTCGAATGGACATAGATTAGTTGTGGCAGCAAGGGACTCGCTTTCACGTTATCCTGAAGGGAGACCTTTGAAGCATGATTCAGCTCAAAGTCGGGACTGTTCTTGTTAGAAGATGTAATTTGTAGATGGGGATGTCCTAGAGAATTTATTACAGACAATGCACCTCAATTCAAAAAGGCCGTTGAATGGCTAAGGGATAAATATGGGATACAGAACATTCAAATATCGCCGTATAATTCACAGGCCAACGGTTCGGTAGAAAATAGCCATTGGGGATTGCATCAATCATTGTACAAGGCAACTGGAGGAAACCCTGCAAAATGGTTCTACTTCTTTCACCAAGTACTCTGGGCAGACCATATCACTATAAGGAAAGGTTTAGGCTGCTCGCCATTTGTCATGGCAACAGGAGCTCACCCTATCATACCTTTGGATATTGAAGAAGCTACATGGTTAGTAGACCTGCCAGGCAGAGTCCTGACCGAAGCAGAATTAATAGGCTATCGCGCACAGTTGCTCGCGAAACACCGCCAACATGTGGAAGCCATGATGGAAAGGGTTAGCGCAGAGAAACGTGCGGCGATTAGAAAGTATGAGAGGTATCATATGCATACCATCATAAATTATAACTTCCAACCAGGCAGGCTAGTGTTAATCAGAAATACTGGTGTAGAAAAATCTTTGAACTCGAAAATGGATCCGCGGTACCTTGGACCTATGGTGGTAGTCCGTAGAACTAAGGGGGGAGTGTACTTAGTGGCAGAATTAACTGGTGCTATGTTCCAAGGGCGCATTGCAGCGTTCCAAGTAATTCCCTATGAAGTGCGAAGAGAAATCCCGCTTCCTGCAAAAATCCACGACTTAATAGATATTTTGCCAGAGACTCTAGAAGACATGATAAATGACACTGCCAAAGTCGATAAATATAAAGGCAAAGACCTTCAGTTTGACAAGGTTGCACTTCATGTAACACTTGAAGACTTTGAATTATCTGAAACCTCGGAGACTGATTTCGTTGAAACTGAAGAAGAACATAACTGGGACACTCCTGAAGAAGAGGAAGATGTACTTAGACGTTCGAAAAGGCAAATCGAAATAGTCGAGACTAAGGATAATCCAAAAAAGTGTCCTTCAAGAAGGAGGGACAGGCTTTGAGGTGAACAAAAATTATTGACAGAGCTCTTGTAATACACACAATGTAGGAATAAGAGTCATTCCAGTAAATAACAATCAGTAACTTCGAAAAATGGCCTATAAGTGCGAACTATTAAAGATTCTTTGTGATTCACACAGAATGGGGACGAGACATAGTAGCAGAGACCTGGTATCCATAGGGGAGGTCGCCGTATGGATCGCGGTTCTCGGGACACTCAGAGCACTGGACTAAGGCGTGAGAGCTGCACCCGCAGTGCTTAGTCGTGAGTAAGCAAATAAATCACGACTAAATAAAAGGGCACTCACAGTATCGATCTGCTCGGGGTCTCCTTCGGCATAAGCATCCCTAAGGTCTCTCATTTCATCCTGGTAATAGTCGTGGAGCTTGGTGAAATGTTCAATGCGACCAATAACAATGGAAATCTCCTTCTGGAGCTCTTTCTTGCGGCCAGCAAACGTCGAAGCATCCACACCGACGAAAGAACCCCCACGGATGATGGCACAACCATCGACGACGATTTTTTCCGAAGACTGGTTGTTCCCAGTAGCGGTAGAAAGATCGTCTAAAGTATAGAGATAGTCATGAGTAGGGGAACAGTGCGAGAAATTTAAAGTAACGCACTGGGCTTCTTGTCTTCTTGGTCTGAGTCGTAAGAAAGACCAGTCCTGGTGCGCTTGTGCGCATCAGCGGAATTGGTAACTTTCTTGAGGACAGAAACAGCCTTGAGATAGGAGGGAGCAAAGACATTGAGATGGTGAAGAGCCTCGTAAGGAATGCATACCGATTCAGGGCGTTTGGACACATCCTGGAAAGAATCAAGCGAAAACAAGGCCAGAGCGAGTCAGTCATAGGAAATAATAGTTGTGACAAGACGAACTTTGGCGGCAGCTTTGGCTTCCTTGGCGGTATACTTCGAGACGAGCTTGTTCTTGGTCATCTTGAGGCCAGCAGGAACTGGTTTGGTGATAATGAAAGGGGCTCCGAGAGGGTCGACCTCCATCTTGGAAAGATCTAGGTCAGACATATATTTCACAAGACCTTGCCATTCTAGAAATACCTTGTCAACAGGGGGAGTGTGCGGTCTGGTGATCTCAGACAAACTTTTCGCATCGTCGTCCTCCTCCTCCTCCGATTCAATGACTTCAACGGATTTAACCTGAAAATGGATCAGTCATGACAAAGTAAAATTATGACCGAATAGAACAAAGACCTGACGGGTTTTCTTGTTTTTGGTGGCGGCTTCGGCAGCCTTCTTAGCCTTGTCACGACGAACGGTGGTGAAATGACTGATCATGCCATTGAGATCGCGACTGAGCTGAGTGGGAAGTTTGAACTGCGAATATTCTTTGGCAATAGCCTGAAGAAGAGCCCACGCGTTGTAGATATGCTCCTTGAAAGGGAGATTGGTCTGCATGCGGTCCTGGAACTGTATAAGTCCTGCCTATAATAGAAAACGAGTTAGTCGTGACAATTAAGACAGTCACGAAAGAAAATAACTCACAGTGCGGTCTCCAATTTGGCCAGCGATCTTGATACGAAGGTCAGCGGTCTCAGGAAAGACACCGATTTTTTCGTAGGTGGCCATGAGAGAGATTAGAGCAGCACGACCTGTGTCAAAGGCCTGATCATCAGGTGAGGCAGGCATAGTAGCAGGAATATGAAGAAAGACGCGAGTTTTCGAGTAGATATTGTGAAATAAGATAGAATGGGAATTGGTTAACTGAAGTATACAGTAAAAACATACCACCTTTTATACTAAGGACTTTTCATGGATAATCATGATTATGGGCTCTGTCCTAAAAATCACGCGAGGTGTCCATAAGGCTCTTTGACTAAAAATATACCAAGCCTATCGGTTGCTATAGTTTTTAGTAGGGGGAGAGTATGGTCCAAGACCAAAATTTGACTTTTCACGCCGAAATGGACTTGTCGTGACTATTGAGTAACACAATTCTGCGTTGGGAAATCAAAGATCCCATTTCTGTCGAAGTAACATAAGTGATCGGAACTGGTTCGCTTCGAGTTAAGCAGTTCGGTTACCTTAAAAAGATAAAGATGGTAACTTAGCAAAAAGAGCTCGCTATTCGTCAAGAAATCTATTTAGAGCTCAATCATACACATGCCGAGCTAACAGGGCTTCACGGCCATCTCCTGAGAAGCATGGAACCTCTCATGAATGGAACCTCATCAGTCACAAAAGCAATATTTTGTCGTGATAAGGTCCTAAATGGAGTATCAACACAAGGTCCAAATAAGTAACAAGGCATACCAGTCTGGTTTGATGTCGGATAGTTGGAACGAAGACAGGAACACGAGTCGAGCCAAAAGATTGGGCCAGACTCCAAGTTCTGTTCCGAAAAAGACCAGTCGAGACAATTTATAGTCACGACTGAGCAAAGGCTTTACTCAGGACAAATATTATTTGAGAAACTTAAGAGAATTTTGACGCAAGTCAAGAAAAAGTCATCAAATTAATTGCAGATTTAGGAGTGCAATGCTCCTTCACAAGTAAAGTAGATAAAGAAAACAAATACGGACAGACCCGCGCGTCACCGAAGCTCCCAGATACCCAAAGACTAGTTGAGACTATCTACAAATAGCACATCAAAACCATAAATACGCATGCATGTGGTTAAGAAAAAGGTGTCCATAGAAAAGAGAACTAGTGGGAGTGGGAATGCTCGTCGTGTCCACCGGCCGTCGAAGAAGAGGGCTCGTCCACGTCCATATTACCCACAGGAGGATAAAACGAACTCCGAGGGAGTGCTCAACATTGCGCAGCGATACGTGCAACCAGAGGGCTGGACGAAGATCGAAGATTTGACGGACCAGCGACCGGAGGATGGGTATACGAAGGCCCGGAGTAGGCAGCTGCAGGAGCTGGGCTTGAATCCAGAGCGTCCTGGGTGCTGTCGGAACTTTCGGAGGTCGACTCGTCGAACTGGACTGCCACGGGCGGAGTAGACAAAGGGGCAGGGACGACAGCGTCCTTGTCCAGCATCGTATAATGGCGAGCTTCATCTGTCATATACTCAACTGAGTGAGAAAGTTGGGCTGGGTCGGCGGTCGGAGGATTAGAAGATGTGTAGGCCGGGGCGTCGTCCAAAGAAGGGGCGGGGCCTGGCATGACTTGAGGTCGAGGAGAGTCGACATGCGAAGACGAAGGAGCAACCGACTCGGGACGCAGGGGGAATATCTTCGCAAGTTCCGGAGAAACGGAGTTGAGGTTGAACAGCTGAGACACCGGAGTTGAGTGCTGGCAAGCGGTCGACTTGCCCTTCTGTAAAGCACGCTAACGACCAGCGGCGAACTCCGAGGGTGATTGGTCCAGCTTGTCAAAAAGACGGCCAGACAGATTGGTCTGCGTCGGAAGGCTCGCTGGGTAGCGCGAGTGGTCGTCCTCAGGGAAACCAGAGGTGCTAGGCACATGGTGAACCGTTGGCGGTGGGTTTCGCTCCTGTCGACGTTGAAGCATGTATTCCGGAGTAAGCTGAAGACGTTCAAAGAATATGTCAAGAGTGTCGATGGCCGACTCGTCCGAAAAACGCGCTGCAAGCGCCTCGTGAGTGATGGTCTGCAAAAGCGCACACATGGTGAATGCCAGGTCCTCGGTGGCCTTCAGATAATCGTCCAAATACAGCTGGGCGAGGGCGTTGTGGAAGTCATATTGGCGATGCAGAGAAATCATGTTATTGAACAAAAGCGAGAGGTCTGGAAAGCGAAATAAGCAACCAGAATAAATAGTCAAGAATAAAAGAAATACTCACGCGGATTTCCCATCTCCATCATAGGCAAAATTCGCTCGCAGACGACGTTGAGCACGAAGTCCGAGGCCGTAAAACTGCACGCCTTGCGACGAGCAGAGTGGCACAACTCGCAGGACTTGTGAAAGCCCTGGGAGACGCAGATGTCGCCGTTGCCAGAGATTGCGCAGTTGGAACAGACAAATGGGAACTAAGGAAAATAAATACAAGTCAGCGGATCGAACGGAAAAGACGAGCAGAAAGGACTCACGTTAAGCTCGTTCGGGTCGATTTGAGCTGCGTATACTTGGGCCAGAGGCAAAACCATTGTCGCAGTGGGGACCGCCTCCGGATTTGGCACCTCATTCTTGTTGCGAGCATGGACGCCTAATAGACAAAAAGAACAAGTTAGAAAAATAGTACAGAAATCGAAATAATGCTACTCACGAGTATCCTTGGAAGTCTTGTCGAGACTGTCTGGGTCCTCGTCCAGTTGCATAATTTTGCGGGGAAACTCGGGTCGAGCAGGGGCCTCCTTGCTAGCTTGGCCGGTGGACGCCTTTTTGGCCGGTGTGGTTTTTTCGGACTTATTCGTACCGGCGGTGGCTTTTGCGACAGGAGTCTTGAGGGCCAGCTGCGGAGGGATAAAGACGTAGCACTTCATACGAGGAGTGCGGGGTTTGACCTTTGAAGAAGAGGCCACAGGAGCATCCAGGAGCTCGGGCTTTTCGACTTTTATAGTGGAAGAGTGAGTCTGAAAATTGTGGTTAGCTAAAGAAATAAAATAAGAAATAGTAAATGCACCTTAATGGGGGAAGAACGAGAATTTATGGGCGTCGAGAGTTCGGCTGGCTCGTCCTCGTAGTCGTCGTCAGGGAGAGGATTGGTTCTCTTGCGCTTCTTGGGGCGCAGCAACTCCTCCTCCTCGACGACCTCGGGTTCATCATCTGCAGGCGGCTCCGGTTGGTCGTCCAGATCGGCCGGCGGCTCTGCTAAGTTGGAGTCATCGGTGTCGTTGTCCTCCTTGTCAGAGCTGAAAGAAAGCTCGGCCATCGTCTTGATACGACATGGCTCGGCCAGGATGACGAACGATGAAGTAAGAAGGGTACGCTAGTAGAAACACGAGATGTGTTAGTACGGTCGACCAAACCAAGGAAATTCAAAGAGAAACACACCAAAGGTAGTTTCTTCGGCAGCCGATCCTTCAAAATTTTGAGTTTGCTGGATGCTGGCTTGATCTGTAGCGCAAAAACAACGGCATGTCGAAGCTGTGCCAGGAATTGGGCAGTATCCGGCGGGACAGACATCCAAGTCGACAAGTGTTTGAGCTTAAAAGAAAAGAGATAAATGAAAAAGAGAAGAAAATGATTTAAAGAGGACGCACCAAAGGAGTGGAGGCTGCCTCCAGCAAACGGATGACCTCCAGGTGGTTGTTCTCGGTGTCACAGAAAATCGTGTCAAGTATGGGCATGAGGGCACGACATTCGTCGTTGCGCAGGTAGATCCAAGGGTCCGTAGGTGGGCCTGGGGCAGTCGCAACCGGCGTCGAAGTCGAGGCAATGGATTTGCCTTTGCCTTTGGCGAGCGGCGTAGGCGATGATGAAGGCGCAGCGGTAAGGCTGCGAGGCTTGGGACGAGCGTTGGTAGGAGCCATGGCAGAAGCGTTAGAGTGGGTGGCAAGAGACAAAAGCAAAGGAGTTGGTGGTTGAGGATCAAGAAAAGACCACGCGGCGGACTTAGCCAGGGATTTGTCATCATGCCCAGATGCCGCCATAGCCGCCGTTCCAGACTCGGTGTGGATTGAATGGAAGCACCTTCCAAAATCTAAAGAAAGAAACTCAATATAAAAGACATCACAGTTAAAGTTTATGACTCATGCAGTCGAGACAACATGTGTGATACGCGACTGCGCAGCAAAGCCAGCTGTAAATAGGACTCACAACTAAAGAAATGGACTCACTGAGTCGTGAGTGAAGAATGCTGAAATACCCCAGCGAGTTTTAGGAGTTTCGCAGATAGGAACCCCTAACTACCCAATTGGGAAACACATAGGGATCCACATTTTGTAAAGAGATCGACGATCAAAATCACAAGAAGGTCTTATGACATCGCCATGATGGACACGGCGATCAGTCGCGACTAGAAGTGTTATATCCTGAGCCAGAGGAAGACTAGAATAGTCCTTTGGGATTCCGAAGGCAGAATCAGTGCAGAACATGGCGGAATAAATGTATACTGCGGAAAGGACAGGAGTTAAGTCGGCTGTTTTCGCAAGCACCACACTCAGCAAGGTGTGCGACTGTCTGGCTATTGAGCCGGGACAAGATGAGACCTGTTCCAAGGATGGAAACAGACCCTAAGGCGGAAAGAAGGTGAAGTGTGGAATGAAGTCGGAATGTGGAATGAAGTCAGAATGTGGAATGCAGTCGGAATGTAGAATGAAGTAGGTAAAGTTGGAATTCAGAATAAGACATCCAGAGGTACACTGGGTATGAAGTCAAAACATAAGGATGAAGAGAAAGATGGTAGAAAGACAAGGTGAATCTGGGTGATCCAGTGAAGCCTATCGCCCCGCTTCCGACATAGAGCGGAAGGCAGAAGACAGGGTTTGTCGGTAAACAGAAGGCAACACCACAAGAGGATTATGGGCGAGCACTCTGCCTAGGCCAGCAGGAATTATTAGGAAGAGTATTGTTTGAAGGAAGACATCCAGAGTTTCTAGGATATAAACCCGGAGTCGAGACAAGGAGTGAAAGGATTAAAAGATGGTCTCAGTCCATGAGCGGAAACATGGAATAACGTTAATTTTCCAGATGAAGTACAGGAAGTATCTAGAGCGCATATATACTAAGTAGTTAATTGTAATCACTAATGTGGTTAAGTATTGAGTGCTCTGATGAAAGACAATAAGGACAATAAGGTGGTACTTCTAAATGGAGGAGGGGAAGTGATAAGTATCTCAAGACAATAAGAACAATAAGAAGAAGACGGATAAACGGGAAACGCTCAGTAAGCCTTCATTGCGTGAAAACCCTGATGATAGGTAAGAGGATGCAATGAGCGGAGGTGTATGAGTGGAAGAGCAGAGGAGCGGAGGAGCAGAAGAGCGGAAGAGCAGAGGAGCGGAGGAGTGGAGGAGCAGAAGAACAGAAGGTGGTGAAGTGACTAGAAGTAAATGTGAAGTGTAAGAATGCATGGGTGGATGAAAGATTGGTACAAAATGAAAAAGGGTTGAAATGCCTAGAAAATGGAGGACACCCATAGCTGGAGTGCATGGATATAACAAGAAGACACAGACGCAACAAAGTGTTTAGCGACGGAACTAAAAGCCGAAGCGCGCTAAGTTGAAAAATCAGGTTGTAGCAGACCAAAAACAAAGATTGAAAGAGCCTTTCTCAGAGATGCCATCTGGGGGAGTTACTTTAATATATGTTTAACTTAACATACCTGACTGAGGACAGTCAATATTAAAGTAAGGGGGAGATGAGACGGCTGAAATGAAAACACGCTTACAATTTGGCAAAACTCAGTCTAAACTGATCATCTTACTGCTCAGTGGTACACAATTAGAGTCAGAGTAAGCTCCAAGCTGCTGATTGAGTCTCAAAGATGTGATGGAATACAAACGATTGACCATACTGCGACTGTATACGATACTCGAAACAATGTGGGGTCAGTACAGTGTTCAGCGATTAGTCGTGAGTAGTCATCTGATAGTGGACCATAACTCATATGTGAGGGCGGTATCACGCAGGATCACTAGAAACCATACCAAGGAGATTGTATGAATATCCATATTTATTTAAACACTGCTACACAAAGATCATAGACCTCTAGCGGGGATTTTGGGCCAATATAGTCTTGTCGTGACTAAAGATAATAGTCATGACTCCGAGTCATATGAGAAATAGTAATTCTCAGGCACAGATAAACAGTCGTGAATAATGGAAGAGTCGCGACTACCAAAATAGACCTTCGGGTGAGCTCCGAGAGTGTGATCACATGTCAGATGGTGAACCAGTTGACTAAGCGAGACAATCCGAGGATTCCCGATGAAGTCCGAGAAGATCTGAAGACTTGATCAAACATTCACATGAAAGATGTGGTTGTCATGATTAGGTCGAAAGCACGCAATATGGCATCAAAGCGGTCTAGATCGCTCTGGATCTTGCCTTGACTAAAGATAGATGACTCTGAAGGCTCTCTGGAACTTTCGGAACTAGTCTAGACTGTCGGGATTGAATCCTATAGGCCACAGGCCGCAGATCTCCAATCAAAAGCGGTTGATAGACGGATAAAAGGACCATATATGTTATATCCATGCACTCTGTGTGACCAGCCGAACTGACCGGTACTTCCGGTTGACCGGTTCGACCGGTCAACCCGGTACTGGCCGGCTGGACTTCCACACCTCGGGACCATCGGGTTTTTACGCAATGAAGGATTACTGAGCATTTCCCGTTTATCTGCTGGCCTCTATTGTCTTCAACGTCAGCCTCGTCTTTCCCCGACGTTTCCGATCCAATTTTCCCTTTTGGGAAATTAATTCTTATTGTCTTTATTGTACCGCAAATTAAGTGTCATGCCACAATTCCTTTAAGATACTATTAAATCTACATCTTAAATACTCGCCCTGTATGTCTTGTACTTCAGTTTGATTATAAATGTTTCTGCGCTATCTTCCTGTCTGAGTCTGACGTCCGGTTCTTCGGTCGTCTTCGATCTTACTCAGACTTGTCTCGAATCAGCCCAGCTAGTATCCTCGCCCTTACCCTCTGTGGCGTTGGGTTTCGCTATACCTTCCGGTCATCTCCGAACTTCCAGTCCACCGGATACGTCCGGTCCCCGGTCATCCCGGTCTAAGTCCCTTTCGCTTGCACGGTATATAATAGTATAATCAAACTCACCTATCCTGGCTGGTTATTATGTCTCACACTGAACAAACCATTCCTGCAGCAGTTATTTTTGAAGCTGCCCAGGATCGTTCTCGTCGGGAATCTCGGCTCTTCGGCCAAATGGTCCCTCTATCCCCTCCTGTCACTTCAATGAGTGGCATTCCGACCTCAATCCGTCCTGGACCCATCCCGGGCCCGATTGCCGTGCGCTGGTCAGCGCTGGCCGGTCCCGGCCTGAATCTTGCTGCTGTCCCGGGGCTTGTAACCAACCCCCGGACTCCACCCAACCCCACGGTCTACCCTGTATCTCCACACCCGCGTCGCATTGCTACTAGTGCAATCAATCCTACCCCGATTCCCTTCGAAACCCGGGCACCCTCCCCGTCGACGACAATGACGACAGCGAGGATGATGATAACAATGGCCCTCCTGAAGATGACCCCTTCGACGAGTCTTCCGGTCCTCCTGCTCCTGGTCCACCTGGCCCTGGGGGTCCTGGCGGTCCCGGAGGTCCCGGGGGTCCCGGAGGACCAGGCGGGCCAGGCGGTGGTGGTGGTGACGGTTCCAATGATAACCCAGACCCAACAAATTCAGGCGAAGCTCTCCTCATCCAGACTCTCTCTTCCGTCAATGCCGCTCTCAACACATACTCCCTCCGAGAGCGCGCGCCCCCCCCGATCGAACCGGTCCAACCTTCGTAATCCGGACACCTTCGATGGCTCTGATCCCTCTAAGCTCCGCACTTTCCTCATGCAATGCTATCTCCACTTTGCCGAGCGCACCCACGATTTCCCCACCGATGATGACAAAATCTTTTATGTCATCTCTTACCTCCAGGGTGTCGCCCAGGCCTGGTTTGAGCCTAACCTTTATGCTGGCTCGGACTCCACCGTTCCGGCCTGGGATGGTGATTTTGCATGGTTCATCCAAGAACTGCAGGAGAATTTCGGCCCCCATGATCCCGTTGGGGATGCCGAAGATCAGATCCGGTCGTGCCGGATGAAGACCGGAGACCGGCTCGCTATCTACACTGTCGATTTCGACCGGCTCGCCGTCCTTACCCAATGGGGCGATGCCGCACTGCGCCATCAATTCTACGAGGGTCTTCCTCGTCGTATCAAGGATGATATGGTTCATCATACCTATCCCAACACCCTCCTTGGAAATAAATTGGTGGCCCGACTAATAGATGCGAGGTATTGGAAGCGGGAGGCTGAAAAGGTTAGAGAACGTGAGCGCAATAAAACCTCCGTTGGTCCTTCCGGACCGACCGGCGGTGGTTCCGGAGCCAACCCCAGCTCTGGTAATCAGTCCGGCGCTCAGAAAAAGGGGAAGCCGTTCCCTTCCAAGTCGAAATCACACTCCAATACTCCCTCCGGCTCTGGTGCCAGCTCCGGCAGCCAGGCCGCTCCTTCCGGAAAGGCAAAGACTGCCAAACCCTACGCGGACAAGCTCGACAAGTCCGGGAAGATCAAGGAGGACGAGCGGGAACGACGACGGAAGAACAACCTCTGCATGTACTGTGGAGGTGCAGGATACATTGCCGCTGAATGTCGAAAATGTCCCGAGAACATCCAGGCCAAGGCCGCCCAGGCTGCTAATGCCGATTCAAAAAAATAGGCAGCAGCCCGGAAACCTCCGTACTGGATCCGGGTTGCGTTGACCATTCGGTACTTTTCGAGGTCACTCTTAATGCTTCCACTCTTTTCCCTAATGCCCTTTACGTCGACGTCTTCCCTTCTGCTCTCTCTCCGGTCGCTCCGGAATCCCAGACTTCTGGGCTCGACCCGTGCGCAACCACGGACTTGCCTAATGTATCACGATTAGCCACGGGATTCCTCTCCCGTTTGCGGGCCCTTATCGACTCCGGTTCCTCACATTGTTTTATATCATCTTCTGTATGTGAATCTATGGGTTTTACTCTGTATACCGTGTCTCCGGTCCACCTCCGGTACCTCGACGGCTCTTCGACAATAATAAACCGGAAGCTTCGGCTCCTCATCCGGTTTCCTTCTGGCCATGTCCAATTCTTGGAATTCTTCGTCACCCGTCTTGATTCACCCTGTGACTTGGTTTTGGGTCACGACTGGCTCAGCCGCCTTAATCCATTGATTAACTGGTCTGCGGCCAGCATCTCTTTCCATCCGAGCACACCCAGTGCTTCTGTGTCGACACCTGAGACTCAGACGTCTCTTCCCACTACGGTCGTTCCGATTACGGACGAGGTCCCCTTGGCACCGGTCGAACCGGCCAGGGCACCCACACCAATCCCGACGCTTGGTCCAGAACCTGGTCCTTCTATGGACGTCCTGGAGGCATCTATGCCTCGTCCTTTCTCTTCTCCTCCGCTTGTATCACTCGTTTCCACAGCAGCCTATCACACCATCATCCGAGATAAATCCACGGCTCAGTATACCCTTCGGGCATGCCTCACCGAGGAGGCCTTCGCTCGTGCTGCCGCCGCCGACGCTCCGGACTTGAACCGGCTTCCTCCGGAGTACTCCAAGTTCGCCGATGTCTTCTCTGAGAAGGAGGCTTACAACCTCGCTCCTCGTCGAGAGTTCAATCTCAAGATTGAGACTGTCGACGGTGAACTCCCTCCGATAGGTCATGTATACTCCCTTTCTCCAGCCGAGCTCACTGCGCTCAGGGAGTTCCTTGATAACAACATGAAGGCCGGCTTCATCTATCCGTCCACTTCCAGCCACAGCGCTCCTATCCTCTTCACTAAGAAGAAGGATGGCAGTCTCCGGCTCTGCGTCGACTACCGGGGACTTAACCGGATCACGAAGAAGGACCGGTATCCTCTCCCTCTGATCGCGGATCTCCTGGATGCACCCGGTAAGGCCCGAATCTATACCAAGCTCGATCTCAAGCACGCCTACCATCTCCTTCGGATCGCTGAGGGGGATGAGCACAAGACCGCGTTCCGCACTCGCTATGGCTCGTACGACTTCCGGGTCGTCCCAGAGGGTCTTACAAATGCTCCGGCCACTTTCCAGCGCTTCTTGAACACCATCATGGCTGACCTGCTCGACATCTACGTCATCGTCTATCTGGATGATATACTCATCTACTCCGACGATGATTCGCAGCACACCAAGCATGTACAAGAAGTACTCCGGCGCCTCCGCGCTAACGGCCTTTTCTGTAAACTCTCCAAGTGCGAGTTCAACGTCACCACCTGCGAATATCTTGGATATATCCTCTCTCCGGATGGTTTCCGGATGGCTCCGGACAAGGTCTCCGCCATCACGGATTGGCCTGCTCCTCGGAAGGTCAAGGACGTTCAATCCTTCCTCAGCTTCTGTAACTTCTATCACCGGTTCATCTGGAACTACTCCGAAATATGTATTCCACTGACCCGGCTCACCCGGTCCAGCACCTGCTGGGACTGGTCCTTGGAGTGCCAAACGGCTTTCGATACCCTCAAACGCGCATTCACGGAGGCCCCCATTCTCCATCACTGGGTGCCCGGTCGACAAATTACTGTCGAGACCGACGCCTCCGACTACGCTACCGCCGCCATCCTCTCCATCCTGGGAGACGACAGCAAAATCCATCCTGTTGCGTTCCGGTCCCGGACTCTCGGTCCGGCCAAACTCAACTACGACACGCACGATAAGGAACTTCTAGCTATTTTTGATGCCTTTTCCCAATGGCGGCACTACCTGGAAGGTTCCTCCCTCCCCATCGACGTCGTCACTGACCACAAGAATCTGGAATACTTTGCGACTTCTAAAGTCCTCACTCGGCGCCAGGTCCGGTGGTCGGAATACCTCTGCCATTTTAATATGGTCATCCGGTTCCGTCCCGGTCGCCTCGGAGGCAAGCCAGACGCTTTAACTAGACGGTGGGACGTCTACCCAAAAGAGGGGGATAAGGACTATGCACAAGTCAATCCTCACAATTTCCATCCTATCTTCACTCAAGAACAGCTTACCGCTTCGCTCTGGGCAACATACCTCGAGGACATATGTCTTCGGGCTACCGTCATAATGGATATTGAGAAGCTCCACTCCGATATTCGACCCTCCTACGACTTCGATTCTGCCGCACTCACTGGTCTCACGACCGCGGCTTCCGGCACCCCTTCCCGCTGGACCCTCGATCCAACCGGTCTACTCCGGCTTGACGAGCGCATTTATGTGCCTTTGGCATCCGGTGACCCTCCGGAGCTAAGAGTACGTGTTCTTCAGTATGCTCATGATCACGTTCTTTCTGGCCACTTCGGACAGAATCGCACTCTTGCACTGGTTCGCCGCGACTATACTTGGCCGGAGATCCGGACTTTCATCCGAGACTACTGTCGATCGTGTATTCTATGCAAAAGGAACAAGAGACCTCGGCATCGACCTTACGGACTGCTTAAACCTCTTCTGGTTCCACTCTGACCCTGGGATTCTATTTCCATCGACTTCATCGAGCAGTTACCGGAGTCCGGAAAATACGATACTATCCTCGTTATCGTCGACTGGGCGTCAAAACAGGTCATTCTGATCGCTACCAATACCCATATCGACTCTCCGGAGCTTGCTCGCCTCTTCCTTATTCACGTTTTCTCCAAACACGGTGTCCCCTCTCACGTCACTTGCGACCGGGGCTCCGAGTTTATCTCTTCTTTCTTCCGGTCGTTGGGCATGCTCCTCAATATGGAGTTGCATTATACTTCCGGCTACCATCCGGAAGCTGATGGACAAACAGAACGCATGAACCAGACCGTTGAACAATACATCCGGATGTACTGCTCCTACCTGCAGCACAACTGGGACGGTTTGCTTCCATTGGCTGAGTTCACGCTCAACAATTCACCAAACGCCTCAACCGGTATCTCGCCTTTTTTCGCGAACAAGGGCTACAATCCGGCCATTACCATCCATCCGGAACGTGACATCGCTAATGTCTACGCCAAGGACTACGCAGTCGACCTCCAGGATCTCCACGAATTCCTCCAGGAGCAGATCGTCTTTGCCCAGGAGCGATACAAGGAGACCGCTGACCGCCGGCGCATTCCGGACCCAATGATGGCTGTGGGTGATCAGGCTTTTATTACCACCAAGTTTATCCGGACCCGCCGGCCCACTCCGAAGTTCTCGGAGATGTTCCTGGGTCCTTTCGAGGTTATCGCCAAACCCAGTGCCACTTCCTATACAATCCGGCTTCCGAAGTCCCTCCGCCAAGTTCATCCGGTTTTCCACATTTCTCAGCTCGAACCCCACGTTCCTAATCCTTTTCCCGGTCGTGAGGAACCGCCTCTGGCCGCTGTCGAAATGATTGACGGTGATGCCCACTTCGAGGTCAAGGCTATCGTCGACTCGAAGATCGACCGACGTTGCCGGGTACAACTCCGGTACCTTGTAGAGTGGGTTGGCTATGAGAATACGGATGAGCAATTCACTTGGCTTGGAGCGGATGATGTTAACGCTGACGAGCTCCTTGAGAGTTTTCACCGGCAGCATCCGGAAAAGCCCGGACCTCTTCCCCCTGCTTGAACGTCGCATGTGGTCGCTTTCCGGCTCTCATTCCTCCACTTGATTACCGCATGCTAAATCGTTTTATATTACATTGATTCAGGCCCAAGAAAATCTATCTACATTGGCCATTTTGCTATCTACTGGCCATTCTGGCCCTCTACCTCGCCGTCCGGCACTCCTGTCCCCACCGGCTCCGCTGGGTCCACATCCATCTCCTCGTCCGAGTCCTGGATGTCCAGGACCTCGCGGCCGCCCTCCTCCACGATCACCCGGTATCGACCGGTCGTCGTCCCGCCCACGGTCAACTCGACCAGTTCCGCCTTCACGATGGCCTCGGCCTCTGGGGTTTTCTCCCTCTCGGGCGACTTGGCCGTCTCGTCGTCCGCGCCAACCGGTCCCTCCGGTGTCCCTTCCATCCCCGTATCCGCGACCTCCCCCTCGGCCGGATCGACCTGCACGACCGGCTGCGGAGGGGTCATCACCGTGTCCTCCGGCTCGATGTTGTCCTCCAGGACCCAACCGTCGTTGACGATGACACTGATCGGCGCCGGTCCTTCCTCGTCGTCGTCCGCGTACTCCACCCACCCATCCGGGTCGTACTCCTCCTCCCACGACGGCGCGACCGGTTGTTGCCAGGGCATGTTCGCGAAGCCCCGCACAGCCACCCTGAACCACTCCGGTGGCTCCCCATCCTCCGTATCCCACGCAACCTCGTGCCACATTACATCCATGACGGCGTCCATCACGCCACTGAATACCTCGAGGATTCGGAAGTCCCGGCGTGACTGCCGGTACATCTCCCCGAGGTAATCCTCAACCTGCCCTACTCGTTTCTTCACCTGCTTCTCCACCCTCCTCAACTCGACCGCGAGCCGATCATAGTCCTCCCGCAGCTCATCGACACGAGTGCGGGGGCCAAACCGGCCCGACCGGTTACGCTGGGTGGCACTCTGAGTCACCCGTCGTGGTGTCGGGCTACGGCCGGCGTCGGCATTGTCGTTCTCGTCGTCGTCGTCGTCGTCCTCGCTCTCCGGCTTGCCGCTGGATTGCAGGTGCGCGCTTCGACCCGCCGGTTTATCCGGGTGACGGGGAGCAGCGAGCATTTCGTCTTCTTCAGCTTGCACATGCGGCAAGTGCGGGCGCGGGCGACCAACTCGCAACTGAACGAATGCTTGCGACAAAAATCGCATTCTATCGACCGGTTAGTTCAAAACGAATTGCGGTGCACTGCGACGCACCGTTACCGCCGTCCAGGACGGCCACCACCTCTCTGCCCCTGGCCGGCGTTTCATCCTCTCCCTCGTCTTCTCCCTCTCCGTCGTCTTCCTCGTCTGACTCTCCCAGCTCCCTCCGCAGCTCCCGCATCCTCGCCGCTGTTTCTGCAGCCAGCCGCTGGAGCTCTTCGAACTCCTGCCACTGCCGGTCCAGCCGCTCCGCGCGCTCCGCCTCTTCCTTGGCCGCCTGCTCCGCCGCCGCCTCCTTCTTCTTCGCTTTACGCACCGCCTTCCTCGCGCGCTTCGACTCCTCCTCCGCCGCCCTCTGCTGCTCTTCCGCCTCCTTCTGCGCCTTCTTCTGGCGCTTGCGCTCTTTGCGCTCGTCGGCGGTCTCATCAGGGTTCGCTTACTCTTGCGGTCGTCGCGGTCGTCGTCGGGGTGGTCGCGGTCGCCAGTGGGGGAGGTGGCAGAGGGAGCGGACATGGTCGTGGTAGTAAAGAAAGAGGAGTTACACGTGAGTCACAGACTGCGCGATTTTTATCAACATGCACGTGACCCACGCATGGACCATTTCCTATGATGGTTTATTTCATTATACCGACTCCCCAGGGCCTTGGTTGCTGTGTTCGTCCGTTGCGCCCTGGTGCCGGACATGCTCTCGGAGTTGGTTGATTCGAATGCACAACCTCTGGCCACCACCCCCATTCATCCGGTCCTTCCGGTCGGACTTCTCATTTCTCTTTGTGCTACTGATTGATACTATCCTGTGCATTGGATCCTTGAGGGCAAGGATCCTAATGGGGGGATACTGTTATATCCATGCACTCTGTGCGACCAGCTGAACTGACCGGTACTTCCGGTTGACCGGTTCGACCGGTCAACCCGGTACTGGCCGGCTGGACTTCTGCACCTCGGGACCATCGGGTTTTTACGCAATGAAGGATCACTGAGCATTTCCCGTTTATCCGCTGGCCTCTATTGTCTTCAATGTCGGCCTCGTCTTTCCCCGACGTTTCCGATCCAATTTTCCCTTTTGGGAAATTAATTCTTATTGTCTTTATTGTACCACAAATTAAGTGTCATGCCACAATTCCTTTAAGATACTATTAAATCTACATCTTAAATACTCGCCCTGTATGTCTTGTACTTCAGTTTGATTATAAATGTTTCTGCGCTATCTTCCTGTCTGAGTCCGACGTCCGGTTTTTCGGTCGTCTTCGATCTTACTCGGACTTGTCTCGAATCAGCCCCGCTAGTATCCTCGCCCTTACCCTCTGTGGCATTGGGTTTCGCTATACCTTCCGGTCATCTCCGAACTTCTGGTCCACCGGATACGTCCGGTCCCCGGTCATCCCGGTCTAAGTCCCTTTCGCTTGCACGGTATATAACATATCAACAGCTATCCTCCGTCTTGACACTTAGTCGCGACTCTTAAAGGATCACTTCGGTACAGACTTGACTGCTTCTTATGACTTTCTTATTCAGCTTACTTTGCTGGGACTTTGGTTATCAAACAACTATGTTCTGATTCTATATATTTCTGCTAAAAGTAGTACAACTTCGAAATGTGTTTAAACAAATCTCCGCGTAAAACCCAGATGTGCACTGACCCCGTGACCCACAACCAATGATGACAATAGTCATGGCTATAGTAGCTGGGAGGAAATACAGTCCAGAATCGCATTATTCTACTGAAACTTTATACTAATTTACAATCTATTTTAGTACATGCCAGATAAGGAAAATGAGTAATAGAAATGAGGTATATTGTTATATACCGTGCAAGCGAAAGGGACTTAGACCGGGATGACCGGGGACCGGACGTATCCGGTGGACTGGAAGTTCGGAGATGACCGGAAGGTATAGCGAAACCCAACGCCACAGAGGGTAAGGGCGAGGATACTAGCCGGGCTGATTCGAGACAAGTCCAAGTAAGATCGAAGACGACCGAAGAACCGGACGTCAGACTCAGACAGGAAGATAGTGCAGAAACATTTATAATCAAACTGAAGTACAAGACATACAGGGCGAGTATTTAAGATGTAGATTTAATAGTATCTTAAAGGAATTGTGGCATGACACTTAATTTGCGGTACAATAAAGACAATAAGAATTAATTTCCCAAAAGGGAAAATTGGATCGGAAACGTCGGGGAAAGACGAGGCCGACGTTGAAGACAATAGAGGCCAGCGGATAAACGGGAAACGCTCAGTAATCCTTCATTGCGTAAAAAACCCGATGGTCCCGAGGTGCGGAAGTCCAGCCGGCCACTACCGGGTTGACCGGTCGAACCAGTCAACCAGAAGTACCGGTCAGTTCGGCTGGTCGCACAGAGTGCATGGATATAACATGATATCGTTCCTTTGAGTTCGGTTGCAGTCTAAGTACCAAAGAAGTAAAGTCTAAGATGGTCTCAAGTGACCTAAAGTTCAGTCCAAGTGTGGCTTAAGTTGTCGGAGTTGTTCAAGTACACTCACGACTGTGTTTCATTCCATCCAAACACCCCAAAGATAGTGTTTCTCTTGTGAGAGACTTTAGTCAAGGTTCTCGAGTTATACTCGCGAATATTCCCAAGGGCACAGTTAGATCTATAGTCATTCATTGCAACTGTCTACGGTTCATCTTACTCAATTCTGATTGAGAGGACCCTAGTTATAGAAGCACCAATATAGTCAAGTAGTAGTGTGTGTGTGTGTTGGGTGTAGTTCATTTTGTGTGCGTCTTGCACATATCTTGAGATTATACTTTTCACGACTATACTTGGGTGCACCGTTTCAGTGCGAAGCTACGGTACCATTTGAGGATGAACTGGACTCAAACGCAGTCGCTTCTCTTGTCTGCATCTCAGAGACCTCGCCTTTCCATGCGGCGCGTTGTCTTGCTAGAACCCGCGTACGGCCCGTCAATAACGGCCCCAACCTCTCCTCCATCTGCTCTGTTATGAACATCTCTGCCGATGATGAATTTTGGACTCCATCTGCCTCAGCTACACCACTGATAAATGGTGCGCGAAGTTCTCCACTCTCGGGGAGAGCGTACCTGGCCTCCAACAACGTGACGGCCTCTGGTACATTGGCGACCGCTTGGTCATTCCTAAAGCGGGATCCATACGCAAGTCTCTTTTCCGTTTGGCCCACAACGCACTTGGGCATTTCGGTTTTGACAAGACTTATAAATCCCTTCGTGACGAATACTATTGGCCCAATATGCGCCGTGATCTGGAAGAGGGCTACATCCCCTCCTGTGCCGAATGCCAATGGAATAAATCCCGTACAACTAAGAAATCTGGTCCCCTCCACCCCTTGCCAATCCCTGACTCGAGAGGCGACTCGGTTGCCATTGACTTCATCGGCCCTCTACCTCTTGACCAAGGTTTCAATTGCATTGTGACTTTTACCGACCATTTGGGTTCCGACATACAGATCGCCCCCACCTGCACGGATATATCCGCACCTGAATTCGCGCTCTTATTCTTCGATAAGTGGTATTGCGAAAACGGGCTTCCACTTGAAATCATCTCCGACCGTGACAAACTTTTCGTATCGAAATTCTGGAAGGCCTTGTATGACCTCACGGGCACAAAGCTCAAACTATCTATGTCCTTCCACCCCGAAACGGATGGCTCTAGCGAACACACAAACAAGACCGTGAACCAGCTCATCCGCTACCACATCGCCCGTAACCAGAAGGGCTGGGTCCACGCACTACCACGCGTGCGGTTTAATATGATGAATACGGTCAATGCCTCCACGGGTTTCTCCGGCTTCCAACTACGGATGGGCCGCTCGCCGCGTATTGTGCCGCCCTTGGTTAACAACACCACACGCCGACCTCTCTCGGATGAAGAGGAGACCGCTTGTGAGATTGTAAAGCACCTAGAATCCGACATCGCCGAGGCCTAGGACAACTTACTTGCCGCCAAGATCTCACGGGCTGAACAAGCCAACAAATCCCGGGGCCTGACCCCGGACTATGAGGTAGGTCAGCGTGTAAAACGGAGCACAGGAAACTGCCGAACTCAGTACCTTCGTGCCAGCACGGGATGCCGCGCAAAATTCATGCCCCGTTTCGACGGTCCCTACACCATCACCAAGGTCCACAAGGAATGCTCGACCGTGACGCTCGAATTACCGAATCAGCCAAACATCTTTCCCGTCTTCCACACATCCGAACTAGAACCGTACGTCGAGAACGACCCAGACCTTTTCCCTGACAGAGAATTACCACAACCGGGCCCCGTTGTCACGACCAACGGCCAGGAGGAATGGATGGTTGAAGAAATTATCGACGAATGTCCACGCAGTCGAGGACGCCAATATCTTGTACGATGGGCTGGCCATGGGTCTGAAGACAAACGATGGCTCCCCGGGGCCGAATTACGCAACAATGCAGCTCTTGACGATTGGGAGGCGCGGAAGGAGTTGGAATCGGGCTGATTTTTTCTTCTTGCGGCCAATGCCTCCACGCATCGCTTCTCGCGATATTGTACGTATCTCTACTTATATTTTTCTCTCTCTGGTTGCATTGTTGAGGTATGGACTTCTTTTATGATGGGGAGAGTGTAAACCTGCTACTCCACTTCCACTTACATATACATGTTTACTTACGGCTCCAGAGCCAAACACCCTCGTGCTCGCTTCATACCTTACTCCCACCTACTCTTGCTACAGTCTTTCGTCTCTTGGAATTCCACACCCGCAAAAGGGTCTTATCATTATCTTGTGTTTCTTAGACTTGTTTCTCTATCTTGTTCCCCCGGTAGCTTGGTCTCAGGTGAGCCAGCTTCCAGTGGGACTTACAGCATCGTCAGCGTCGCTCGCCATCGTCCAAATAATGGCAGCGCGCCGTTGTTTACTCATGTTATGATTTCCTTTGTTCTTTCCTCCCTGCTTGCTCCCCGCACCCCATTTACCACACTATGCACAGCAAACAACCACAATACCGCATAGTCACTGTCCATCGCCTTTTCACACCTATTCTGGCATTCTCCGCAGTGTCCACTTCACGTCGGTTCACTTCGGCTTTCCCGCCTCCTGCCTCCTGCCCCGTTGCACCGCGCTCTGTGCTTGCCTGTATTCCTCATCATACACCTTCATCGTCTTCCTTCCTCCCTTCTATCTGGCTGGATCTGTGCTAGCGCTCCAGGTCGGCACTTTGGATCGGCGCTTCGTATACGCACTTTTACCCCACGGCATGCTGGCATGCGCTTACAACTCTTGGCTGTTCATGTCAGTCATTTTTTTGCCATCCAGCTTGCCCAGCAGTCTTGCCGCGTGTGCATGGCGGTCCAAATGTGGACTTGACAGGGGAGATGATACTACGAAATGGCTCAGCCTCATCGCTGATTCTGCACTGATGTTGTTCTGGGCCGATCACTTACATTCTACTTCATGCGGATTGTACTGGTCTCTTGTCCCGCTCTATCTGCCCCACTCACCTCAAATTCAATGGTCTTCATATAGCTGAAAAAAATGTCACCTCACTTTTTTTTGCTTGCCGCACCTCATCGCTCGGCCTCTTTCTGTGTTTGTAATCATAAAGTAGTACTTTAAAGCCACAATGCATGACTATCTTGATCTTCAGGACCTTACATGACCTGGCAACATGCTGCTCACACTTATATTTCCTAAATATCAGAATCCCGTGCTTCTTCTCACGAGTTCGCTTGTACGGACTACACTCACATTTCATATTATTAGACATATGTACACGAATTTCCAATGCATTGGATAGCTTTCAGCTCACTCCCACAATCAAAACTCAATATCCTACATTTGCACCGAAAAAGTGTCTGTCCATTAAGCGCTGCAGTTCCAGCTTCTGGATGCATTTTTCCTACGATGTACATAATCATTTAAAGTGCCCTATTTGTTTCTTTCGGCCACCATTATGTTCGAAGGTGCACATTGCAATTTTTCTCAATCTGTGCATTTTTTGATGTCAGATGAAATATTAAATTTCTGCCATTTTTGTATTGCCGGAGTCTCTTCATCCTGTGCAATAGACAATGAAACACCTTTCATGCGCATTTGGAAAAGAAAAAAGAAATTGCAGGCTGAGACTCGGACTTCAAGGCAGTTGAATCCCAATCAAAGTGTGGTCGCACTTTGTACTAACTTTTCATGCAAGCTTTTCATTGAAGCTTCCATGGTGTGAACTTCGATGCTTATCAATATATGAAAACCACTTACAATGTTACATCAAACTTGAATATACCACCGCTACTCAGCCTCTCGAGCTCGAGCACTCAAACCAAGCTCAAACCTTAGTTTTTGTATTGGTGAACTTATATGAAGGTTCATGCTGGGCTATTCATCTCTGGCATCTGACCCTCAGCTTTCAGTCACTGCATTGTCCCAGTATTTCCATGGTGGATGTGGTAGGTCAGTGACCATGAGGTGTTCGAGCCGACACTATCCGATTCCAAGCCTATTCACACTCCAGGCTCGCCATCTCAGCATGAAATGTAAACTCATTTTTCACTTTAAAAAAAATATTTGCAACTTGTTATAAACTTATTTGGAGGAATCATACGAACATAGGAAACCCTATCTGCCCTCCTGGCGTTGCATTCAGCGGCCATCATAAGCCACACAACTTGTTCCTCATTTTTTATTTTTCAAAAAACTGACTTTCTGCGCTCCATAACAAGCGAGAGGAAAATACAAGATATTCTGTCTGTTCAGAATTTTATTTAGGGGCCCAATCACCGGACTTTGAGGCAAATAAATAGCGATAAATATTGCGAGAATACATGATGTTTTGGTCAAATAATAGGCGCATATAAATTGAATAATAACGCATCCAATATTCAAGCAAAACACCATATATTAGCGACATATTCTGCAAATATATAGCCGTCTGCTACTCAAAATTGGCAAAGTCGAGCTCGAGCGCACCGCAGTCTATATATAACCACTCGACATAGCCCAGCACGGGTGGATATTTACCGGTGACTGCACCATCACCTCGAGCGCTGCAGTGGCAATACCAATCGACACCATGCCATACACCTGGTGTACCTGTTCGAAATGTCTCCTACATGGTCCTGAGGGCATTCAACAAACTGTCCGTACCGAACACGACCACCGGAAGACCGATGAGAAACGGCAGTCTAGACCACTAAACTCGCAAAGCTCTCTTGTAATCACTGCTCCTCAGCCCACTTCTCCAACCTCCCCCCCTCTCAGGAACTCGCTTAGTTTCCGCCTCCGCTGTCAAACCCAAAAAGAAGATTTGATCTCGGCACGAATTCCCTGCCGCCCCCAAGCCGCCACAAGCCGTTCCGACTCATTTATACCCTAAGTACTTACTTACAAGACAAAGGCTTGTTGTTTTATACAATACAAGGGAAAGGATTTTAGAAGGGCTGAATTGAGTGCTATTATGATGACAGGTATCTAATTACATCCTCGCTCTTCACCTGACCCTAACCCTTCATGGCGGGACGACATGGTGGATACCCGGATTCGCTTGCCCTAACTCCTCGGAAGCAGGGCGCGGGCGTCGGGGACATCGGCGTTGAGTGGCACTGTGGCAGCAGGCGAGTATGCGATGTGTGGCGGAAGGCGAGGCGGGGGTAAAGAGTGATGAGGATGGTGGGAGGAAGAGAGCGACAATACCGCTTGTTGTGGCTGACAGAACACTGACACTTCAGCGCAGTCCAAACAAACAACAGCTTGGTGGCGGCAGGGAATCATGCTGCGATCAGATCTCCTTTTTGGGTTTGACAGTGGAGGCGGAAACTCAGGAGTGCTCTCAGGATGCTTCCCGACGTCTGACTGGTGCTGCAAAACAGTGCCAAACATGCATCAATCCTCCACCAAACCACCATCTTGTCCTCGTAGATCACCGTAGATCTTGACCATCTCAGGCCCGTTTCCTCTGAAATTGCTCCTGCATGTTCTCCTGGCTCCAATGTCCTTCTATGCCAGGTTTTTCCGCCATCAGCCCAGAAACTCACTCATTCAAAGCCCAGGTCGTCAGTGGACCAATACGGAAATTTCCTCGACTCTAGGTCTGGTATTACATGATATTTCACACCAAGGGCTCATCGGGTGAATATCTAGCAGCTTCCCAGAAAGTCCTGCATGCATTTTCCCATGCTTGAGGCCCGGAACCGCGAAGGTGAAACAATTTTGAAACTAGGTGCTCTTCCCGACACTACTAATTGTGACGGTCAGACACTTTGGGAGTCGGCCTTGGACTGAGTATCCAGGACCTCCGTTGGAGAAGGAACCGTAACAGGTGGACAGGTGTACATTCACGCACACACTTTATGCTATGTCTGATGTCCGCTCACTTACTTGACGCTCCCAGCTCCATCGCGCAGCTCATCTATCTCGTCGACATTGTTGTGGGATGAGGGAACATCACCGTACATTGTATGTGGGTGGGTACACTCTCCTCTCTCTTTTATCATGGTTCTGATGATGATTCCTCCCTCCCACCTCACGCTCTCCCCCTCGCTAATCACCCTGCTCACGATCGCAATGGACGACCAATGTGCTCGCTCAATCAGCTGCTCACCCTCCGCAGCGGCGGGTCCGCTGGATTCATACATGCATACAAGCTCGAGAACACTCCGGATCCGGGCCAGGTGGTTAATGTGGTGCACTTACTTGTTGTGTCCTTCGTCTCGCAGCCATTGATGTATCTTTGTGTCCCAGCTCGCGTGTGTTGGGTCCGACACAGCTAGATCTGGAGGAGTTGATGTGATGTAACCAGCCACCGTCCACGCGACGTTAGTTGTGGGGCTCGGAGTAGGGAATTAAGGCTGTTCATCGTGGCGGGTGGTGTGTACTGGGAGTATGTAGCCTGTCTCAATGTTCCTATAGCTGCCAATGAATTGTTTCACTGTATTGTGAGGTGTGGAAATGCAAATCAAAATAAAATGAGGATGAAATGCTGCTACGATGTGAACAATATGTCGCCAATATCTAGACGTAAGTGCGACATATTTGCGGTGCTCGATCTGGCCAAAATTCGTCCAATATTTGCCTAATACAATATGTATTCTCGTAATATTGATCGCTATTTATTTGCGTCAAAGTCCGGTGAATGAATGCCTACGACGTCGAGCTTTTTGTTCCTCATCATCAATTGTCACGTTGTCACACCGTTACTCGCTATTTTGGCAACCAAGTTATTCTGCACTTGACTCACCACAACCACCACTGGCTTCACAATACTTGAGGTCCACGATTAACATTTGCGACACGTAATGACGCGAAAATTAGGCACAAAATCGCGTTGTGAAACTGGATAGTGGCTGGATCTGCAATTTTCGAGACAGGGATGTGGTGGCACTCGTGAATGGGTGGTGCATGCACTTTTCACGTTTGGTGTATGCCCAATACATCCATTTGAGTTTCTTCACCATTCCGTGGAGAGGGTTTCTCGTGTCTCGTTGTGGGCCTAACCAGAGGCCCTATGCTTGATGCGACAGCCATGCTCTTTCACGCCTTGTGGCATCCTCCATTAGATTTGAATTTATGCACCACATTTCCCTTCTCCAATATGAACGGCTCATTATTACTGCAGCCCAAAGACTCTGCACGCAGAAAATGGTGACCAAGGCGTGCCGGATATGAATGACAGCGATGAAAGGGAAGACAAATCGGACTTTCCTCCTTATCTCAGTTGTGGTGCTCCAGTGTCCAGTGAGTACAAATGCATTCAACTGTATCCGTGGAATCCTCTGCCTCAAATAATCGCCGGATATGATACGAAAGGCCTCTCATACTAAAACGAGTGTTGAGAGCGTTGCACTGCACCGTAGATCGGACTGAAAGTACGTGGCAATGCAAATATAATTCATCTTCTATCTACCAAATGACAAACATGCTGCTCCAGCCCCCGCAGCGAACTCCAGCAGAACCACCCGTACTTACCAGCACTGCCCTCCCCCCGCGCGGTGGCACAAGGACCGCCTGGTCATCCTCCGCATGGTGCTCAGCCTCGGCCCTAACGTGCTGTTCACCGCCCATGCGGTGAGTGGGGGCGAGCGTGCTGGTGCTCCGGCAGGCACGGGCAGGAAGACGGCGGCACTCAGCGAAGCCACAAGGAGCCAGGGCGCAGCCCTGGCAGCCGGGGTGCAGCAGCGGCGGGATGTAGCGCACGAGGATGTGCTCGTGATGCTAGTGACAAAGGCGGTGGATCTGGAGGGGGCCGCTGCGCATGGGGGAGGATCTGGTTACGGAGCAGGAAATGGTTCCCGTGCTCAGGGAAGGGGCACACTCCTGATGGATGGATACAAAGTCGAGGAGACAATGGTGGGAACTGGGGTGCAGGAAGTCCAGAGATGACGGAGGCGTGTGAGGCGCGCTGTGGCAGGGTCTGGTACGAGAATCCTGCGCTGGTGCTGTGAGAGTTTCATGGCGGAATGCTCGAGGACGCACGCTGGACAAGCGCGTCGCAGTTTTCGAGGATCCGCAGGACGAGTATCTACCAGTGGTCCAGCGCAGGCGCAGCGTGCAGAACCATGCCACTGGCACTCAGTGGCACTCACTCATCATCACGTCCAGAGCTCCAGCGGCGAGACCAAGCTGGGCGACTACATCGTCAATGTGTTTGTTGATGTGCTGCTCATGGCGGGATTTCAGAGCGGCCGCAAGCTACCAGTGGTCGCGAAGCGATCACCGAGAAGATCGCGGTGCTGTTGCGCACAGCGCAGGGCACACACGGTGAGCAAGGCCATGAGCGCGGGTAACGGTCGGCGAGTCCAAAACGCTCCCGGTCGCTCCGAGCCTGAGACGAGGGAGGTGGCGGTAGCTGGTCGAGGTGTGATCACCGAGAAGATCGCAGTGTCACTGCCTAGGCCAGAGGGCACACACGGTGAGCAAGGCGGTGAGTGGGAACACAGCCTACAGGCTCAAAAGTTGAATCAAAACGCGCTGGCTGCCTGAGAACGAGCGCGGAGGGATGGGAGGGTAGAAAATCAGAAAAGTGAGTCAGCAGCCGCAGGGTCCAGCGAAACAACAGCACATCTTTGATAGAACAGCGGCGAGCATGTCTAGCTCACTGTGGGTACGACGTCTAGCACTGCAAGAATGCTGCCATCTACTTTGGGAACCCTCTAATGTTCTACAGAAAATGGCACCTCTAATGAGAGGCATTTATTAAAAAAGTGGCGTCCTCTAATTAGAAGTGTTTTTGTAGAAAAGCCCCAGGCTCAGGTGCACTTCAAAGGCCGCGGACGATATGTGTCCACTTCTCCCTGCACTAGCGCTGCTCGCACATCCAGGACTGATATGCCTTGAGAGTACCGGGCTTGGATTCCATGGCAGCTTCTTGCGTCCAAGTTTTAATATCAAAGCCATTCAGGGACGACATGCAGTCCGGTTGCAGGGTCTGCAGTATGGAGGGTGGGAGAGGGCCATGGAGTTTCGTCTACCCAGCCTGGACTCTTTCATGTACGTGGAAGATAGATGGTTGTGTCGATGTAAACACACACGCCGTAGCACAAAAGATGCCAATAACAACGTTCAAGTTCTATCAAGTACATTCCCATTAAATTCAAGTATATTCCCTCCTTCCTTCCTTTCCTTTTCTACCGTTCCTCTAATACAGCACCTCCTCAAACAACCTGCTCACACTCTCCCCATAATGGCTCCTCCTAATCACCTCCCCCAACACCGCCCCCACACAAATTACTTCAATCTTCCCGCACACCCTCTGGTTCGCCCCCTGCGGCAGCGTGTTCGTCACCACCAGCCGCTCCAGCACGCTCTCCTCCACCTCTTTCAATGCATCCCCGCTCAAAATCCCGTGCGTCACCACAGCGCACATGCGCATCGCGCCCGCATCCACTAGGGCCGCGGCGGCATGCACGAGCGTCCCGCACGTGTCCGCCATGTCGTCGACGAGCACGGCGGTCTTGCCCTCCACAGCGCCGACGAGCACCATGCGCGACACCTCGTTGGGCCGCGCGCGCTCCTTATGGAACAAGGCAAAGTCGACACCGAGACGGTCTGCAATCGAGGTTGTGCTGTGCAGGTAGTTATTATCATAATTAACTGTGAGCGGTGTGTGGTAAGAGACATACCGTTTAGCACCGCCGGCGTCGGGGGCGACGATGACGAGTTCAGCGAGGTCGAAATGGGTGCGGATGTAGAGGAGGATGGAGGGCTCGGCGTAGAGCTACTTGCACGTAAATACAGACAAGGTAGATAGACCAACTAGCTTACACTAACAAGAGGATGGTTAGCCCAGCACAACCAGCAACAAATAACCTAAGCACTTACTTGTCGACAGGCACGTCAAAGAAGCCCTGGATCTGCGACGCGTGGAGGTCCATCGTCTGCGGTGCGCGTCAGCTTTCGCATCATTAAAGATACAAGTACGAAGGGGCATACGCACAATGACATGGTCGCACCCAGCCCTCTGCAGCATGTTCGCGACGAGCTTCGCGGTGATCGGCGCGCGGCTCTTGTGCTTCTTGTCCTGGCGCGCGTATGGGAAGAGCAGCATGACGGCGGTGATGCGGTGTGCGCTCACGATGCGGCACACGTGCACCGTGATGCACAACTGCATGAGCGCGTGGTTCACTGCGCCGCACCCGGGGTTGACGATGTACACATCGTCCTCGCGCACGGATTCTGGGTGGGCGTAATTTATACTTACTTAAGTAGCAGCAGTCGCTAACATTTATTTGCACACATCTGTGATGCAGACGTGCGTCTCGCCGATACTGTTCGTTGTTATTTCTGCATGGGACAGCGGGAGCCCGATTCTAGGGGGCTGTTGAGCGCGCACACGAGCAGCAAAGACCAAACGCACCGGTGGGCGATTATTTCTGCGAGCTCGGGGTGGCTCGTGCCTGGATGGGTGTCACTCTTCCTTGCAGTCTCTTGAGCAAGGCACACTGACCCGAAAATATTTTGATACCAGAGCCGTTGAGCATGGTTGAAGTTGAAGGCGACCTATTTTTTCAAAATACATTTTGTCGAGAAACATTCGTGTATGACTAAGCTAAGGGTTGGATGTTTACCGCGTCAAGTGACTGTTTGTTTTTATACCCCACAGATGCTTTAACAAATTGTTAATGGCCCAGTGTCACTTGCCACTGCGCCACTGATCTCGCTGCACGCTCTACTCGGTCAATGGTGCTTCCCTGCCACACCCACTGCACTCTTGACTGCTTGAACTTCAATATGACCTATTTTTTCCACCTTTCTCGTGTGCCAACCCTAGGCTTTAGGTTTTTTTATTGGTCTGGCCTTCGGAGGCACTGTGGCAGCTTGCTCCCAACTGAACTCTGGTCTGCCCTGGAGGCCCGTCCAACACTGAATAAGAACATGTGCGCGGCAGTTTGCGACACCACCGCATCAATGCGCGTCAGCGCCTTCCAATCGCCGTGTCAATGCGCACCCCCAGTCCTCAAATATCATCAAGTGTTATCAATTAGTACTTGATTCCCTCTGGCAATTACATGTTTGAAAATCAGTGCTCAGCCAGCTTGACGTGTATTTATGCGTCAAACCACTGCGGGTGGCTGGATGAGGTGACGGTGGGGGGAGATTGACATCCTGGGCAGCGCGTATATACAACTCGCCCAGATCGACGTGGATACTAAATTTATCATCACCCATCACGCATAAAGACCTACAAATACCTGCCCCGGTAGTACCCTGTTGCCGGATCTCTTGCTGGCCGGCATACATGGGCATATGTGATCTGCTCGCGTTTGAGCCTCCGGGGCGATGTGCTACCTGAGAGCTATTCCCATGGTGTCCGGACGCGGACCTGTGCACATGAGCAGAATCGACAAGAAAAGTGTATATCAAATAAATTAGTATTACAAGGGAATATTGTCTCGACAGCATCTCTCTCCTCAGTCACTCACTCGGCGCTACGCGCCGCACCTCGCTCGCTCCAAGAAAGTGTATATCAAATAAATCAACATTACAAGGGAATATTATCCCGACATGACCATCCCCGCCGCGCCCTCCACTGCCGTCCCCGCCGCGCCGCCCACGTTCCACGGGCCCGCATCACTCAGCGAGCACCCGCCGGGGCAGTCGCACGTCCCGCCGAGGCCTTTTGGGAGCTTATCTGCGTCGATCTGCGCCAGCAGCTTGTCCTTGTACGCGCTGCCCAAAATATCAATCTTGCTGACCGTCACCACGGCTTGATGATCATCCACACGGCGCTGAACATGAACGGCGTGTTAATGATGTAAAACTTGCCCATGCACTCTGGGTAGCGGTCCTGGCCGATGGAGGACACCTGCATGATGTAGTCCTTTACGTGGTAGAAGTTGGAGAGGGAGACGTTGTGGAGGTCGAGGATGGTGCAGGAGGTCTCAACGGGGTGACCGGCGGCGGCGGCGCAGGCGGGGAGGCGCTCAGAGATGAACTTTTCGTACTCGAGGATGAGGCGCTTGAGCTGGCGCTCGGGGGTCGTGGCGGCGTAGAGGGCCTTGAGATCGAGCTGGCCGAAGCGCTCGATGTAGATGGGGTGGCCGTCCTGGTGGATTACTTCCGCCTGCGGAAATGGTGCTGTCCAGCGCTACGTCCATTTCGTTCTGAAGAGCAAAGAGACCGGCAGCCCGCAGTGCAGAGTTCAGCCCGGCATCATCATATTGGCCGAATGGATCCAGGTTGGCGTGCAGGGATCTACTGAGGAGCTTGGGCTGGATGAAAGGCACATGAGTCTACAGTGCGATGGGAAATGGACTGACGACTTGTGGGATGATAGTGATGCTGGAGCGTAGTGCATCCAGATTCAAGTCTGAGGTGTCTAGGCCATCATAGATAATCGAACCTTCTGTGGAGATGCACCTCAAGAGTGAGAGCGTCAACGAGCTCTGTCAAAATAATCAATAATCCATGCGGTATGAAAAATGAAGTGATACCTTCCGGGATCCAGTATGCCTGACTGCAAAGCAAATCAGCCATTATCTCAGTGGCAGCAGGCTCGTTGAGCGACTTCTCACCAATTCCAACGTGTTCTCCAGATTTGACACGGAACGAGACCCTGTGCAGCACATTGGGGCCATCGTCTGAATATCTAGCCGAGAGGTTCTCAACCCTCGGCTCGTCGCTCGCGGGCCAGTACGCTGGGGGCCGTCCAGCCTTGGTAACCGGCTTTTCGTGCTCCATGTTGACGTAACTCTGGATCCGCTCCAAACTAATAGACAGAACATAAGTGTTGTTGGATGAGAGGCTGCGCTGCAGTACCTGTTGGCTAAATACCAAGTAAGTAAATAATCGACTTATCTAAGGGTAAGGGTGCGTACCTCGCACTTCGAACTTGTTGAGGGACCGAACCTGCGAGGGCATGAGTAATGTCCAGAGCTCAAAAAAATCACACTGACAACCCAAAGCAGCATGGAAGTAAAGGTAACAGACATTGAAATGATGAAGCCAGTGTCCGCGGCGGAAGTGTGTGCAACGTAGACCAGGTATGTTGCAAGCGCCGCGCTGAAACTATTCCTTAGTATGTCAACTCGGGTTGACACCCACCTACACCCGGGGAATGAGACGGAAGTTCCAGGAAAGAAAATGCAGCCGCACCTGTTCAAAGTGTGTGAGGTGTGCGTGGCTCACGAGTATCGGTCGATCTGAGATAATGATTCGATGCCGAACCTATCCTGAGCTCCATAAGCCCGAACGGAGACTTGTAAGGTGGGGTTTGTTAGTGGACATATACTACACATAGATGTGATTACATACGCACCCGTGTATTAATGCGTCGACGAGATCGCCATCGGATGTTGACAACGCCGCCTTGTCCATCAGTTCGATGGCCTTGACTTGCTTCATTGGACCATCGTAGTTTCGCAGCTTCGCGGAATCCGTCTGTGAGATGGTTAGTGAGAGAATGTAATCGTCGACGTAGACTAAGCACACCTGGATAAACAAGGGCATGAACGAGTGATCTTGGAAGTAGAGCTCCATCTTATCGCCGAGGGACTCTCGTGCGGTCGCTGAAAACATGTACGGCCCGAGCATCTTCGACGTGATATCAAAGGGACTCATTATCGCATATTTTTCATTCATCCTCGAGCTGTGAAGGTAAACGTCAGGGACCGGTATGAAACCAGCTGAAAATCCGGGCATCTTACAGTGCCTTTCCCTCGTCGTGCATCATGATATCACTGGACAAACGCCAGGTCGATACATGTTCAAAGCTTGTCGGATGTCAGACTGCAAGCCCACAACGAGCTGATCGAGGACGTTGGCTGGTATTTTCATCTTCTCCCTGTGAGATGGGAGGTGAATTAGATATCAAGGGGTAAGAACGGACGCACTTGAACGCGATGGTCATTAGTCTTGAGCGTATGGCATTAGCTGGCGGTCTAAATTATGACGAATAAGTCTGTAAAGAAATGGGAGTATTTCAAACCAACCTTGAGAACGACAGACTGAAGGTCGTTGCTATTAGCGGCTTATTTCCTTGAGACTTTGAGGGGCGTAGCGGGTCGTCCAAAGCTGAGAAGACGGGTCGATGGACGGCTTAGAACTGACGTGCCGGTCAGCCTGAGAACACTGCAAAGTAAAATGAAGGCGCACCTATTTGCATGCACCTTGGCCGCCTTCTTTTCGCGTTTTTCCATCTCCTTCGCAGCCGTCTCGATCGCCTCCTTCTCTTTCTCCATCTTCTTGAGCGTCTTCTCGTCCAGCTGGCCCGTTCCCTCTCGCGTCGCAATAAGGTGTAAGAACTCGTCCTCACTCAAGGTCTTGAGGTTTCTAGATAGCGTTGAGTTTCGATGGGCCGGCGCCGTCGCCGAGTACGACGTAACCCGTTTTGCCCGACGGTTGACCGACGACGTGTCTGAAAAACGATGAGAGTTGTGCACTTGCTTACCCTCCAATGCGCTTCACCAGATCAACGGCCTCCTCGCGCGAGAAGCTGTGAAGACGAAAGAAAGTCCGGCAAGACATTCTGGAGAGGGATAATAATGAGAGAATAAGTAATAGAAAGTGACGCGACCTGTCAAACGTTAGTGGCAGTGTTAAGGATCACGGGATTTCTATATTTTTTCTTTCAAAGTCATCGGCTCCGGAACGCGCTCACTCAGCACATCCATGGAGTTCATCCCTGGACCTGCTGTGCACCAGATTCTCTGTGCGGATTGCGGTGCGTCTGCTCAGCTTGCGCTCATACGAATTTCCTGACCACCCCGTAAAGGAACGCTTATTGAACCCAATTCCGCGAATCTCTGCGTCGCATGTCTCCGAAATTCGTGCGTACTCTCCGTGCCGCATTCTCTGTACCACTGTTAACGCTTCTTGGAGGCAGCGTCGATATAACGGAGGGGATTCCGAAGCAGGGTGCGTTGCATGAAGGCTATCTCTAACTGCTGCTCATCCCCGTTATTTTCACCAGCATCCGTCTCGTTCTGCCGCAACTGCGAGCGCTTCCTGTCGCCGCCCCAGTCGTGGACGCTCGCGCGCCCAGAGTCCCCCGAGCTGCTGTCGATATGTCTTAAAAAGCTCAAGGGCCTAAATAAAGTGCGCCTCACGGAGGCGCACTTCATCTGGACCGAGCCGCACTCGAAGCGGCTGCGCGTATCCATGACCATCCAGAAGGAGGTGCGTCCTTTCCTGCGTATCTGCTTCCTGCTGCACGTCTGACACGACCGCAGGTGCTGACCAACACGATCCTGGAGCAGACGTTCGAGCTCGAGTACCTCGTGCAGCACGGCCAGTGCCCCGACTGCGCGAAGCTGGCTGCAAAAAACACGTGGAAGGCGCTCGTGCAAGTGCGCCAAAAAGTGCCGCACAAGCGGACATTCCTGTTCCTCGAGCAGCTCATCCTCAAGCACGGCGCCCAAAAGGACACCATCGCCGTCAAGGAGGTCAAGGATGGTCTCGATTTCTTTTATAGTCAGCGCAGCCACGCTATCAAGATGGTCGAGTTCCTCTCGAGCGTCGTGCCCGTCCGGTACGAGCGCCTCAAAAATATTTTATCTTCTACTCACATCCGTGCAGCTCTAAATCCTCCGAACAACTCCTCTCGTCCGACACGCACACCAACACGGCCAACTACAAATTCACCTACTCTGTCGAGATCGTGCCCGTGTGCAAGGACGACCTCGTGTGCATCCCGCCCAAGCAGGCGCGCGCGATGAGCAATATCAGCCCACTCGCCGTCTGCGTGCGCGTCGGCAACTCGCTCGCGCTGCTCGATCCCATGACGCTGCAGTCCGCGGACATCTCCTCCGCGTCGTACTGGCGCACGCCGTTCGAGAGCCTCGCGACAGTCTCGGACCTCGTCGAGTTCACCGTGCTCGACGTCGAGCCCGACGGGCGCGCCAAGGGCAAGTACGTGCTTGCAGACGCGCAGGTCGCGCTCGCCGGCGCGTTCCGCGCGCACGCGGACGGCGACGGAATGGACTTTGAGGACGGGCGCGCGGCACAGATCTTCCACACGCGCACGCACCTCGGCGCGATCCTGCAGCCGGGCGACACCGCGCTCGGCTACCACCTCACGAACGCCAACTTCAACTCGGAGGACTTTGCCGCGCTGCCCGCGTCGCGCATCCCGGACATCGTGCTGGTGAAGAAGGCGTACCCAAACCGGCGGAAAAAAAGCAAGGCCCGGAGCTGGCGGCTGCGCAGCATCGGGAAGGAGGCGGGGGAGGAAGGCGAGACAGGTGGGGGGCGCGGGGTCGTGGGGCGCATGGGCGGGCGCGACCAGCGCAAGGTCGAGGAGGACTACGAGCTGTTCCTGCGTGAGCTGGAGGAGGACCCGGAGATGCGCGGCGCGGTGAATCTGTACAAGGCGCCCGAGGTGGATGCGCGGATGGGCCCGCCGCCTGGGGAGGGGCGGCCGGGCGGCAAGGGCCGGCGGCGCGCGCAGTTTGCGATGGATGTGGATATGGTGGCGGAGGAGGCGCCGCCGGAGCGCGTGAGAGACGTCGGCATCCCCGGCGACGACGATGAGGAGGAGGAGGAGGAGGCGGACTTCCCCGAGATCAAGCTCGACGAACTGCTTGAGGGCTTTGACGAGATGACGCTGGGGGCCGACGACACCGCGGAGGAGGATGTGTAGCTTGTTAGATTCCTACTCGAATACATTTTCTGGCGCTCTGCCAAAAAGAAACTTGATTTATATTATACATACTTCACGTTCTTTCTCCGGATGCTCAAAGCCACTCCTCTGCCATTGCGCTCTTGGCACTTCCTTCGACGTCCTCTGCATGCATATCTTCTCCGAGTCGAAGTGGGCTTCCCGCGACTGGCCCAGCCTCGCAGGCAGGCGCCTGTTCTGTTACCTCGGGTCGAAGGTTCAAGGCGGAAAGAAATCCTTCTCCCTCCGACTCGGCGGTACGCTCTGATACTGCGCAGGCAGTGTACGTTGGGCGAGGCTACTAGTTTCCTGACCTCCGCGCCTCGTGAGACTGGAATTCCTCGCCGCCTTAAACGCACAGACACTGCGCCGCGGTTTTGCTCCACACGTCCTACGCAGTCGGCTTGCGCACAGTCACGACTGGTCTACTCCATTCTTCGCTAGATAAGTGAAAGCATTGATTTGCCTGCGTGGAATCGATGGAGAGCTCGGATCTCTGAGTCTGCTCGTGGTGCAGTCAGGTGTGGGGAAAGAGCCCGCGGCTCCGCCGCTCGGCTGCTCGGGGCACTAGCGCTGCCAGTGAGCGAGTCGAAACGTCCGGGTTGGAAAGCTGGCGAAAGCAGCACGGAGCAGGAACCAACCAGGCGCGTTTGCGACGTCCGCAGCAGAGTGGGGAAGCGGGCTCTGAGCGTGTGGACTCGGATCAGCTCCAACTCGGCGGGAGCTGGGGTGGGCGATACGAAGCAAGCCACACCATCCACCCAGAGTGACAACTCCAAAGGTGGATTGCGAGTAGTGCAAGACAGCACCCCACCCAGAGGCAGAGCAATGTGCATGCGAGTGGAGCGGACAGAGGGAGCGAAGGAGCGAGGGAAAAGAAAAAAAAAGGGAAAGGAACTGTATTTGGTGCGTTGACGGTGCAAAACGGCGTGAAGCGATAAATCGGGTCACAGAAGCGAGCGCGAATAGCACACTAAATGTGGATGGAAATAGCGCGTGGCAGGCAGAAAGGATTGCGGTTGAAGCGTAAGAAGCGTGCCGACTCTGATTGAACGAGAGTAAAATAACAAAAATAAAGGCATGAGCCAAGGCATTGGCGAAGTCAAGGGATGCGAAGATGCGGGCAAGATCAACAGAGGTAAGACGGAGCCAAGCAGAGCGATGGGCCCGTGAAAGAGGCGGAGGACGCGGACGGCAGGAGCGAGAAATATATGAAAAGGTAAATGTACCGAGGTAAATATGGTACCGTTGGCGATGCGAAAGGCCAAAGGACGACGCAAGTTGGGCCAAAGAGAAATGCGAGTGCGATGAGCACCAGAGGCAGGTGGGAAGAATAAACGAGAACGGCGTAAAAATGCAGCACATGAGGCTTGAGTAAGTATATGAGAGGCTCAGCTCAGTTACTAAGGCGTGGAGTGACCTCGAGGGCGCGAACAATACGGGAACAAGTCCGCGAGTATTGTTTCGGAGACGTTGCACTCGGTGCACGCGAAACGGGAGGCGAGGGAGCGGACACTCGACACGGGGTGCAGTGGCGGCAGACATGTACGGAAGCGAGAAATCGAGGTTCACATGTGCAGGAATGCGGCGTGATACGGGAGTGGTGGACGAGGAGTCGAGGACTGAAAAACTGATGAAGCGGACGACCAAAGCACACAGCGGTTGTTTGGTGATATTAGCATGCCAGGGCGACGGAGGCTGCAGCTCGAAAGTCAGAGGACAAATGTGAGGATGCATGGGACGCGGGAGCGGGGTTCGAGCGGCGGGATACGAAAGACTCGACTCGGAGCGAGCACCGCAAAGAACTTGAAGCGGAACGGGGGCGGAAACGGAGCAGCGGGCGAGCAAGGTCGGCCGCGAGCGATTGTCGACGAGGTCGTGTACAGAACCCAGGAAGGGGTAATGAGTGGTTGGTGCACCGAGCGTCAGTGTGCGAGCCAAACATGGAAGCGAGTGGCGGGCAAGAACAATGTGTGTGGCTTGGGTGTGGCGGTCGGAAGGGCAGTTGACATGAACGGCGAGGTGACGCGACGGCCGGAACGATTGGCAGCGGTCTTGGCTGTATTAAAAGGGTGCGCAGCGCTGTCGCGGGAACGAGCATGCAGGATACTGAACGGGGAAAACGGGAAGCAGATGTGTAGCGAAAACAAGATCCATTGTAGCGATAATAACAAACACATGAGGATGTAAGCCACTATGCGCGAATGCGCGCCGTGCTGGAGCGAGCGGGAATGAAGGGAACAAGAATATAACACGACGTAGCGGGAAGCGACCGCGGGGAACGGGAAAAGAGCGCACGTGGACGCTGTATTGGAAAAGAAAGGAAAAGACCGAAAAGGAGCAAAGGAACGAGCACTCGAGGGTGCAATGGCAAGAAAGGACGCGCGGGGCGTGAAAGCAACAGCAAAGGCACGCGGACGCCGTAACGGAAACGGCGGCGCGGGAACGTCATAACGAGGGCAGACACGCACGGCGCGGAGCAATAGTAAGAAAGAATGAAGGTGGTCTGTGATAGGAACGAGAATGAATGCAAAGCGTGCTGCGGTAACGAGGGAATCGGAAGCATACACGGGTGCGGTGGTGAAGGGAACAACCGGATTTCGGACGCTGTCGCGGGGCGCGGGCGCGCACGAGCGCTGTGGCGAGAGCAAGCGCACGCACGGGCGGGAGCGAGCGTGGTGGGACGCCGTGGCGGGGGCGGGGGCGAGCGTGCAGGGACACCGTGGCGGGGGCGGGGGCGAGCGTGCAGGGACGGCGTGCAGGGACGCCGTGGCGGAGGCGGGAGCGAGCGTGCTGGGACGCCGTGGCGGCGGCGGGAGCGGGCGTGCTGGGACGCCGTAGTGGGGGCGTGCAGGGACGCGGTGGCGGGAACGGACGTGCTGAGACGCCGTAGCAAGGGCGGGAGCGGGCGTTCTGGAACGCCGTGGCGGGGGCGAGCAGGCGCTGTGGCGATGTCAGACACTGTTGCGGGAGCGAGCACCCACGGGTGCTGTGGCGGGGGCGAGCGCGCACGGGCGCTGGTGCGGGACCAGGCACAGTCAATGTACGTAGCGGGAGTATCATGCGAGGTATAGGTGTAAGCCTCTCCGAAGCATTAATAGCGCCTCGAACGCAACGCGGCGCAGCAAGGCGGGAGCAGTGCTATCAGCATGAAGCGAGGTGTGCGGAGGCGTTTTCGGGCGCAGATCGTGAGCAGGCGTGAAACGGCAGAACGAATACGGGCGGCGCATGGACCTAACCCGGTAGCGAGAGGTGCCATACGAGTACCACTTCGCAGCGGATATAGGCGGCGGGATTGCACGACCTGGTAACGAGAAGATCCATTGGAGTATGACCTCGGGCACAGTGCTGGAGTGTAGTCGTAAACGGAACAAAAATGAGCATGTACAAGGTATGAGGGGCGATCGCGTGCAGGCGCTGTTACGTGAAAGAGCGCAGATGAAAGATATATTGGAAACAGGCAAGCACGACCGCTGATGCATGGTGCGCTGCACGACTGTGAAGTTCCCGAGGCGCAAGGAGACCAAGGAAAGGAAAGGAGCGATGTTTAAGAAGTAACGACGCGTGAAGCGAAAGGAACGACGGTAAATTCGGAGGAGAAAAAATTGGCGCTCGGCGCTAGGGTGGGGCTCCACAGCAACCAAAGAAAGGTCGCGCCAATAGGCCACAGCGGTGATACGAACAGCAGCGTGGCTAGGTGCACTAAACGGCAGAAGCAGTGGATGGTCTGCGGACGAGCGGGAGCGACACCGACAGAAAGAGTGCACGGGCGCGCTGCCCACCGAAAGGCCTCCGTCGTATAAACGGTGCTCGATGCTGCCGTCGCGCGGGAAGCGGCGTCAAAGCAGCGGGCACGCATTGGACTCCCCAGATATGCATCGGCACCATCGGGTGTACGGTCGGGCTCGGCGCGTCGAGAGCCAGAATAGGATCGGCAAAAGTCCGCGTCGAACGCGTCGACCATCGTGCGCAGAAAGACGTTTATGCCCTCAGTTATGAGAAAAGCACATAGTATGACCTCAACGCGCTAAGACGTAGGTGATAGCAAAGCGCAGCCAGTCAAAGAACGGGCGTGAGCCGCAAAGGCGCAGCCCTCGGCGTGTTATCGTGTCACCAAAAGGTAAGAGTAGTGGGCGAATATATGCGCGTAGAAATCGTGGAAAGGAAGTCGGAAGCGAGGGCCAAGGGATCAGGATATCGCTCGAGAGGGCTACAGGCTTGCGCAGCGAACTGCTGGTAGCCCGAGTCCGAAGCAGCTGACGGCTGAGTACGGGAGGAAAATTCGTATTTGTATGAAAGAAAAGAGAGGCGGAAGAACAGAAGCGCGTGTTATGCTCACGAATAGCCATAAGGTGTGCGTCTCTCTTGGCGTTCTGCGCGTGTGATGGCGGCCTTGGTCGGTGGGGCGTGAGGCACTGAAGCGGATGCTGTTAAAGCCAGGTCGTTGCCAGAAAATCGGTGGAGGGAGCGGAGAGACTCTAGAGTCACTGAAAGAAGATCTAGAGCAATGGTATCTACACGAGATATGGGCGAAGAAAAGCGCCCAAAGGCATGCGAAAAACGCGAGAGATTTGGCGGTGAGCGTGGACTTGCAATTTTGATGAATCCTCCCCAAAACAAAGTCGACGGATTGCAGAGCTTAGAAGACGTTCCCTGGGTCCGGGTCTTGGGCAGCACGTTCATATAGGATATATCCATCCTCGAGTCAGATAATAGGCCGTTCACGAACATATTCATTGAGAGGGAGAGGAAACATCATCAGATTTGCCCAGAGCAAATTTTAAACTCCGCTAAGAGGCAAAATCGATCGGAGATTGAAAATCACCTACCGCGAAGGGTCACGCGTCAGAGGTACGAAAGTTGAACCATCTACTGCTGCCTCTGGGAGACTATAGCCTTATTCCACTTACAAAGATGGCCAAGTACGTTTTATCACGGTCCTATTATTTACTTTCATTATTAGTTGGGCTCCTGCCAGTGGATCTAAAGACATCCCTGACGACGCTCCAGAATGCCTCGCCGGACTCTCCTTCGTCTTCACAGGAGAGTTGAGCAGCTTCTCGCGTGAGGAGGCCGTCGATCTCGCGAAGCGCTTTGGAGGGTAACCGCCACTTTTTTCCCTTTTTTGATGCGCAACTCTCATATTATTTTTCAGACGCGTCGTCGGTCAGCCTTCGAAAAAAACGGACTACATTGTGCTCGGTGAAAACGTCGGCCCATTGAAACTCAACGCTATCGTCAAAAACGGCCTCAAGACCTTGAATGAGGACCAGTTCTTGCACCTCATTGCGACGCGGAAGGGAACGGGCAAGCTGGACGAGAAGATGCTCAAGACAATGGAGAAGGAGAAGGACACAGGGAGGATAATCCAAAATTCCGGGCCAGAACATAAAGAAGATATAGAGAAGATGGTTACAAAACTTACGATTTAGGGAGAACACCGCTGAATCACGGCGACTTCCTAGGCTAGCTTGCAATTTGCGCAAGATCTCGTGTCAGCGTTTCGTTGCAAGCATTCTTTTTGGCATAGCACCGTCCACGGAACTCGTACGGTGAAGATCAGTTGGTTTTCAAAAGTTCGCGTCTCGAGCCGCACAACAAGATCGCGACTCACTGCCCGCTACGTCCGAGTCAGACGCGCTATCAGACATACTCCTCTGCCATCGCGCTCTTGGCACTTCCTTCGATGTCCTTTGCACGCACACTATGAGATATCTTCGAGTCGGAGTGGGCTTCCCCACCTGCTCGTGTCGTTTTAAGCATGACTGGCCCCGCCTCGCAGGCAGGCGTCTGTTCTGTTGCCTCGGGTCGAAGACTTAAGGCGGGGAGAAATCCTTCTCCCTCCGACTCGGCGGTGCGCTCTGATACTGCGCAGGCAGTGTACGTTGGGCGAGGCTACTAGCCTCCGCGCCCCTTGAGACCGGAATTCCTCGCCGCCTCAAACGCACAGACACCGCGCCGCGGTTTTGCTCCACACCTCCTACGCCGTCGGTTTACTAGCACAGCCGACGACTGGTCTACTCCATTCTTCTCTAGATTACTTCCCGCCGACGGCCGACTCCCCCGCCAAGTGAACGATCTCGCCCGGGCCCTTCCTGGCGCCAGACGTGCCGGCAATTCACCCGCGACCGTCCATGCCGGTTCTCGGGGCAACGCGCGGCGTGCTATTCAAGCCCAGACGCTCTAACGCGTTTGCCGCGCTCAGTGCCACGAATCGCGCTGCACACTCCGAAGGCCGCAGACGATACATGTCCACTTCTCCCTGCACTAGCGCTGCTTGCACATCCAGGACTGATACGCCTTGAGAGTACCGGGCTTGGATTCCGTGGCAGCTTCTTGCGTCCAAGTTTTATGATCAAAGCCATTCTGGGACGACGTACAGTCCGATTGCAGGGTCTGCAGTATGGAGGGTGGGAGAGGGCCGTGGAGTTTCGTCTACCCAGGAAAGGGAGCCCGGACTCTTTCATGTACGTTGAAGATAGATGGTCGCGTCGACGTAAACACACACCGTAGCACAAAAGATGCCAATAACAACGTTCAAGTTCTATCAAGTACATTCCCATTAAATTCAAGTACATTCCCTCCTTCCTTCCTTTCCTTTTCTACCGTCCCTCTAATACGGCACCTCCTCAAACAACCTGCTCACGCTCTCCCCATAATGGCTCCTCCTAATCACCTCCCCCAACACCGCCCCCACACAAATTACTTCAATCTTCCCGCACACCCTCTGGTTCGCCCCCTGCGGCAGCGTGTTCGTCACCACCAGCCGCTCCAGCACGCTCTCCTCCACCTCTTTCAACGCATCCCCGCTCAAAATCCCGTGCGTCACCACAGCGCACACGCGCGTCGCGCCCGCATCCACTAGGGCCGCGGCGGCACGCACGAGCGTCCCGCACGTGTCCGCCATGTCGTCGACGAGCACGGCGGTCTTGCCCTCCACAGCGCCGACGAGCACCATGCGCGACACCTCGTTGGGCCGCGCGCGCTCCTTGTGGAACAAGGCAAAGTCGACGCCGAGGCGGTCTGCGATCGAGGTTGCGCTGTGCGGGTAGTTATTATCATAATTAACTGTGAGCGGTGTGTGGTGAGAGACATACCGTTTAGCGCCGCCGGCGTCGGGGGCGACGATGACGAGTTCGGCGAGGTCGAAGTGGGTGCGGATGTAGAGGAGGACGGAGGGCTCGGCGTAGAGCTACTTGCACGTGAGTACGAGGACAAGGTAGATAGACCAACTAGCTTACACTAACAAGAGGATGGTTAGCCCAGTACAACCAGCAACAAAAAACCTAAGCACTTACTTGTCAACGGGCACGTCAAAGAAGCCCTGGATCTGCGACGCGTGGAGGTCCATCGTCTGCGGCGCGCGTCAGCTCTCGCATTAATAAATATACAAGGCATACGCACAATGACATGGTCGCACCCGGCCCTCTGGAGCATGTTCGCGACGAGCTTCGCGGTGATCGGCGCGCGGCTCTTGTGCTTCTTGTCCTGGCGCGCGTACGGGAAGAGCGGCATGACGGCGGTGATGCGGCGTGCGCTCGCGATGCGGCACGCGTGCACCATGATGCACAACTGCATGAGCGCGTGGTTCACTGCGCCGCACCCGGGGTTGACGATGTACACGTCGTCCTCGCGCACGGATTCTGGGTGGGCGTAATTTATACTTACTTAAGTAGCAGCAGTCGCTAACATTTATTTGCACACACCTGTGATGCGGACGTGCGTCTCGCCGATACCGTTCGTTGTTATTTCTGCATGGGACAGCGGGAGCCCGATTCTAGGGGGCTGTTGAGCGTGCACACGAGCAGCAAAGACCAAACGCACCGGTGGGCGATTATTTCTGCGAGCTCGGGGTGGCTCGTGCCTGGACGGGTGTCACTCTTCCTCGCAGTCTCTTGAGCAAGGCACACTGACCCGAAAATATTTTGATACCAGAGCCGTTGAGCATGGTTGAAGTTGAAGGCGACCTATTTTTTCAAAACACATTTTGTCGAGAAACGTTCGTGTATGACTAAGCTAAGGGTTGGATGTTTACCGCGTCAAGTGACTGTTTGTTTTTATACCCCACAGAGTCACAGACACTTTAACAAATTGTTAACACTCGCCACTGCGCCACTGATCTCGCTGCACGCTCTACTCGGTCAATGGTGCTTCTTTGCCGCACCCACTGCGCTCTTGACTGCTTGAACTTCAACATGACCTACTTTTTCCACCTTTCTCGTGTGCCAACCCTAGGCTTTAGGCTTTTTTATTGGTCTGGCCTTCGGAGGCACTGTGGCAGCTCGCTCCCGACTGAACTCTGGTCCGCCCTGAATAAGAACATCAAGCCATTCTACGATGTTGCATGTGGCGACACCGCCGCATTAATGCGCGTCAGGTCAGCGCCCTCCAATCGCCGCGTCAATGCGCACCCCTAGTCGATTCAAAAATCCCTCAAATATCATCACTTGATTCCCTCTGGCAATTACATGTTTGAAAATCAGTGCTCAGCCAGCTTGACGTGTATTTACGCGTCAAACCACTGCGGGTGGCTGGACGAGGTGACGGTGGGGGGGAGATCGACATCCTGGGCAGCGCGTATATACAACTCGCCCAGATCGACGCGGATACTAAATTTATCATCACCCATCGCGCATAAATGCCGTACCCCGTTGATATCCTGCCGGATCTCTTGCTGGCCGGCGTACACGGACACCATGCGATGCGCTCGCGTTTGAGCCTCCGGGGCGATGTGCTACCCGCGAGCTATTCCCATGGTGTCCGGACACGGACCTGTGCACACGAGCAGAATCGACAAGAAAAGTGTATATCAAAATAAATTAGCATTACAAGGGAATATTATCCCGACAGCGTCTCTCTCCTCAGTCGCTCACTCGGCGCTACGCGCCGCACCTCGCTCGCTCCAAGAAAGTGTATATCAATAAATTAGCATTACAAGGGAATATCCTCAGTCGCTCACTCGGCGCTACCACCTCGCTCGCTCCAAGAAAGTGTATATCAAAATAAATTAACATTACAAGGGAATATTATCCCGACACGACCGTCCCTGCCGCGCCCTCCTTCACCGTCCCCGCGGCGCCGCCCACGTTCCACGGGCCCGCGTCACTCAGCGAGCACCCGCCGGGGCAGTCGCACGTCCCGCCGAGGCCCTTTGGGAGCTTATCCGCGTCGATCTGCGCCAGCAGCTTGTCCTTGTACGCGCTGCCCAATATATCGATCTTGCTGACCGTGACCTCGTCGAGCCACGGCTTGATGATCATCCACACGGTGCTGAACATGAACGGCGCGTTGATGATGTAGAACTTGCCCATGCACTCTGGGTAGCGGTCCTGGCCGATGGAGGACGCCTGCATGACGTAGTCCTTTACGCGGTAGAAGTTGGAGAGGGAGACGTTGTGGAGGTCGAGGATGGTGCAGGAGGTCTCGACGGGGTGGCCGGCGGCGGCGGCGCAGGCGGGGAGGCGCTCGGAGATGAACTTTTCGTACTCGAGGACGAGGCGCTTGAGCTGGCGCTCGGGGGTCGTGGCAGCGTAGAGGGCCTTGAGGTCGAGCTGGCCGAGGCGCTCGATGTAGATGGGGCGGCCGTCCTGGTGGATTATTAGGTGGGAAATGGGATAAGCAGAAAGCACCCACCTTGTCGTTTTTGTGGTAGAATTGTGGGTAGTACTTGTCTACTATCGGGAGCTCGGGAAAGTCAAAGTTCCTGCAGAGGGTTAGCAATAAGTAGCATAAAGATGGGGCACCACACACTTTACGATGTCGTCTACGCCAAAGTCTTTCCGCCACGTCTCGTTGGCGATCCACATCGCCTTTGCCTTTGGGACATCGAATTTGCGGGCGCGGAGGAATCTGAAGGCGGGATTGATTGGGGTTGATTTGTTCTAGGACACGGATTCGACGCACCTGAGACAGGTTGCGTCGTCCATGCGGGGATTCGCGTCATCGTAGTACTCCTCGTCCTTGAGCTCCTTTTTGAACTTTTCGAGCGAGTGCTGCTGGATGACTGTGAGATTGCCGAGCCTGCCTGGCTGCGGCTTGTACGTCGGGTCTGTGATCCCTGCGGGGAGTGCACTTGCACTGGCTGCTACCTGGCTCATGGTGGTGGTGATGATGTAACTGGCTGTGTTTGGTCGTCCAAACAACGCGTTATAATGAGCGACGCGCGGCAATATGGCGAGCTGGGCACGCAGCTGGTGGTCGAGTCGCGGCGGTCGACGCAGACAGACACGCTGCTCAAGTACAACGATTCCTTGGTTCGCTCAATAATCCGCGAGCAGCGCGACCTCGAAAAGGCGGCGGTCGCCCTTGTATTGGCTGCAGCAGACGACCCGTCCCCGCCGCCAGCACTGATGATCCTGCAGACGGCCATCGCCCGCAACAAGCGCTGTCTGCTCGCATACCACAACCACCGCATATCCTTCCTCTGCACCCTCTACTGGTCCCTCGGCGCATCCCTGCCCCCCCTCCTCTCCGCAGAGGCAACCAACATCCGCGCCCGCCTCTCCCCGCACGAGGTCGACTATCTGCGCGAGTACCACGCGTCCGTCATGTCATTCCGCGCAGAGTTCTCGCACGAGCTCGACATCACCGCCGGCATCACAGACCCGCCCAAGGACCTCCACGTCCGTGTACACGTCGTGCGCGACTGTGGCGTCATCCAGACAGAGTCTGGCAGCATCGACTTTCGCAAAGGCCGCCGCTTCATGGTCCGCCGCTCGGACATCGAGCACTTGATTACACAGGGATACCTGGAGGAGGTGTAATCGATCAAGTCAAAACTACGCGTAGACGTGTCGGGTCATGTATTTCTTGTGTATTTCAATTGAAACCATCTTCGTATGACAGACGAAGCACTCAACCCAACGCAGTAAATATCTTCTTAAAGTAGCGAGCCACCCCTTCGCCTTCCCTCACAATAGCCCCAATAAATCCGTCCGGACGCACAATGACAACGGTCACCACATCTTCGTCAATCATGTAGGCCGAAAATGCATGCCCATCGCGATCGACGAGGTACTTGTTGTGTCCCACGGCGTCTTTGTGGCAAATGGTCAGCGTTTGCGCAACGCTCTGTACGGCGTACGCTGCAACAGCATCATAAACGCCGCCGAGAAAAGACGCCTGCGCGTCCCTGGCGAATACGATCACACTGTGCACATCGGGCTTGAAGAGCGCAAAGAGCGAAGTCTCCACCCCATCCGACTGGACCAGACCCGGAGCTTCCGGCGCACGATCCCCGGCACACAAGCTCCCTTTTCCTTCATAGCCCTGGTACGCGTGGGCCTTCATAAGCTCATTCTGGTCTTCCCGAGGAAGAGCGGCGCGTTCCTCGACGACGATGGGACTGTATCGGTAGTTGACCCCGTACATCTCAAGCGCCGAGTTGCGCCAGCGGAACCACCCGGACGCGCTTTTATCGTCCTCCTCCGGCTTAGCTTCTTTGTCAACCTTCAAAACGGCATGGGTGTACAGCGCAGACGTCGCGTGCAGCATCTGGACTATAACGGGAAGGCGCTCCTCGTCAAAGGAGGATAGAAGGGAAGGCGAGGCAAGATTCTTGAGCACCAGGGCCAGTTTCCATGCCAAGTTCGTCTATGGCATCACGTCAGTACCAAAGCTGATTGAAGCGAACTTGAATTACTTACGGAATCCTGAAGACTGGTATTCATTCCTTGCCCTCCTGCATATGTACGACCTGAGCAAGCTCCCACCAGATAAAAGGTTTCACATACCAGTCGGAGAATGAACATGCGCAGCGTCTGAGGCGGTATACATAATAAGCAACAGTAAGCGGTGAACGAAAGAAATCCGCACCTCCGACAAGGAACGCCCTCCCTTCACCAAACTTGTTCACCATCCGCATATTAGGTCTGTCAGAAATCAGTCGCATTTAACCGAACTCTGGAGATGAAAAAAACCAACCGGAAGTACGACAGCCAAGAAAAGTCTCCAAATTCAAGGTCTGCACGCCCCGTCTGCTCCCGAATGAACTCCTTGGCCTTGCCCTCGTCCGCGAGGGTCCCTGGGGTCAAAGTTCAGCCCGGTTATGCCGACGCCAAACTTGTTGCCGTCCGGGCTAATAGGCCGCGCCATAATTCTTGAAAAGAAAAAAAAAATCAGAAGAGAAGTAACTCGAAGTTTCCTCTTACGTGAAATGCCCCGGTTTGCCCCAGATGTGCCAATACTATCGAAGCTTCAAGGTCATGATATAGAGAACGGCAGATAGCTCCAACTCACGTCTGAGCCGAGCCCCTGGATTTCGACGTCCCCCCCAGACCATACCGTCCGCGTCTTTAGTCTCGCCTTCAAACGACAGTCCCAGCAGCTTGCGCGTGGGACCTCTAGCCCCGTCCGCGCCGACAAGGTACCCAACACTCGTCTCGCGCGTCTCGCCCGTGCTGTGATCACGGATCGCAGCAACCACAGCTTCACCAGTCTGCTCCAGCGCCACGAGCTCCATCCCGCGCTCCACCTCGATGCCGAACCCAGCCAAATGCCGCCGGATAACACCCTCGAGCGCATCTTGGCTGAGACACCCGCCGTTAGCCTGATACACAAAAATGAGAATCCTATGAGAAAGTCAGGGATCCCGTATGTACATATGGGCGATCCGGCCACACAACGCCCGTCTTCTCATACAAGTCCCATGTTTTGACGGGAACAGTACCCCCAGGAAGCTTATACGCCCGCATGGTCGGAATGGGCGTGGCCAGCTTCTGCACATCGTCAAGTATCCCAAGCACTTTCATCAGCTCGAACGTCCGGGGCTAAAAATATTAATCGTGTTTATTAATATGACGGTGCAGCGAATAAACCCGGGGCAACTCGCCTGGATCCCGAACCCGCGCGAACCCTGCTTTGCAAGATGAGATAAGTATTGAAAGAGCCGATCAGCAAACTTGCGGTGTGGAACTCGGTCGCTTTGTCAATAACCCGGGACAGAATTCCATTCTTGGCTAGAAATAGGGCCATAACGAGGCCGGCTGGGCCACCGCCGACCTAGGATATATATGCAAGTAAGCGAGAGCGGTGAGGTTTGCGGGTATATTCACGATGAGGACCGGGGATTCAGATGGCATGATTGAGACGATAGCGGGGGTTTGGTGAGTGGTCAGGAAGGTGGCGCGCCCACAGCGGCTTTTGAGCGGTGACGCGTGACGCAGTTCTATTCATTCAAGGCGCTCTCGCGCAAGTATTTAAAGGCCGCGACGGGTATTTTGTAAATCATCTATGCGGGCCCTATGTACAACGTGAGATCGCGGAGTGGAAAAGTATCATCATCTCATCTGTGTCCCCACCTCTTCCCGCGGGGCACCATCACCCCGACACGACTGTCCCCTGCGCCTCCCCCCCACTCGGGTTCCACGGACCCGCATCGCTGAGCGAGCATCCCCCGGGGCACTCACACATCCCCCCCAGCCCCTGCGGCAGCTTATCCGCATCGATCTGGGCGAGCAGCTTGTCCTTGTACACGCTGCCCAATATATCGATCTTGCTGACCGTCACCTCGTCGAGCCACGGCTTGATGATCATCCACACCGTACTAAACATGAACGGGGCATTGATAATGTAGAACTTGCCCATGCACTCCGGGTACCTGTCCTGCCCGATCGCGGCGGTCTGCATCACGTACTCCTTCACGCGGAAGAAGTTCGAGAGCGAGACGCCCTGCAGGTCGAGGATGGTGCAGGATGTCTCGACGGGGTGGCCGGCGGCGGCGGCGCAGGCGGGGAGGCGCTCGGAGATGAACTTTTCGTACTCGAACACGAAGCGCTTGAGCTGCCGTTCCTGCGTCGTCGCAGCATACAACGCAGTGAGGTCCAGCTGCCCCAGGCGCTGGATGTACACCGGGCGCCCGTCCTGCGCCGCATCAGCAGCAGTAATATATTTGGAGCACAGAGCACGACGCACCTTGTCGTGTTTGTGGTAGTACTGCGGGTAATACTTGTCCACTATCGGGAGCTCGGGAAAGTCGAAGTTCCTGCATGGGGTTGTTAGCATCCAGTGCAGATGTAGGTCGCCAGCGCACTTTACGATATCATCCACGCCAAACTCCCTCCGCCACACCTCGTTCGCGACCCACATCTCCTTCGCCTTGAGCACATCGAACTTGCGCGCACGGAGGAACCTGGTGTATCGTGATGATGGCATTATCATACTATTAGTAGTAGTAGTATGATTCCCGCACCTCAGACACGCCGCGTCGTCCATGCGCGGGTTGGCGCCGTCGTAGTGCCCCTCGTCCTTGAGCTCCTTTTTGAACTTTTCGAGCGAGTGCTGCTGGATGACGGTGAGATTGCCCAGGCGGCCGGGCGGGGGCTTGTAGGTCAGGTCTGTGATGCTCTCTGGCAAGGGGCTCGCGCTGGCTGCTACTTGGCTCATCGTGGATGTAGAAAGTGGATTGCAATCGTGCTGTGCATGATTTTATTTATGGACGGCAGGCTGTACATGTCGATCCTGTTACTGAAAGTAGTAACGTACTCACCACGCAAGCAAGTATTATCAATATATGGACTTGCTGCGGCTCAGCGCTCAGGAGTGGCATTGGTGAATTTTGACTGTCCTGAGTGGAACTTCTTTTCGGCAAGTGGTTTTGTCTCAAGACGAACAATTGCGATTGGTGTGCTAGAAAGTGATAAATGCATTAATGCGGCAAGGGCAAACCGTGCATTGGCTAGTATCACAACCCAGCCCCAACCCAGAACCCTCCATTGGAGTTGCTTCAACGGCGCTGGAGAGCCGCCGCTGCCGCTTGGTTCACCCACTCCTGTTTCATCGACTCCTCGAGCTGGGCAGGTTCCTTAGCCGCCCGGAAGGGGAGACAGACCGGTCTGACTGAGGAGACTCGTAGCATCCTTTTATCTAGATGAAAGAGTTCATCACCGGGGACCGTACCGCCATCACGTAGTTCAACAGAAGTAGGTCGCCGTTATCTTCTGCGCCGCCCTGGTCACGACTCAACATGAGAAATTTTTGATGAACAGTGCGGGTTCTCAGTATCATTCTCGCTGGGAGACCGCCGCCCGCGTAGCCAACGAGTCGAATAGTTGAAGGAACAACGCGAACGATTTCGATTTTGCTTGATGGTTCTCCTGAATCTTGATAAAACCCAAGCCCCGCAGAGAAGGCTTTCGTTGCCGCTGCTCCGGACTGCGTGGTTTCATTTCTGGACTTGTTCTAGATGTGGTCTGTGTGACTGTGACGGAACGTCACTTGTCGGACTCTGAAATTCTCTCTCTTTCACCATGGCTCTCAGTTTCATCGGGTACGTGTCCTCGAGCCACCGACGCGCTGCAGCTCACACAGCATCCCCCCAGGAAACCGATATCTCTCATTTCTCATTCAGATGTCCGTTACAGAGGCATCCTCGCCGGCATTGACCCCGCAGCTTCCACGATTCAGCTTTCAAATGGCACGTCCGTTTCATATCGGTTTTCTGCTCCATTTCTAACTTTTTTGCAGTGTATTCTATGGGTACCGAGTCTCGTCGGTCAGTGACGCGCTGGTGGCAAGTCGCTCCAGACTGACCTTGATTGCAGGCCTCCAGCCGAGTTTATTCCCCCGGTCCAAGAACCTTACCAGTACATCATCTTCCGCGCGTCGGAGGTAAAAGACCTGGCTGTCGACGAGCCTACACCTCGGCGCAGCGTGCACGATGACCCCGCCGTCCTTGGGGTATGCCATTCATTTATCTCAATAATATATCCCAATTTAACCGCCCGCCCAGGCCTCAACGCAAGCCCCGCCCCCCGTCGTCGTGCCGGTCGTGCCCCCCTCGTACGCCCAGCAGACTGCGCAGCAGCTTCCCCCGCGCCAGCAGCAGCAGCAGCAGCAAGTCCCACAACAGCCGACCATGCAGCAGCAGCAGCCCCGCCATCGCGCCCCACCCCCACAGCAGCAGCAGCAGCAGCATCAGAACGCCATCCACACCGCCGCCGCTTCCCTCGAGACTGTCGAGCGTGCGCTCGGCGACCTGCGCGTCTCCAACGCTGCCAACAACAATGTCAACAACCCTCGCCGGCGCTCCAAGCGCCCCATGCAGGGGATGGGCCACGACGACATGAACATGAACAACGCCGCCGCCGCGCAGCGCGTCGCCGTCCCCGCGGCGGACTTTGACTTTGCGAGCATGAACGCCAAGTTCGACAAGGCCGCACTCGTCGCGCGCGCGCACCCCGCCAAGCACGCCGCCGCCAAAAACGGGGACGACAGCGGGAGCGACCACACGAACCCGAGCGACGATGAGGACGCCGCCAAAGAGAAGGAGAAGGAGGGCGCGGCGTATAACCCGCAGAAGAGCTTCTTCGACTCGCTCTCGTCGCCGCCGCCGTTTGCACCGCGCGGGCAGGGGGCGCAGGGACAGGGACAGGGACAGGGTGGTGGGCGGGGTGGACGCGGGCGGGGGCGGGGCGGGTATGGGTATAACAGACGCGAGGAGGAGCGCGAGCGAAACGTCGCGACGTTTGGGGAGCCCGGGGGTGTAGGCTTGTTGGGCCCTGGGGCGTATGTCGGCGGGTGGGGTGGATATGGCGGTGGTGGCGGCCATGGGAGGCGGGGTGGAGGGAGAAGGAGGGGGCCCCCACAGGCGGCGGCGGCGGCGGCGGCGGGGGCAGGGGCGGGGGCGAGGCAGACCTAATCGCGGCAGACTTGACTTGCATTAAGCTTGAGCGAGGGCGCCTGTACTGGTACTGACTGTATCGTGAAATTTTGAAACTCATGCTCACTTGGAATATTATTCCATGCGAAAGACCTTGTTTTTTGCTATATCGACGAAGTCCAAGCTTGGTGTAGTATTGATTTGATCATCTGCTTTCGATGTTCAACTTCATCCACAGCAAGCATTTATCTTCCGCAAACACTTCTGCTGCGGGGCCACGGCGCCGAAAACTTGACCCTGGGAACGCAGGCGCAGACTCTGCTTTCGCACAGTGTTTGCAACTGCCGGCTGTGCTCGTCGCCGACTGCGACGATATCTCGAGCCTTCACCGGAAATCCCGTTTCCCCGCCCCGAGGACGCATCTCGAGAAATCGGTACCACCTCGGACTTGTAGCAGCCATGTCTAATTATTTGCTCCTGCTCTCACGCTTACGACGGATTCCTCCTTTCCTCTCTGTGAGCAGAGGCAACTGTAGCGCTTCAGAGGAGATCATTCTAGTACTACTAGTACGCACTCTCGCCCTATGGCTCGGCCGTCGTATGCAATATATACTTTGCTTTGCAAGAGATCATTTGCTCTAAGCGCGCTGTTATACTTGCTTCAAGCGCGCTATATTTGGTTGAAAGCTGTCATGGCTTGCATCTCGGATCTCCACAGCTTCCAGGCCGCACTGGTTCCCTCTCTTGCTCCCGTCCTCCATGGCAGAAACCATCGGTATAGTCGCCGCAGCCGTCCAATTCGTCGCCGTCCTGAAGGCATCTATCAATGTTGGTCTCGATGTTTGCAATGCCCCGAAAGAACAACAGGACCTCTCTCGTGAGGTCGGAAACCTCCAGCCGCTTCTTATACAGCTACAGGACCGTTTGCTGGCCAATCTGTCAACCGGTCCTAGTGCCATCCAGCAGCTCAACGAGCCGCTCAAGCGCTTCAAGGAGATACTGGAGCAGATGGTTAACAAGCTTGTGTCGGCAAATAAACCTAGCACGAAGGGTCCGAAAGCCTTGGCATGGGCGCTGTGGAAAAAGAAGGAGATCTACGAGGTGTTAGAAGAGATCGAGCGCTTCAAGGCCCTCCTCAACAATTGGCTGACAATGGACATTTGGTATGTGGGCTGAACTTAGTAATTTCCCTAGACACCGTGCTCATCAATTATTTTAGGGATGTTGCCCAGCAGCAGCAAAAAAGACATGACGGTGAGTGAACTGTAGATCAATCTTGTCAACTGGCTGACCCTGCATGCAACTTGATGTAGAGCTAATTAGGACTGTGATCAAATCTACCGAAAGTCATCGCCAAGAGCATGAGAGTGTGTTTCTGGCTGAGTTGAAAGTCATATATTAATGCTCGAAATAGTTATTCAGGGCTCAGTTGATGATGTTGCACAACTGCAACGGCAGCTTACTGATCGTAGGTGATTTGAAATAGCTGGGAATCTGAGTACTAATGTCTAAAGGATCTGAGCATGAACATGCCGCAGCTGAACGGAAGAAAATAATTGAATGGCTTTCACCACTCAATCCTTTTCAAAGACATGCAGATGTTGTCAATAAGCGTCAAGAAGGAACCGGACTGTGGTTTCTCAATGATGTCCACTTTGTTTCCTGGAAAGAAAGTTGTGGGACGACTCTGTGGTGCTATGGAATCCGTATGTGATTCTCAGGCCACTTGCTCCCAGCTAATATAAAATGGACAGCTGGAGCAGGAAAAACTATAATTGCGTAAGTCCTGTTCTTTTGCTATTATCGATCTGGCAGCACTCTTAGGCCCTCAGCTCAATTGCCATGCACCATCTTCAAGCCCAATTTGATAGTAGCAAGGATGTTGGTGTGGCATCCTTATATCTGAACCACAAGGAGGCTACCCTGCAGTCTCCAGCAAACCTGCTTGCAAGTCTATGGTGGCAGCTCATGGCAGATAAGCCCTTGGGAGCATCAGTATACAGGTTGTATGAACAACATCAGGAGCGACAAACCAGACCCACATTGGAAGATGTGGGCAAGGTTCTAGGTTCTGCTGTTGCTGAATTCTCCAAGGTCTACATCATAGTGGATGCTCTGGATGAGCACCCTGAGCAGGAACGTGGTTGGCTGCTCAACTATCTGGCTGGCATGGGACCAACAATCAATGTGATGTTGACCTCACGACCTCATATTGCCCAGGATGATACTGTCTTGCCCAATCTGCAGTCATTTGAAATTTGTGCCATGCCTGAAGATATTCAGCAATATATTGATGGACAGATCAAGGAGTCAGGCCGCTTGTCGAAACATGTTAATATGCGCCCAGAGTTGCGGGAAGAGATCAAGACAAAAATTCTTGACACACTCGATGGAATGTAAGTCATCCTACTGATTCATCCCACAAAATTGACTGAGATCTTGACAGGTTCCTACTTGCCAAACTGCACATGGACTCTCTCACTACAAAGAGTTCAGTCAAAGCGGTCCGTGATGCTCTGAAAAATCTACCAAAAGATTTGGAGCATACATATGATGAAGCCATGACACGAATAGAATCCCAGAGTGAGGAAGACAGAAATATTGCACACCTGGCCCTCACCTGGGTTGCAAATGCCAAATGGCCATTATCAGTTGCTGAGCTACAGGAAGCAATTGCAATTGAAATTGGCTCAACCTCGCTTAATCCTGATGCCATTCTGGATGTTGCATTCATCATCTCTGTTTGCTGTGGCTTAATTGTTGTTGACCTTGCAAATAATCTGGTCAGACTCATCCATTATACTACACAGGCTTATTTGGATGGAATCCAAGCAAGTAGATTTCCACTTGCCCAGACAGACATTGCACACCGCTGCCTTACATATTTATCTTTTCAGAATCTACCAGATTCTAAGGATGATATGGAGGCACTGCTTGACAAATACTCGCTCCTTCTCTATGCTTTCTGGAATGGCCTTATTCATGCTGCAGGAGAACCTGAAAAACATCTCCAGCATTCAATCCTGGACTTTCTTAGACAAGTCTCAAATTGGGAGGATTTACATCGAGCTGTTAAATACAAAATCACTTTCAACCCAACAAAGCAGCCCTGGCATTATGAAGATTGGCCAGCATGCCCAACAAGTCTCTGGTTGGCTGTGCTGTTCAATTTGAAGTACACAGTCAAAAAGATACTAGTCCACACTGAACTTATTGGTGATGAGGCAAAGAACTACCTGTTTGTTTCATCCTTTTATGGCTACTTAGATATAACCTGCCTGCTCATTGAGAAAGGGGCAGACATCAATGCCCAGGGTGGGTTCTATGGGAATGCCCTGCAGGCCGCATCATATCAGGGGCACGAGCCGACAGTCCGCCTGCTCATTGAGAAAGGGGTAGACATCAATGCCCAGGGTGGGAAATATGGGAATGCCCTGCAGGCTGCATTATATCAGGGGCACGAGCCGACAGTCCGCCTGCTCATTGAGAAAGGGGCAGACATCAATGCCCAGGGTGGGAAATATGGGAATGCCCTGCAGGCTGCATCATATTGGGGGCACGAGCCGACAGTCCGCCTGCTCATTGAGAAAGGGGCAGACATCAATGCCCAGGGTGGGAAATATGGGAATGCCCTGCAGGCTGCATCATATCGGGGGCACGAGCCGATAGTCCGCCTGCTCATTGAGAAAGGGGCAGACATCAATGCCCAAGGTGGGGAATCTGGGAATGCCCTGCAGGCTGCATCATATCGGGGGCACGAGCCGACAGTCCGCCTGCTCATTGAGAAAGGGGCAGACATCAATGCCCAGGGTGGGTTCTATGGGAATGCCCTGCAGGTTGCATTATATCGGGGGCACGAGCCGACAGTCCGCCTGCTCATTGAGAAAGGGGCAGACATCAATGCCCAGGGTGGGTTCTATGGGAATGCCCTGCAGGTTGCATTATATCAGGGGCACGAGCCGACAGTCCGCCTGCTCATTGAGAAAGGGGCAGACATCAATGCCCAGGGTGGGTTCTATGGGAATGCCCTGCAGGTTGCATTATATCAGGGGCACGAGCGGACAGTCTGCCTGCTCATTGAGAAAGGGGCAGACATCAATGCCCAGGGTGGGGAATATGGGAATGCCCTGCAGGCCGCATCATATCAGGGGCACGAGCGGACAGTCCGCCTGCTCATTGAGAAAGGGGCAGACATCAATGCCCAGGGTGGGGAATATGGGAATGCCCTGCAGGCTGCATTATATCAGGGGCACGAGCGGACAGTCCGCCTGCTCATTGAGAAAGGGGCAGACATCAATGCCCAGGGTGGGTACTATGGGAATGCCCTGCAGGCCGCATCATGTCAGGGGCACGAGCTGACAGTCCGCCTGCTCATTGAGAAAGGGGCAGACATCAATGCCCAGGGTGGGTTCTATGGGAATGCCCTGCAGGCCGCATCATATCGGGGGCACGAGCCGACAGTCCGCCTGCTCATTGAGAAAGGGGCAGACATCAATGCCCAGGGTGGGTTCTATGGGAATGCCCTGCAGGCCACATCATATCGGGGGCACAAGCGGACAGTCCGCCTGCTCATTGAGAAAGGGGCAGACATCAATGCCCAGGGTGGGGAATATGGGAATGCCCTGCAGGCCACATCATATCGGGGGCACAAGCGGACAGTCCGCCTGCTCATTGAGAAAGGGGCAGACATCAATGCCCAGGGTGGGGAATATGGGAATGCCCTGCAGGCCGCATCATATCAGGGGCATGAGCCGACAGTCTGCCTGCTCATTGAGAAAGGGGCAGACATCAATGCCCAGGGTGGGGAATATGGGAATGCCCTGCAGGCCGCATCATATCAGGGGCATGAGCCGACAGTCTGCCTGCTCATTGAGAAAGGGGCAGACATCAATGCCCAGGGTGGGGAATATGGGAATGCCCTGCAGGCCGCATCATATCAGGGGCAGGAGCGGACAGTCTGCCTGCTCATTGAGAAAGGGGCAGACATCAATGCCCAGGGTGGGGAATATGGGAATGCCCTGCAGGCTGCATCATATCGGGGGCATGAGCCGACAGTCCGCCTGCTCATTGAGAAAGGGGCAGACATCAATGCCCAGGATGGGGAATATGGGAATGCCCTGCAGGCCGCATCATATTGGGGGCATGAGCCGACAGTCCGCCTGCTCATTGAGAAAGGGGCAGACATCAATGCCCAGGGTGGGTACTATGGGAATGCCCTGCAGGCCGCATCATATTGGGGGCATGAGCGGACAGTCCGCCTGCTCATTGAGAAAGGGGCAGACATCAATGCCCAAGGTGGGGAATATGGGAATGCCCTGCAGGCCGCATCATATCAGGGGCATGAGCGGACAGTCTGCCTGCTCATTGAGAAAGGGGCAGACATCAATGCCCAAGGTGGGGAATATGGGAATGCCCTGCAGGCCGCATCATATCAGGGGCATGAGCGGACAGTCTGCCTGCTCATTGAGAAAGGGGCAGACATCAATGCCCAGGGTGGGTTCTATGGGAATGCCCTGCTGGCCGCATCATATAGAGGGCACAAGCCGACAGTCTGCCTGCTCATTGAGAAAGGGGCAGACATCAATGCCCAAGGTGGGTTCTATGGGAATGCCCTGCAGGCCGCATCATATCAGGGGCACAAGCCGACAGTCTGCCTGCTCATTGAGAAAGGGGCAGACATCAATGCCCAAGGTGGGTTCTATGGAATGCCCTGCAGGCCGCATCATATCAGGGGCACAAGCCGACAGTCTGCCTGCTCATTGAGAAAGGGGCAGACATCAATGCCCAGGGTGGGGAATATGGGAATGCCCTGCAGGCCGCATCATATCAGGGGCACGAGCCGACAGTCTGCCTGCTCATTGAGAAAGGGGCAGACATCAATGCCCAGGGTGGGGAATATGGGAATGCCCTGCAGGCCGCATTATATCAGGGGCAGGAGCAGACAGTCCGCCTGCTCATTGAGAAGAGGGCAGATGTCAATGCTGTTGATGAAATCTATGGAACTCCACTAGTCCAGGCTTCGTATTATGGACATGACTCTGTGGTTCACTTGCTCATTGCAAATGGTGCCAATGTTAGTGCACACGGGGGAGAAGCATTAATAGCAGCATCAGAATATGGCCACATATCTATAGTCCGCCTCCTCATAGAGAACGGCGTCAATCTTAATTATGAATCACCCAGTGAACCCTTCCGAAATGCACTCGATGCAGCAGTGTATAAAGGCCACAAGTCTGTGGAATACCTACTCATCGAGAAAGGTGCAATACGGTACCGCCGGGAGCGACGCGTGTCTTTCCCAGAGTATTTTGTGAACATTGAATCAGTGGGCATCCAAAAGTCACCGTATATCTGAGCCATGTAAGTATTTTCTCCCTCTCTCCTGTGAGATCGCTCATGCTGGTATGTAGGCGGGTCAAACATTGGATTCAAGCCCCGAAGGCCACAAGTTGTCATCTGTAATATTTACCATTAGTAGTGACTTCTGTATGGGACACTATCCTTCAATCTGCCGAACTAGTATTGTAATTAGCTTGTCATTCATTATTTACGAATTCTTACACCTTGGCTAACAATTACATCGTCTCAACTGCATTGTGGCAGCTTCTGAAGTGAGTATTCGGAAGGATAAGAAAAATGGCTGGTGCCGAAGACCCAAGACTCCCCCGCCAATCGGTTGTTGCGTGACAAACCTCCTTCCGTAGCTGATATCGTCCCAATCTCTGTCTGGTCCTGAAGGAGGGGCGGACATCCAAGTCTATGGATTCGGCAGTCGTCATTTACCTCCTCATGCAGTCCACCAACGAGGCAGGCACAGTTCCCGTGGTAAGTAGCCTTCCGACCGTCCTCCAAAGACGAAGCGGAAGCGGAAGAAAAATAGTCTCGCGTCCAGAAATTTTAAATAAGAGATGAGAATACGGAGGATGAATGCCAAAGAAAATCGACGCCAATACACTCAGTGCACGTGAAACGGGGAGACGAGGAAGCGGACGTTCGACTACTGCTGCGACAGACATGTATGTATAAAAGCGGGAACAGTGCAAATTTCAGATGTGTGAGAATGCGGCATGATGCGGGAGCGGTAGACGAGGACGGAAGTACTGAAGAAACGGAAGACCAGAGTTACTGGTAGTTGCCAAGAAGCGGTTGTTTGGTGATATTCGGAAAGACTAATGTCGCTTGGTTAGCGCGCAGCCAAAATTCAAGGTGCCCCTGCAAAAAGGGAGTGTACACAGCAGTCTGCAGGCCAGAACAAATGGAGCGTGGGCCAGATACGGAAGCGCGGCCCACAACGATGGGTGCAAAGGCCAGAACGAGAACAAAGTTGGCGCAAAGTGGGAATTGGCGCATAAATGCGCTGAAGCGAACGCACCCAGGCACCGCAGTTGTGACGAGCACGCGATCACTGAAACAAGGAACGAGAAACGGGCGCGCACAATCTATGGTGAGAAGGATGCGCGGGGCGTGATAGCAAGAGCAAAGGTAGGCGGGCGCAGTAGTGGAAATGGCGACGCAGGAGCGCCATGACGAGCCTCAAACCGGCCATGTGCCGGTATGCACAAATGCGTGGAACAAAGGGAATATGAATATGAGGCGTCGTAGCGGAAAGGGGGGGGCGCAAGCACTTAAGGGTGCGATGGCGAGAAAGGACGCGCAGGCGTGATAGCAAGAACAAAGGCACGTGGGCGCTGTAGCGAAAACAGCGGAGCAGGAGCCCATAACGAGAGCGGGTGCACGCAGCGCGGAGCAAGAATAAGGAATGAAGGGAAACAATGTCGTGAAAGGCTGTAAACGCCAAAAAGCCGACACCCTCGGGCTCCCTAAACGTCACGACGTTCCGCTCGCGCTCCTCCTCGCGCCTGTTATACCCATACCCGCCCCGTCCCCGCCCGCGTCCGCCCCGCCCACCACCCTGTCCCTGTCCCTGCCCCTGCGCCAACTACCCGCGCGGCGCAAACGGCGGCGGCGACGAAGAAGCTCTTCTACGGGTTCTACGCAGCGCCCTCCTTCTACTTGGCCGCGTCCTCGTGGTCGCTCCCGCTGCCGTCCCCGTTTTTGGCGGCGGGGTGCGCGCCTTGTCGAGCTTCGCGTTCATGCTCGCAAAGCCAAAGTCCGCCGCGGGGACAGCGACGCGCTGCGCGGCGGTGGCTTTGTTCATGTTCATGTCGTAGTGGCCCATCCCCTGCACGTGCGCTTGGAGCGCCGGCGCGGGTTGTTGACGTTGTTGTTGGCAGCATTGGAGACGAAAAAAAAATACAATAAGCAGGTCGGGCTCAGATTATAAGTAGTGCACCAGTCATGCACATATACATGTTTTCTGTATGCTAGTCCGCAAGTTAGAATAGGTCCCGTTGCAATGAAGTATGGGCTACGCACCGAAAGCTATCTATCTATATATTCTTCTTGCCCGACTTGCGGCTCTCGACGAATAAGACGCGGCGCTGACTGTGCGGAGGTTCATACGTATTAGACGACAGTGGACCCAGATACCGAAGAGACCCTACCAGTCGGGGTCGTATTTCACCGCAGACAGTTTGGGCCCGGTGCGGACGCGGGTGCGTGAATAGAAGAAGCCCGTTTGGGCGGTGGATAGCAAGCGCACGATGACCGTGCTAGCGTCGACAAACCAAGGTCAGACCCCAGTCAACCAAGTAGAAAGCAGAGACACTCACCGAGCTTTCGCTTTTGCCATGAGACAGAATTGAGTACTAACAGCACCAAATACGCTTTGCCTCCTACCACAATGCACGCCAGCCTGCGCGTCCTGCGCGCGCACCAGCCGCTCATAAAGTTCACGGGCAAGCGCGCCTGGCCCTCTAGTACGCCGTCCTTCCTCCCCCGCCCCGCGCTGTCCCGGTAACCAGCCCCCAGGCACCCCACCGCACGCACACCCCCCGCGCCGCCGAATTCCGGAAGCGATTTTCTGACGCCGCCAGCGGGAACGGCGAAGGGATCCGCACCGAGCCCTGGGGCGCGGTGTCGGAATTCTGGGAAGCGCCGGAGCGGTTCTGGAGGCCGCGCGTCAGGGAGCTGGAGGAGAGCGAGATCGAGGCAGTTTTGGTGCGTGTTCTTGGCTGGCTCGTTGGCTGGTTCTTGTGCTCATACCATCACTCATTTAGAGCGGCGGGGCGTCTTCATATTAACATATGCCGGGCATTCGAATGGGATGTAACGAGATGAATAGAGAGCAGGACAGACCAATTTTATTTATTCAATCCTTTTCTGCGTACGCTAGCAGGTGGTGCTCGATCTCGTCCTGCCCAGCACGCGCCACACCCCGCGCGTCTTCTCCGGCTCCTCCTCGCCCACAGACACGATCCCAATCTCGATCTCGGCCGCCTTGTAGTCTGTTGCGTGCACCGTCGACATTGCCTCGATGGCCATCTGGGTGCAGCGTGTGTGAGCAATGAGATATGCGTGTGCGTGAAGAGAAGAAACAA